>CM051238.1:453437066-454005217 GCA_027917425.1 Gastrophryne carolinensis
CAGGAGGGGAGATAGCAGGTGAGTACCAGGAGGGGAGATGGCAGGTGAGTACCAGGAAGGGAGAGGACAGGTGAGTACCAGGAGGGGAGAGGGCAGGTGAGTACCAGGAGGGGAGAGGGCAGGTGAGTACCAGGAGGGGAGATGGCAGGTGAGTACCAGGAGGGGAGAGGGCAGGTGAGTACCAGGAGGGGAGATGGCAGGTGAGTACCAGGAGGGGAGAGGGCAGGTGAGTACCAGGAGGGGAGATGGCAGGTGAGTACCAGGAGGGGAGAGGGCAGGTGAGTACCAGGAGGGGAGAGGGCAGGTGAGTACCAGGAGGGGAGAGGGCAGGTGAGTACCAGGAGGGGAGAGGGCAGGTGAGTACCAGGAGGGGAGATGGCAGGTGAGTACCAGGAAGGGAGATGGCAGGTGAGTACCAGGAAGGGAGATGGCAGGTGAGTACCAGGAGGGGAGATGGCAGGTGAGTACCAGGAGGGGAGATGGCAGGTGAGTACCAGGAAGGGAGATGGCAGGTGAGTACCAGGAAGGGAGATGGCAGGTGAGTACCAGGAAGGGAGATGGCAGGTGAGTACCAGGAGGGGAGAGGGCAGGTGAGTACCAGGAGGGGAGAGGGCAGGTGAGTACCAGGAGGGGAGAGGGCAGGTGAGTACCAGGAGGGGAGAGGGCAGGTGAGTACCAGGAGGGGAGATGGCAGGTGAGTACCAGGAAGGGAGATGGCAGGTGAGTACCAGGAAGGGAGATGGCAGGTGAGTACCAGGAGGGGAGATGGCAGGTGAGTACCAGGAGGGGAGATGGCAGGTGAGTACCAGGAAGGGAGATGGCAGGTGAGTACCAGGAAGGGAGATGGCAGGTGAGTACCAGGAAGGGAGATGGCAGGTGAGTACCAGGAAGGGAGATGGCAGGTGAGTACCAGGAAGGGAGATGACAGGTGAGTACCAGGAAGGGAGAGGGCAGGTGAGTACCAGGAAGGGAGATGGCAGGTGAGTACCAGGAAGGGAGATGGCAGGTGAGTACCAGGAGGGGAGAGAGCAGGTGAGTACCAGGAGGGGAGATGACAGGTGAGTACCAGGAGGGGAGAGGGCAGGTGAGTACCAGGAGGGGAGATGGCAGGTGAGTACCAGGAGGGGAGAGGGCAGGTGAGTACCAGGAGGGGAGATGGCAGGTGAGTACCAGGAGGGGAGAGGGCAGGTGAGTACCAGGAGGGGAGATGGCAGGTGAGTACCAGGAGGGGAGAGGGCAGGTGAGTACCAGGAGGGGAGAGGGCAGGTGAGTACCAGGAGGGGAGAGGGCAGGTGAGTACCAGGAGGGGAGAGGGCAGGTGAGTACCAGGAGGGGAGATGGCAGGTGAGTACCAGGAGGGGGGATGGCAGGTGAGTACCAGGAGGGGAGATGGCAGGTGAGTACCAGGAGGGGAGATGGCAGGTGAGTACCAGGAGGGGAGATGGCAGGTGAGTACCAGGAAGGGAGATGGCAGGTGAGTACCAGGAAGGGAGATGGCAGGTGAGTACCAGGAAGGAAGATGGCAGGTGAGTACCAGGAAGGGAGATGGCAGGTGAGTACCAGGAAGGGAGATGACAGGTGAGTACCAGGAAGGGAGAGGGCAGGTGAGTACCAGGAAGGGAGATGGCAGGTGAGTACCAGGAAGGGAGATGGCAGGTGAGTACCAGGAGGGGAGAGAGCAGGTGAGTACCAGGAGGGGAGATGGCAGGTGAGTACCAGGAGGGGAGAGGGCAGGTGAGTACCAGGAGGGGAGAGAGCAGGTGATTACCAGGAGGGGAGATGGCAGGTGAGTACCAGGAGGGGAGATGGCAGGTGAGTACCAGGAAGGGAGAGGGTAGGTGAGTACCAGGAAGGGAGAGGACAGGTGAGTACCAGGAAGGGAGAGAGCAGGTGAGTACCAGGAAGGGAGAGGACAGGTGAGTACCAGGAGGGGAGAGGGCAGGTGAGTACCAGGAAGGGAGATGGCAGGTGAGTACCAGGAGGGGAGAGGGCAGGTGAGTACCAGGAGGGGAGAGGGTAGGTGAGTACCAGGAGGGGAGAGGGTAGGTGAGTACCAGGAGGGGAGAGGGTAGGTGAGTACCAGGAGGGGAGAGGGCAGGTGAGTACCAGGAGGGGAGAGGGTAGGTGAGTACCAGGAGGAGGAGTGGAGTCCTCTGAGCCCCTGCTGATCTCACATATTATGTTTCTTACCTGGTCTTTGTGGTGGCAGTAGGTTCAGCCCGCAGAGTCAGTGCTCTTCAGGCTCTATGCTGCCGTCACCCCTTGTTTTCCAGGATAATATTATGGGAGAATCTTTGCTGCCTTCCCAAGATCTTGCTCACCACGGATCTCCTTCCCCAGGGCCAATCACAGCTCATTCAACAAGAAGTATTTCTGCATCTTCGGCGGAGCAAGCTGGTGCCTCTATGGAACAGATCTGAGACATTTGTTAATCGATACCACCTGGATCTGCTCACCTTGCACGATCAATCCATTGGCAGGAGTGTGTTGCAGGGAGCTTTTCCCACCCAGTAGAGGTAGTATCTCGCTTATCCTCTCACTAGTATGCTGCCCTAAGGATGTTTTGAGAAAACACAGGTTAGTTACCTTGTTACTTCTACATGTCTAATGTCTGTAGGAGGAACAAAAGGTTTTGTGTATTCTGGTGGTCATGCGTTCCTAACTTGGGGCGGAGCCTTAATATCTCAGGCGTATGCCGATGTTTAGAAAATAGTTACCCGGTAACTAACTCGAATCGGATCAACACTCATTTTTTTCTTTAACGGGTGTTGGTCTCGCTGTCTGTTAATCACAACAAGCTCAGGGCATCCAGAATGCTAGAGCGCCCCTCACAGATAACCCCCCCAGACTGCTCGTATTAGTCACCTTCATTATGAGCCAGTTCCAGGAAAGGAGTCCCGCGTTTAGCTGCCGGGTGGTCACTTGGGCCATAGGCGCGTTCACCGACAGGACCTGCCCACGCGACTGTCCAATCGCATGACTCCTTTCCTGGCGCTGGCTCGTACTGAAGGTGAGTATTATGAACGGTCTCCAGCATTCTGGATGCCCCCCCCCCCCCCCCCCACGAGCTTCTTGTGATTAACAGAAAGTGGGACCAACACCCTATAAAGAAAAAACGGGTGTTGGTCAAGTTTTTCTTGAGATTTGATAATAAGAGGCGGATGTCTCCCTACACACACTGACTGTCTGTACACTAACCTCTGACCATTGCTGTTACAGTATAACAGAGGAAGATGGGGCGCGGCGACCGATTATCAGGTCAGAACTTCAGCTCCTATAACGAATTATCTTCCGTTCTACGTAACCTCACCCCTCTATGTTATCTGACTAGAAAACGCGAATTATTAAGTACTTACCTGCTGTTATGACGCCCCTAACAATCATTAGGGCAATCATTAGGGCAGGGGTGACTGTAGTATGAAACACACGTGGCTGGAAGTTCCATCTATGCACACGGAGTATAGGAAAATAGTCACAAGGGGCTCGATCGTAGGTAGTCCCAAACCCAGAAGGAACCACTTTTAATTCACGTCAATTAAAAAAAATCCCCATAGTAAAAATCCAACCTTAAAATCAGTAGTTGAAAAAGTCCTAGGTAAACAGAGTAGCCACTAACGCGTTTCGGACGCCCAGTCCCTAATTATATTTCAGTGATTAATGATTTCTATGATTTTCTATGATTAAGGACTGGTAAACATGTAGGTAAACAGAGTAGCCGCTAACGCGTTTAGATGCCCAGTCCTTAATTATAGCTCAATGATTAATGATTTCTATGATTTTCTATGATTAAGGACCGGTAAACATGTAGGTAAACAGAGTAGCCACTAACGTGTTACGGACGCCCAGTCCTTAATTATATTTCAGTGATTAATGATTTCTATGATTTTCTATGATTAAGGACTGGTAAACATGTAGGTAAACAGAGTAGCCGCTAACGCGTTTCAGATGCCCAGTCCTTAATTATAGCTCAATGATTAATGATTTCTATGATTTTCTATGATTAAGGACTGGTAAACATGTAGGTAAACAGAGTAGCCACTAACGTGTTTCGGACGCCCAGTCCTTAATCATAGTTCAATGATTAATGATTTCTATGCTTTTCTATGATTAAGGACTGGTAAACATGTAGGTAAACAGAGTAGCCACTAATGCGTTTCGGACGCCCAGTCTTTAATTATAGCTCAATGATTAATGATTTCTATGATTTTCTATGATTAAGGACCGGTAAACATGAAGGTAAACAGAGTAGCCGCTAACGCATTTCAGACGCCCAGTCCTTAATTATAGTTCAGTGATTAATGATTTCTATGATTTTCTATGATTAAGGACTGGTAAACATGTAGGTAAACAGAGTAGCCACTAACGTGTTTCGGACGCCCAGTCCTTAATTATATTTCAGTGATTAATGATTTCTATGATTTTCTATGATTAAGGACTGGTAAACATGTAGGTAAACAGAGTAGCCGCTAACGCGTTTCGGATGCTCAGTCCTTAATTATAGCTCAATGATTAATGATTTCTATGATTTTCTATGATTAAGGACCGGTAAACATGTAGGTAAACAGAGTAGCCACTAACGTGTTTTGGACGCCCAGTCCTTAACCCTTTCGCTGCCAGCCTACCTGCAGCATTTGCCACTCCCTGTTGCCAGACGATGTTTCACCATTTTGCGCTACACATATTCAACTGTCATTTTTGAAGGGATTTCCAGGGATTTCCCAGGAAAATTATATATTGTTTTTTTCAACAGAGTCTGGGCTTTAACATGAAATGTCTTGTTTGTATTTTTTAGGTGTATTCTCAATTTTTTTGGGTGAAATGTGTGAAAAAAAATAAAAAAAAAACATTTTTTTACAATTTGTAGAGTTTTTTTGTAATAAAAAATGTAAGTTTGTCAATAAAATCTTATTGCGTGAGAAACCCCAATTTCTCCCGGTTACAGCGATACCACATATGTATAGGTAGACACCCTTTCCTGCCCAGAAGCCTTTTATAGCTGCTGGATGACAAATGGTTAATTAAAAAAAAAAATGACATAGGGTCCCCCTTCCCGGGGAGGGGGACCCCATTTTTTTTGGGATTTTGAAGGGTTAAAAACCCTTCAAAATCCCCCCAAAAAAATGACGTGGGGTCCCCCTTACCCAAAGTAACCAGCCCGGGACCAGCTATGGGGGCTTGTAGGCACAGAGTGGGGGGGCCAGCTTTGGTGGCCCCCCCACCCTGCAGCCTACGAGCCCACATAGCCTATGTGGGCCCGGGCTCTTCTGCCCCCCCCTGGCCTTTGGGGAGGCAGGTAATGGGGGTGCGGGGGTCAATGGCAAGCCACCCGCTAGGGCAGGTGACTTGCCACCCCCCCAGCCTTGTGAACTGGTATAAGGGGTCTCATGGACCCCTTACCAGCTCACAAAGAGTTAATGTGAAAAAAAAACACCACACAATAATAAAAAGTATTTTATTAGAAAAAAAAAAAAATTTTTTTTACTGTACTTACCTTCGATTGCAAGCTCTTGTCCCTCGCCGCTCAGCTGACAGATGCCGGTGATCGGCATCCAGAGAAGGAGAAGGCAGGAGATCAGAGGATCTCCTGTCACCTCCTTCCCCTGTGCCGATCACCGGCATCTGAGAAGCTGAGAAGGCTGAAGCCTGAGATCGGGGCCGGGATGACTTCATAAGCCCCGCCCCCAAGGGGGCGGGGCTTAGAGGCATGATGGCGGCCGCCATCGTGAAGAAGAGAGGAGAGAGCCTCCCAGGCTCTCTCCTGAAGATCGGTAAGTCCTGGGGGGGGATCGGAGGCCCCCCAGGTGAAGAGGAGGGACAGCGGGAGCCAGCGCACACACAGGTAAGTGAATGTCATTTTTATTTTTTTTTTTTTTTACAGTTAGAAGCTGCTGCTGCAGAAGCGGGGGGGGGGGCGGCCTATTCCGGGGGCTCTCCTGGAGCCATCCGACCCCCCACGGGGGATCGGATGGCACCAAATTAAAGAGGAGACCCGGCCGGATCCAACAAGGGGTCAGGTGAGTATTTGTTGTTTTTACTTTTTAAACTACAAGCGAGGAAAGTCAAGCACGTAACACCTACGGGCTTGGCACTTAAGGCCCAGCCAAGCCAGCACGTAGGTGTTACGTGCTTGGCAACAAAAGGGTTAATTATATTTCAGTGATTAATGATTTCTATGATTTTCTATGATTAAGGACTGGTAAACATGTAGGTAAACAGAGTAGCCGCTAACTCGTTTCGGATGCCCGGTCCTTAATTATTGCTCAATGATTAATGATTTCTATGATTTTCTATGATTAAGGACTGGTAAACATGTAGGTAAACAGAGTAGCCACTAACGTGTTTCGGACGCCCAGTCCTTAATTATAGTTCAATGATTAATGATTTCTATGATTTTCTATGATTAAGGTCTGGTAAACATGTAGGTAAACAGAGTAGCCACTAACGCGTTTCAGACGCCCAGTCCTTAATCATAGTTCAATGATTAATGATTTCTTTGATTTTCTATGATTAAGTACTGGTAAACATGTAGGTAAAAAGAGTAGCCACTAACGCATTTCAGATGCCCAGTCCTTAATTATAGTTCAATGATTAATGATTTCTATGATTTTCTATGATTATGGACCGGTAAACATGTAGGTAAACAGAGTAGCCACTAACGCATTTCAGATGCCCAGTCCTTAATTATATTTCAGTGATTAATGATTTCTATGATTTTCTATGATTAAGGACTGGTAAACATGTAGGTAAACAGAGTAGCCGCTAACGCGTTTCGGATGCTCAGTCCTTAATTATAGCTCATTGATTAATGATTTCTATGATTTTCTATGATTAAGGACCGGTAAACATGTAGGTAAACAGAGTAGCCGCTAACGCGTTTCGGATGCCCGGTCCTTAATTATTGCTCAATGATTAATGATTTCTATGATTTTCTATGATTAAGGACTGGTAAACATGTAGGTAAACAGAGTAGCCACTAACGTGTTTTGGACGCCCAGTCCTTAATTATATTTCAGTGATTAATGATTTCTATGATTTTCTATGATTAAGGACTGGTAAACATGTAGGTAAACAGAGTAGCCGCTAACGTGTTTCGGATGCCCAGTCCTTAATTATATTTCAGTGATTAATGATTTCTATAATTTTCTATGATTAAGGTCTGGTAAACATGTAGGTAAACAGAGTAGCCGTTAATGCGTTTCGGACGCCCAGTCCTTAATTATAGTTCAATGATTAATGATTTCTATGATTTTCTATGATTAAGGTCTGGTAAATATGTAGGTAAACAGAGTAGCCACTAACGCGTTTCAGACGCCCAGTCCTTAATCATAGTTCAATGATTAATGATTTCTTTGATTTTCTATGATTAAGTACTGGTAAACATGTAGGTAAACAGAGTAGCCACTAACGCATTTCAGATGCCCAGTCCTTAATTATAGCTCAATGATTAATGATTTCTATGATTTTCTATGATTAAGGACCGGTAAACATGTAAGTAAACAGAGTAGCCGCTAACACGTTTCGGACGCCCAGTCCTTAATCATAGTTCAATGATTAATGATTTCTATGATTTTCTATGATTAAGGACCGGTAAACATGTAGGTAAACAGAGTAGCCGCTAATGCGTTTCGGACACCCAGTCCTCAATTATAGCTCAATGATTAATGATTATTATGATTTTCTATGATTAAGGACTGGTAAACATGTAGGTAAACAGAGTAGCCACTAACGCGTTTCGGACACCCAGTCCTTAATTATAGCTCAATGATTAATGATTTCTATGATTTTCTATGATTATGGACCGGTAAACATGTAGGTAAACAGAGTAGCCGCTAACGTGTTTCAGACGCCCAGTCCTTAGTCAAATTTCAATGATTAATAATTTCTATGATTTTCTATGATTATGGACCGGTAAACATGTAGGTAAACAGAGTAGCCACTAACGCGTTTCGGACACCCAGTCCTTAATTATAGTTCAATGATTAATGATTTCTATGATTTTCTTTGATTAAGGCCTGGTAAACATGTAGGTAAACAGTGTAGCCACTAACGCGTTTCAGTCGCCCAGTCCTTAATTATAGTTCAATGAATAATGATTTTTATGATTTTCTATGATTAAGGTCTGGTAAACATGTAGGTAAACAGAGTAGCCACTAACGTGTTTCGGACGCCCAGTCCTTAATCATAGTTCAATGATTAATGATTTCTATGATTTTCTATGATTAAGGACTGGTAAACATGTAGGTAAACAGAGTAGCCACTAACGCATTTCGGACGCCCAGTCCTAAATTATAGTTCAATGATTAATGATTTCTATGATTTTCTATGATTAAGGACTGGTAAACATGTAGGTAAACAGAGTAGCCGCTAGCGCGTTTCGGATGCCCAGTCCTTAATTATAGCTCAATGATTAATGATTTCTATGATTTTCTATGATTATGGACCGGTAAACATGTAGGTAAACAGAGTAGCCACTAACGCGTTTCGGACACCCAGTCCTTAATTATAGTTCAATGATTAATGATTTCTATGATTTTCTTTGATTAAGGTCTGGTAAACATGTAGGTAAACAGAGTAGCCACTAACGCGTTTCGGACGCCCAGTCCTTAAAGTGGACCAACACCCAGGATTTTGACTATCCTGGGTCTTGGTCCACTTCGGTGGGGCACCCCCGATCGGGGTGCCCCGCTGTGTGAAACCCCCCCGAACCCCCCGAACTCACCTCTCCCTGCGCCGACGGACAAGCCGCGGACAAACGGCTCCTCCGCCGCCGCCGCCTCCCGCGCGTCCCTCTTGACGCGCGCGTGCCCGCGCCGGCCATTCACAGACGGCCGGCGCGGGCGCGCGCACGTCTGGAGGGGCTCGAGGAAGGCGGCGGCCGGCCGCCGCCGAAACTAAGGTAAGGAGTTTGGGGTGTTTGGGGGGTTTCACCCCGCGGGACATCCCGATCTCGGATGTCCCGCGGGGAGGGAGGTGATTGGCCCGGGAATCTTATAGATTCCCGGGCCGATCACCGGTGGGTGTTGGTCCACTTTAATCATAGTTCAATGATTAATGATTTCTATGATTTTCTATGATTAAGGACTGGTAAACATGTAGGTAAACAGAGTAGCCACTAACACATTTCAGACGCCCAGTCCTAAATTATAGTTCAATGATTAATGATTTCTATGATTTTCTATGATTAAGGACTGGTAAACATGTAGGTAAACAGAGTAGCAGCTAACGCATTTCAGACGCCCAGTCCTAAATTATAGTTCAATGATTAATGATTTCTATGATTTTCTATGATTAAGGACTGGTAAACATGTAGGTAAACAGAGTAGCCACTATTGCGTTTCGGACGCCCAGTCCTTAATCAAATTTCAATGATTAATGATTTCTATGATTTTCTATGATTATGGACCGGTAAACATGTAGGTAAACAGAGTAGCCACTATTGCGTTTCGGACGCCCAGTCCTTAATCAAATTTCAATGATTAATGATTTCTATGATTTTCTATGATTATGGACCGGTAAACATGTAGGTAAACAGAGTAGCCACTATTGCGTTTCGGACGCCCAGTCCTTAATCAAATTTCAATGATTAATGATTTCTATGATTTTCTATGATTAAGGACTGGTAAACATGTAGGTAAAAAGAGTAGCCACTAGCGTGTTTCGGACACCCAGTCCTTAATCATAGTTCAATGATTAATGCACATGTGTGAATGACCAGTGCGGAGCACGCTCCCTGTTAGAGGGTAGCGGGGAATGTAGCCGTCAGCGCGCTCGTATCTGCTCACCTTAGACAAAAGAGCGCACTGATTGGATGAGAGGGCTGCGCATGCGCCGTAGGACTGGGGAAGGGTAAGTGAGATTGGGCAATCTGGTGGGTTTCACACAGCGGGGGAATCCCCGATCAGTGTACCTCAGGGGGGGAAAGGACCAAAACCCAGGATAGTCAAAATGCTGGGTTTTGGTCCACTTGAATTGATCCTATGTATTAGCAATTGTAGATTAGTATTATCATAGTACATAGTAGATATAAACTGATGGAGCAGTTGGGACTTAAATGAGCCAGCAGGACGGTACCAGCAGGGTCAGCGGGACGGTACCAGCAGGGTCAGCGGGACGGTACCAGCAGGGTCAGTGGGACGGTACCAGCAGGGTCAGCAGGACGGTACCAGCAGGGTCAGCAGGACGGTACCAGCAGGGTCAGCAGGACGGTACCAGCAGGGTCAGCGGGACGGTACCAGCAGGGTGCGCAGGACGGTACCAGCAGGGTCAGCGGGACGGTACCAGCAGGGTGAGCAGGATGGTACCAGCAGGGTCAGCAGGATGGTACCAGCAGGGTCAGCAGGGAGGTACCAGCAGGGTCAGCAGGACGGTACCAGCAGGGTCAGCAGGACGGTGCCAGCAGGGTCAGCAGGAAGGTACCAGCAGGGTCAGCAGGACAGCACCAGCAGGGTCAGCAGGACAGCACCAGCAGGGTCAGCAGGATGGTACCAGCAGGGTCAGCAGGATGGTACCAGCAGGACGGTACCAGCAGTGTCAGCAGGGCGGTACCAGCAGGGTCAGCAGGACAGTACCAGCAGGGTCAGCAGGACGGTACCAGCAGGGTCAGCAGGTCTATACCAGCAGGGTCAGCAGGACGGTACCAGCAGCGTCAGCAGGACGGTACCAGCAGGGAGGAATATCTGGCCACATGGCACAGATATCCCGACAATTTGTCCTCAGCCCACAACCCCCTCTCCCAACCCCACAGATATAGGTTGGCGTACGATGGGGCACAAGTGGTCCCCATTGCCGTGCCCTGTATCTGGTGGTAGAGAGTGTTGTTGTAAAGGAAGAGGTTGTGGGTGAGGACAAAGTGCAGTAATTGTAACAAAAAAGTATTATGATCATGAGTATCGATAGGCAACTCGTTTAGAAAGCTGCGGACATTTTGTAGACCTAAATCATGGGGTATAATAGAGTAAAGGGCCTCCACATCCAGGCCAACCAGGAAGGACCCAGGGGCCACACTCATCCCGTCCAGGACACGGAGCACGTGTCCCGTGTCCTTTAGGTATGAGGGCAGCTGGTGGACTAACGGCTAGTGATGGTGATCGACGTAGCAGCTGGCCTGATCAGTGAGGGATCCCATGCCGGACACTATTGGTCTGCCCGGAGGTGCCGTGATGGATTTGTGGACCTTGGGCAGAGCGTAGAAAGTTGGTGTCACCGGACATCGTGCCTCCAAAAAGGAGCCAGTCGCCACGCCGATCACCCCCTCTCTACAGCCTGTCTAATCAAAGTGTGGTAGGTCCCTGAGTTCTGCACGAGTCTGGACATGGCTGCCCTGGTATACCAATCTGTATTCTCGAGAATCCTATAGCACATGTGTTCATATTGTGTTTTATCCATGATCACGATATTGCCCCCTTTGCCAGCGGGTTTGATAATTAAATCTTAGTCATTCTCAAGTTCTTAAATTGCTTGACTAAGCTATTGCTTAGAGGTAATATTGAAATACCTAGTTTGTGGTAGTTTTTCCAGATCTGCTGTGACCAGATCGACAAATGTCGCTACATGTGCATTTGAGTTTAGTGGACGAAAGAAAGTAGATGGTTTTTTTGAAAGTAACGTTTTTTTCTTGTAATCATAGGTGCAATGCCTGTGGCTTCAAGTCCTAATGCCAGCATATCCTGTTCTAATTCGAGTTCAGTAGGGATTGATGACGATTCCTAATTCCACCGATCACCGGTGGGTGTTGGTCCACTTTAATCATAGTTCAATGATTAAT
Organism: Gastrophryne carolinensis; assembly: GCA_027917425.1. Taxonomy (NCBI): domain Eukaryota; kingdom Metazoa; phylum Chordata; class Amphibia; order Anura; family Microhylidae; genus Gastrophryne; species Gastrophryne carolinensis. Next base: position 453,448,831 of record CM051238.1, read on the forward strand.
GATTTCTATGATTTTCTATGATTAAGGACTGGTAAACATGTAGGTAAACAGAGTAGCCACTAACACATTTCGGACGCCCAGTCCTAAATTATAGTTCAATGATTAATGATTTCTATGATTTTCTATGATTAAGGACTGGTAAACATGTAGGTAAACAGAGTAGCCACTATTGCGTTTCGGACGCCCAGTCCTTAATCAAATTTCAATGATTAATGATTTCTATGATTTTCTATGATTATGGACCGGTAAACATGTAGGTAAACAGAGTAGCCACTATTGCGTTTCGGACGCCCAGTCCTTAATCAAATTTCAATGATTAATGATTTCTATGATTTTCTATGATTATGGACCGGTAAACATGTAGGTAAACAGAGTAGCCACTATTGCGTTTCGGACGCCCAGTCCTTAATCAAATTTCAATGATTAATGATTTCTATGATTTTCTATGATTAAGGACTGGTAAACATGTAGGTAAAAAGAGTAGCCACTAGCGTGTTTCGGACACCCAGTCCTTAATCATAGTTCAATGATTAATGCACATGTGTGAATGACCAATGCGGAGCACGCTCCCTGTTAGAGGGTAGCGGGGAATGTAGCCGTCAGCGCGCTCGTATCTGCTCACCTTAGACAAAAGAGCGCACTGATTGGATGAGAGGGCTGCGCATGCGCCGTAGGACTGGGGAAGGGTAAGTGAGATTGGGCAATCTGGTGGGTTTCACACAGCGGGGGAATCCCCGATCAGTGTACCTCAGGGGGGGAAAGGACCAAAACCCAGGATAGTCAAAATGCTGGGTTTTGGTCCACTTGAATTGATCCTATGTATTAGCAATTGTATATTAGTATTATCATAGTACATAGTAGATATAAACTGATGGAGCAGTTGGGACTTAAATGAGCCAGCAGGACAGTACCAGCAGGGTCAGCGGGACGGTACCAGCAGGGTCAGCGGGACGGTACCAGCAGGGTCAGCGGGACGGTACCAGCAGGGTCAGCGGGACGGTACCAGCAGGGTCAGCGGGACGGTACCAGCAGGGTCAGCAGGACGGTACCAGCAGGGTCAGCAGGACGGTACCAGCAGGGTCAGCGGGACGGTACCAGCAGGGTGAGCAGGACGGTACCAGCAGGGTCAGCGGGACGGTACCAGCAGGGTGAGCAGGACGGTACCAGCAGGGTCAGCAGGATGGTACCAGCAGGGTCAGCAGGGAGGTACCAGCAGGGTCAGCAGGACGGTACCAGCAGGGTCAGCAGGACGGTGCCAGCAGGGTCAGCAGGAAGGTACCAGCAGGGTCAGCAGGACAGCACCAGCAGGGTCAGCAGGACAGCACCAGCAGGGTCAGCAGGATGGTACCAGCAGGGTCAGCAGGATGGTACCAGCAGGACGGTACCAGCAGTGTCAGCAGGGCGGTACCAGCAGGGTCAGCAGGACAGTACCAGCAGGGTCAGCAGGACGGTACCAGCAGGGTCAGCAGGTCTATACCAGCAGGGTCAGCAGGACGGTACCAGCAGCGTCAGCAGGACGGTACCAGCAGGGAGGAATATCTGGCCACATGGCACAGATATCCCGACAATTTGTCCTCAGCCCACAACCCCCTCTCCCAACCCCACAGATATAGGTTGGCGTACGATGGGGCACAAGTGGTCCCCATTGCCGTGCCCTGTATCTGGTGGTAGAGAGTGTTGTTGTAAAGGAAGAGGTTGTGGGTGAGGACAAAGTGCAGTAATTGTAACAAAAAAGTATTATGATCATGAGTATCGATAGGCAACTCGTTTAGAAAGCTGCGGACATTTTGTAGACCTAAATCATGGGGTATAATAGAGTAAAGGGCCTCCACATCCAGGCCAACCAGGAAGGACCCAGGGGCCACACTCATCCCGTCCAGGACACGGAGCACGTGTCCCGTGTCCTTTAGGTATGAGGGCAGCTGGTGGACTAACGGCTAGTGATGGTGATCGACGTAGCAGCTGGTCCGATCAGTGAGGGATCCCATGCCGGACACTATTGGTCTGCCCGGAGGTGCCGTGATGGATTTGTGGACCTTGGGCAGAGCGTAGAAAGTTGGTGTCACCGGACATCGTGCCTCCAAAAAGGAGCCAGTCGCCACGCCGATCACCCCCTCTCTACAGCCTGTCTAATCAAAGTGTGGTAGGTCCCTGAGTTCTGCACGAGTCTGGACATGGCTGCCCTGGTATACCAATCTGTATTCTCGAGAATCCTATAGCACATGTGTTCATATTGTGTTTTATCCATGATCACGATATTGCCCCCTTTGCCAGCGGGTTTGATAATTAAATCTTAGTCATTCTCAAGTTCTTAAATTGCTTGACTAAGCTATTGCTTAGAGGGAATATTGAAATACCTAGTTTGTGGTAGTTTTTCCAGATCTGCTGTGACCAGATCGACAAATGTCGCTACATGTGCATTTGAGTTTAGTGGACGAAAGAAAGTAGATGGTTTTTTTGAAAGTAACGTTTTTTTCTTGTAATCATAGGTGCAATGCCTGTGGCTTCAAGTCCTAATGCCAGCATATCCTGTTCTAATTCGAGTTCAGTAGGGATTGATGACGATTCCTAATTCCACCGATCACCGGTGGGTGTTGGTCCACTTTAATCATAGTTCAATGATTAATGATTTCTATGATTTTCTATGATTAAGGACTGGTAAACATGTAGGTAAACAGAGTAGCCACTAACACATTTCGGACGCCCAGTCCTAAATTATAGTTCAATGATTAATGATTTCTATGATTTTCTATGATTAAGGACTGGTAAACATGTAGGTAAACAGAGTAGCCACTATTGCGTTTCGGACGCCCAGTCCTTAATCAAATTTCAATGATTAATGATTTCTATGATTTTCTATGATTATGGACCGGTAAACATGTAGGTAAACAGAGTAGCCACTATTGCGTTTCGGACGCCCAGTCCTTAATCAAATTTCAATGATTAATGATTTCTATGATTTTCTATGATTAAGGACTGGTAAACATGTAGGTAAAAAGAGTAGCCACTAGCGTGTTTCGGACACCCAGTCCTTAATCATAGTTCAATGATTAATGCACATGTGTGAATGACCAATGCGGAGCACGCTCCCTGTTAGAGGGTAGCGGGGAATGTAGCCGTCAGCGCGCTCGTATCTGCTCACCTTAGACAAAAGAGCGCACTGATTGGATGAGAGGGCTGCGCATGCGCCGTAGGACTGGGGAAGGGTAAGTGAGATTGGGCAATCTGGTGGGTTTCACACAGCGGGGGAATCCCCGATCAGTGTACCTCAGGGGGGGAAAGGACCAAAACCCAGGATAGTCAAAATGCTGGGTTTTGGTCCACTTGAATTGATCCTATGTATTAGCAATTGTATATTAGTATTATCATAGTACATAGTAGATATAAACTGATGGAGCAGTTGGGACTTAAATGAGCCAGCAGGACGGTACCAGCAGGGTCAGCGGGACGGTACCAGCAGGGTCAGCGGGACGGTACCAGCAGGGTCAGCGGGACGGTACCAGCAGGGTCAGCAGGACGGTACCAGCAGGGTCAGCAGGACGGTACCAGCAGGGTCAGCAGGACGGTACCAGCAGGGTCAGCGGGACGGTACCAGCAGGGTGAGCAGGACGGTACCAGCAGGGTCAGCGGGACGGTACCAGCAGGGTGAGCAGGACGGTACCAGCAGGGTCAGCAGGATGGTACCAGCAGGGTCAGCAGGGAGGTACCAGCAGGGTCAGCAGGACGGTGCCAGCAGGGTCAGCAGGAAGGTACCAGCAGGGTCAGCAGGACAGCACCAGCAGGGTCAGCAGGACAGCACCAGCAGGGTCAGCAGGATGGTACCAGCAGGGTCAGCAGGATGGTACCAGCAGGACGGTACCAGCAGTGTCAGCAGGGCGGTACCAGCAGGGTCAGCAGGACAGTACCAGCAGGGTCAGCAGGACGGTACCAGCAGGGTCAGCAGGTCTATACCAGCAGGGTCAGCAGGACGGTACCAGCAGCGTCAGCAGGACGGTACCAGCAGGGAGGAATATCTGGCCACATGGCACAGATATCCCGACAATTTGTCCTCAGCCCACAACCCCCTCTCCCAACCCCACAGATATAGGTTGGCGTACGATGGGGCACAAGTGGTCCCCATTGCCGTGCCCTGTATCTGGTGGTAGAGAGTGTTGTTGTAAAGGAAGAGGTTGTGGGTGAGGACAAAGTGCAGTAATTGTAACAAAAAAGTATTATGATCATGAGTATCGATAGGCAACTCGTTTAGAAAGCAGCGGACATTTTGTAGACCTAAATCATGGGGTATACTAGAATAAAGGGCCTCCACATCCAGGCCAACCAGGAAGGACCCAGGGGCCACACTCATCCCGTCCAGGACACGGAGCACGTGTCCCGTGTCCTTTAGGTATGAGGGCAGCTGGTGGACTAACGGCTAGTGATGGTGATCGACGTAGCGGCTGGCCTGATCAGTGAGGGGTCCCATGCCGGACACTATTGGTCTGCCCGGAGGTGCCGTGATGGATTTGTGGACCTTAGGCAGAGCGTAGAAAGTTGGTGTCACCGGACATCGGGCCTCCAAAAAGGAGCCAGTCGCCACGTCGATCACCCCCTCTCTACAGCTTGTCTAATCAAAGTGCGGTAGGTCCCTGAGTCCTCCACGAGTTTGGACATGGCGGCCCTGGTATACCAATCTGTATTCTCGAGAATCCTATAGCACATGTGTTCATATTGTGTTTTATCCATGATCACGATATTGACCCCTTTGCCAGCGGGTTTGATAATTAAATCTTAGTCATTCTCAAGTTCTTAAATTGCTTGACTAAGCTATTGCTTGGAGGGAATATTGAAATACCTAGTTTGTGGTAGTTTTTCCAGATCGACAAATGTTGCTACATGTGCATTTGAGTTTAGTGGACGAAAGAAAGTAGATGTTTTTTTGAAAGTAACGTTTTTTTTTTTGTAATCATAGGTGCAATGCCTGTGGCTTCAAGTCCTAATGCCAGCATATCCTGTTCTAATTCGAGTTCAGTAGGAATTGATGACGATTCCCAATTCCTCAATTAATTTAACCAGACACTTTGGTCCCTAACCGCCCCCTTCACTCCTTCCGATCCCGAAGTTGACTTGATCAACCTATCGGGCAAAATATTAACCAATGAACAGAAACAAGTATTGTCACTGGGCCTCAATTATACCTATGATTACAAGAAAAAACGTTACTTTCAAAAAACCATCTACTTTCTTTCCTAAAGGTCAAAAAATATAAAAGACCGGATAGTTCAAAGTCATTATCTCCAAACCAAACGATCAATCTGTCGTAATACTGTGGGAACCTATAAGTGCCAGTCATGCAGCATGTGTCAATATATAAAAGAAACGAAAATAGTGACCCTGGGGGAATCACCACTCCTTAAATTGAAACATTTCATCAACTGTAAGAGCACTAACATCATTTATGCTCTAGTATGTACCTGTAATAGATTCTATATAGGTAAAATAAATTGAGAGTTGCGTAAAAGAATCTATGAGCACTCTTACGACTTTAAAACAGGCAATAAAAAGACTCCGGTAGGCAGACACTTTCTTGAATACCATAGACAGAATCCAAAAGAAATGTTTGTCGTAGGAATTGATAGAGTACACTGCAACCCACGGGGGGGGGGGGGGGGGGGCGTAGAAAAAGACACCCTACAGCAGGAGACACAGTGGATACACCACTATAAGGCTCACCGGTACCCCGGCCTGAAAGAATCTATAAGTTATGTACCTTTCCTTTGACATTGCACAACTCGTATGTAACATTCAGTCTTCAAAAAAGTTTTTATTTTTTTTTACGTTGTTTTGTTTGATTGCTAAAAAATATACAGATGTTGCACATGATTTTCGTAGCTTGGATGGCCCATGGGGTAAGAAATAACAATTAGGTATTTGCGTATATCTAAAATACTTTATATTAATTCTTCCTGTCCTTCTTTGGTCTCCAGTAAGATGGCGGCCAGGTGTAGACACATTCCGGCGCCAGTGTGACGTCAGCGCCCGATGCCCTAGGAGATGGCTGGAACGCATCCTGAGTTCCGCCTCCCATGTGGGCTTGAGTCGGAGCGCAGGGCGTCTCTCACGCCACGCGCCGTCCCCGATCCCCCGGCAACCGCTGGCGCTTTTGACAGTGAAGGAGGCCGGGGGGCGGGGTTTCGCGTGCGTGTCATGATGCGGAACGTACATAGGCGGCTGCACAGTGTGCGGCTGCTTTGTCCGCATCACACTGGCGCCGGTAGAGACAGACGTAGAGAGAGGGGGTTTCTCCTTCTGCCCCCCTCCACGCCGCAGTCAACAGATATACCACCGGTAATGTCACATCCAGTATATGTTACAGTTCACTGAGGTGAACTGCATACTGTATTTTTCTCTATCTATTTTGGCTTATATTAATGCAGGCGCTTCTACTCTCTGTCTCAGGTTCCAGCCCTCTCTATATTCACCTGGACTTTCCACCTGATTGAATACCTTTACCTCTCCACAAATAGTTTTTGTGGCCTCACTCTACAAAACATTCATGGTTTATCCATCATTAATATGGACCTACGCACTATCCATTAATAATAAGCAGATAGAACCCAGGGGCTGTCCAGACTACGATAATTATCTAGTATATCAGGTACTAATTATGATCAATGGGATGAAATTTTGTGAGACCACATTGCTTTTTGTATATCATTTATTTAGACTGTTTATGTTCTTGAAAACACAACTAGGATGGATGTGCACGGCTTGAGTGTTGCAGAGAGGTGCTGGCTCTGGGGATTAAATAATAAACCAAAAATAGTATAGCACTGGGGTCCTAGACTAATCCCAGAAAAATAATCCCCCTAAATAAGCCGCACTGAAGTAATAAAATTACAATATTTTATTTCATACATTTTTAAATAAATAAACAAAAAGATGGCACATAACAGCACAATACATAATTAAAAAACATAAACACAACATAAACACAAAAAAGAGGTGACTAGTATCCTCAGACAATATATAAATAGATAGAATATATTCTGACAATTCACACATGCCTGTGTGAAAACTACTAGTGTGTAAACAATGTGGACATGGTGCTGAAACAACTATAAACAATTAAAAAAGACAATTACCTAATCAATAGATAAGTAACTTACTAAAGTGCTAAGTGCATAGATAATATGTGCCTTGCTGTGCAAAGAGAGCAGTAGAATGCCTGCTCATAAAAAAAGAGAATTGAAGTGCTGAAGTGCGGTTATCCACAGGTAAGGAATGTTATCCAGGCAAGGTAGCAAACATAAAAAACAAAAATAATATTAAATAATATAATTACATCACCTGTCACCAGGGGGTCCCCCGTAGCAGCCGCCACCGACGCGTTGCGTGTCTTAATGACACTTCGCCAGGGTGTGTTTATGTTCTTGCACACATATAGAATACCTAACAGGGCGCTGAGGAAGCCTATCCATAGGCGAAACTAGTCCGCCCCAGCTAAGTGTCTATCCACAATAAGACATGAAAAAAACTTCATAGTATATGTAACGAATGGATCCTATGTATATGTCTATCGTGATGCATATTTCTGTACCCAGCCTTCTGGTTAAGTGTGACAAGGCTTGTGTATTTGTATAAGGTTTTTAATTGTCAATACATGGAATAAAATATTGTGATGTTTTTTAATGTTGCCTAAGTTGGCTATTTATTGGCGAGGTTGGGCTATGTTGAGCTCTCGAGTGAATTAAAAAGGGTTGGCCCCACAACCCCATTATCCGCATGCTAGGATTCCATCCATCACACTATAAAGTAATCAGACACATGGTCGTCACATTATAGACAGTAGGTTTGAAGCTCAGGATTTCCTGTCATGTGATCCAGGTGTTCAATTGTGTAAATACAAAGTATAACATCTTCCCTTTTTCTTATGCAGAGCTCAGAAAACAACACATGGAGTCAGTGAGAGAGAAATTCCAGTGGGTGAAAGAACATAACGCCCGTATGGGGGAGGCTGTCGGCCTGCAGGAGCGATACACCCCACTACTGATGAGAGAGGGACACCCCGATAGAGAAGACAAGGAATATGAATTACTACATAGAGCCAGAAGACACATAAAGACCATGAAGGGAAGATCTTCTGAAGAATATCCCCCAATCACCCTACAGACTCTGTTTGACCCTCAGAAAGATGGCGTCATCCCAAAGGCTGTGGTGCTGCATGGACCTGCTGGGATTGGAAAAACATGGACCTCCCGAAAGATCATGCTGAACTGGTCCTCTGGAAAATTCTACCAAGACAAGTTTGATTTTGTGTTTTATCTGAGCTGCAGAGAACTCAACGCTGTCACTGGTAAGATGAGCCTTGTGCGACTCTTATCCAGAACCCACAGCCTCAGCTCAGGTTATCTGGAGACTATTCTGAAGGATTCTGGGAATCATGGGAGACTTCTCTTTGTAATTGATGGGTTTGATGAATTCCAGTGGACTCTAGAGGAGGAGGCTGAGGCTGCTCCTGACCTTTCCGAGGAAACCCACAAGGAGACTCTTCTACGAAGCTTGCTCAGGAAACAGGTTCTCAGACAATCTTCTCTGCTCATCACCACAAGGTCACTGGCCCAGAAGAAGCTGAAGACGTTTATCGATGATCCGCGTTATGTTGAAGTCACAGGTTTCTCAGAAAATGATCGAAAGAAATATTTTGTTAATGCTTTTGAAAATGATGCTGATGCAGAGAAGGCGCTCCGTGTGATAGAGGAGAACTACATCCTGTTCATCATGTGCACTGTCCCCATCCTGTGCTGGATTGTGTGCACTGTACTGAGACAGGGGATGAAGAAGGGCCTGGATTTCCTCCAGTATAAGACCACCACCTCCATCTACCTCCTCTACCTGAAAGGGTTACTGATCTATCATGGCCGTGCTCAGCCTGTACGTGCCTGCCTGAGGAAGCTCTGCTCTCTGGCCAATGAGGGAGTGCTGAACCAGAAAATCGTATTTCAGGAGAAGGATCTGGAGAGACACGGCCTCTCTGTGTCTGAGGTGGAGTCTGTATTCCTGAATGAGAACATCTTTCATGTGTCCATCATAAGCCAGACCTGCTACAGCTTTATCCACCTGAGTGTGCAGGAGTTCCTGGCCGCTCTGTACTATGTGCTGGATGATGGGGATGAGGAAAAGGCTTCTGGGGTGACAGGATCTTCTCCCCTCCCAGAGATCTGTAAAGGAGGCTCCCTCCCAGAATTGTGTGAGAAACACCCACATTTATCATTATCTGTACAATTTCTTCTCGGACTCTTATATGAGAAGCGGCTTCAGGAATTGTCAGAGATCAGCGGGTGTAAGATTTCCCTCCGAGCCCGAGCTGCGGTGGAAGAATGGCTCAGTGGAGACACAGCCAGGTCTGCGGTGCGAGAATGGTTAACAGAGAACATGGAACCATTATGTTCTATTGATGTCATTTCCTGTCTGTATGAGACTCAGGATGAGGGTGTGATAGGGAGATCCTTGCCGGTCGCTTCATGTTTAACACTCAACAGCATATGGGAGAAAGTACGATTCAACACATGTCGTATGAAGCAGCTGTGCCACTGCCTGAAGCTATGTGTATGTTCTATGGATGTCGTCATCTTCAGGTATAAAATATATGCCGAAGACCAGGAAACACTATCTCCCTTTCTACATCGGTGCCAGCTGCTTTGGTAAGTACAAATACAGCAGCATGATGGAGAAATCGCTCCCACATGGCAGTCAGCTATGAGATATCTGCATTGCGATGGCCAATGCCATGCTGCTTTACATTGTAGCACAGCAGCGGGAAACCTTTGATACATTGTATCTACAGTCATGTGTCTGGTTTGTCTACAATGTTACAGAGCTGGCTGGCTTTTTACAATGTACCAGCATAACTCGGGCCTGCAGGTTAAATTTGACACCGCCATAAAAAAGTCAAAAGGTCTCAGTGCTGCTATTTAAAGTGGACCAAAACCCAGAATCCTGGGTTTTGATCCTTGCCCCACAACGATTGGGGTGCACTGCGGTGTAAACCCCCCCAGATCACCAGAACAAACTTAGCTCTTCCAATGTGTCGGGCACCCCTCCAATCAGCGCACTCGGACCCACTCATGCCCCTTCGTCCTCGGGCGCACTGGCGGCTGCTACCCTCTAAAAGGTAGTGTGTCTACATCGGCGATTCACAAATGCCTGGTGCGGGCATGCGCCTTGCTAGGGGGAAAGCAGGGATTCAGCCGCGGCTCACATATGCCCCGTGGGACCAAAAAAGAAGTTGAGTTTATAGCTGACCTGGGGTGTTTCACACAGCGGGGCATCACGATTTTTGATGCCCCGGGTATCTGAAAGTCCAGATATCAGAACCAGAAGCAGTTGGTGAACGAGATGCAGGAACTAGGCCAGGAAGCAACTACAGAGAACCTGTGGAGGAAGCTTAAAGTCCAGGTGTCATCACTAATGTACTGGTATGACTGATAACATTGGAAGCAGTATCAATTGTTATAGTAGGGTTACTAGAGAAGAAATGTGTGCAGGAGGACAGAGAAGCAGTTGGTGAACAAGATGCAGGAACTAGGCCAGGAAGCAACTACAGAGGACCTGTGGAGGAAGCTTAAAGTCCAGGTGTCATCACTAAGATACTGGTGTGCCTGATAACACTAGAAGCCGTATCAATTGTTATAGTAGAGTTATTAGAGAGGAAATGTGTGCAGGAGAACAGAGAAGCAGTTGGAAATCCAGATGTAGGAACTAGGCCAGGAAGCAACTACAGAGGACCTGTGGAGGAAGCTTAAAGCCCAGGTGTCATCCCTCAGGTACTGGTGTGACTGATAACACTGGAAGCGGTATCAATTGTTACAGTAGGGTTACTAGAGAAGAAATGTGTGCAGGAGGACAGAGAAGCAGTTGTTGAATAAGAACTAGGCCATAAAGCAACTACAGAGGACCTGTGAAGGAAGCTTAAAGTCCAGGTGTCATCACTAAAATACTGGTGTCACTGATAACACTGGAAGCAGTATCAATTGTTATAGTAGAGTTACTAGAGAAGAGATGTGTGCAGGAGGACCGAGAAGCAGTTGGTGAATGAGATGCAGGAACTAGGCCAAGAAACAACTACAGAGAACCTGTGGAGGAAACTTAAAGTCCAGGTTTCATCACTAAGATACTGGTGCGACTGATAACACTAGAAGCAGTATCAATTGTTATAGTAGGGTTACTAGAGAACAGATGTGTGCAGGAGGACCGAGAAGCAGTTGGTGAATGAGATGCAGGAACTAGGCCAAGAAACAACTACAGAGAACCTGTGGAGGAAGCTTAAAGTCCAGGTGTCATCACTAAGATACTGGTATGACTGATAACACTAGAAGCAGTATCAATTGTTATAGTAGGGTTACTAAAGAGGAAATGTGTGCAGGAGAACACAGAAGCAGTTGGAAATCCAGGTAGGAACTCGGCCAGGAAGCAACTACAGAGGACCTGTGGAGGAAGCTTAAAGTCCAGGTATCATCCCTCAGATACTGGTGTTACTGATAGCGCTGGAAGCGGTATCAATTGTTATAGTAGGGTTACTATAGAAGAGATGTGTGCAGGAGGACAGAGAAGCAGTTGTTGAATAAGAATTTGGCCATAAAGCAACTACAGAGGACCTGTGGAGGAAGCTTAAAGCCCAGGTGTCATCACTAAGATACTGGTGTGACTGATAGCTCTGGAAGCGGTATCAATTGTTATAGTAGGGTTACTAGAGAAGAAATGTGTGCAGGAGGACAGAGAAGCAGTAGGTGAATGAGATGCAGGAACTAGGCCAGGAAGCAACTACAGAGGACCTGTGGAGGAACTTAAAGTCCAAGTGTCATCACTAAGATACTGGTGTAACTGATAACACTGGAAGCGGTATCAATTGTTATAGTAGGGTTACTAGAGAGGAAATGTGTGCAGGAGGACAGAGAAGCAGTTGGTGAACAAGATGCAGGAACTAGGCCAGGAAGCAACTACAGAGGACCTGTGGAGGAAGCTTAAAGTCCAGGTGTCATCACTAAGATACTGGTGTGCCTGATAACACTAGAAGCCGTATCAATTGTTATAGTAGAGTTATTAGAGAGGAAATGTGTGCAGGAGAACAGAGAAGCAGTTGGAAATCCAGATGTAGGAACTAGGCCAGGAAGCAACTACAGAGGACCTGTGGAGGAAGCTTAAAGCCCAGGTGTCATCCCTCAGGTACTGGTGTGACTGATAACACTGGAAGCGGTATCAATTGTTACAGTAGGGTTACTAGAGAAGAAATGTGTGCAGGAGGACAGAGAAGCAGTTGTTGAATAAGAACTAGGCCATAAAGCAACTACAGAGGACCTGTGAAGGAAGCTTAAAGTCCAGGTGTCATCACTAAAATACTGGTGTCACTGATAACACTGGAAGCAGTATCAATTGTTATAGTAGAGTTACTAGAGAAGAGATGTGTGCAGGAGGACCGAGAAGCAGTTGGTGAATGAGATGCAGGAACTAGGCCAAGAAACAACTACAGAGAACCTGTGGAGGAAACTTAAAGTCCAGGTTTCATCACTAAGATACTGGTGCGACTGATAACACTAGAAGCAGTATCAATTGTTATAGTAGGGTTACTAGAGAACAGATGTGTGCAGGAGGACCGAGAAGCAGTTGGTGAATGAGATGCAGGAACTAGGCCAAGAAACAACTACAGAGAACCTGTGGAGGAAGCTTAAAGTCCAGGTGTCATCACTAAGATACTGGTATGACTGATAACACTAGAAGCAGTATCAATTGTTATAGTAGGGTTACTAAAGAGGAAATGTGTGCAGGAGAACACAGAAGCAGTTGGAAATCCAGGTAGGAACTCGGCCAGGAAGCAACTACAGAGGACCTGTGGAGGAAGCTTAAAGTCCAGGTATCATCCCTCAGATACTGGTGTTACTGATAGCGCTGGAAGCGGTATCAATTGTTATAGTAGGGTTACTATAGAAGAGATGTGTGCAGGAGGACAGAGAAGCAGTTGTTGAATAAGAATTTGGCCATAAAGCAACTACAGAGGACCTGTGGAGGAAGCTTAAAGCCCAGGTGTCATCACTAAGATACTGGTGTGACTGATAGCTCTGGAAGCGGTATCAATTGTTATAGTAGGGTTACTAGAGAAGAAATGTGTGCAGGAGGACAGAGAAGCAGTAGGTGAATGAGATGCAGGAACTAGGCCAGGAAGCAACTACAGAGGACCTGTGGAGGAACTTAAAGTCCAAGTGTCATCACTAAGATACTGGTGTAACTGATAACACTGGAAGCGGTATCAATTGTTATAGTAGGGTTACTAGAGAGGAAATGTGTGCAGGAGGACAGAGAAGCAGTTGGAAATCCAGATGTAGGAACTAGGCCAGGAAGCAACTACAGAGGACCTGTGGAGGAAGCTTAAAGTCCAAGTGTCATCACTAAGATACTGGTGTGACTGATAACACTGGAAGCGGTATCAATTGTTATAGTAGAGTTATTAGAGAGGAAATGTGTGCAGGAGGACAGAGAAGCAGTTGGTGAACGAGATGCAGGAACTAGGCCATAAAGCAACTACAGAGGACTGTGGAGGAAGCTTAAAGTCCAGGTGTCATCACTAAGATACTGGTGTGACTGATAACACTGGAAGCAGTATCAATTGTTATAGTAGGGTTACTAAAGAGGAAATGTGTGCAGGAGAACACAGAAGCAGTTGGAAATCCAGGTAGGAACTCGGCCAGGAAGCAACTACAGAGGACCTGTGGAGGAAGCTTAAAGTCCAGGTATCATCCCTCAGATACTGGTGTTACTGATAGCGCTGGAAGCGGTATCAATTGTTATAGTAGGGTTACTATAGAAGAGATGTGTGCAGGAGGACAGAGAAGCAGTTGTTGAATAAGAATTTGGCCATAAAGCAACTACAGAGGACCTGTGGAGGAAGCTTAAAGCCCAGGTGTCATCACTAAGATACTGGTGTGACTGATAGCTCTGGAAGCGGTATCAATTGTTATAGTAGGGTTACTAGAGAAGAAATGTGTGCAGGAGGACAGAGAAGCAGTAGGTGAATGAGATGCAGGAACTAGGCCAGGAAGCAACTACAGAGGACCTGTGGAGGAACTTAAAGTCCAAGTGTCATCACTAAGATACTGGTGTAACTGATAACACTGGAAGCGGTATCAATTGTTATAGTAGGGTTACTAGAGAGGAAATGTGTGCAGGAGGACAGAGAAGCAGTTGGAAATCCAGATGTAGGAACTAGGCCAGGAAGCAACTACAGAGGACCTGTGGAGGAAGCTTAAAGTCCAAGTGTCATCACTAAGATACTGGTGTGACTGATAACACTGGAAGCGGTATCAATTGTTATAGTAGAGTTATTAGAGAGGAAATGTGTGCAGGAGGACAGAGAAGCAGTTGGTGAACGAGATGCAGGAACTAGGCCATAAAGCAACTACAGAGGACTGTGGAGGAAGCTTAAAGTCCAGGTGTCATCACTAAGATACTGGTGTGACTGATAACACTGGAAGCAGTATCAATTGTTATAGTAGGGTTATTAGAGAAGAAATGTGTGCAGGAGAACACAGAAGCAGTTGGAAATCCAGGTAGGAACTCGGCCAGGAAGCAACTACAGAGGACCTGTGGAGGAAGCTTAAAGTCCAGGTATCATCCCTCAGATACTGGTGTTACTGATAGCGCTGGAAGCGGTATCAATTGTTATAGTAGGGTTACTATAGAAGAGATGTGTGCAGGAGGACAGAGAAGCAGTTGTTGAATAAGAATTTGGCCATAAAGCAACTACAGAGGACCTGTGGAGGAAGCTTAAAGCCCAGGTGTCATCACTAAGATACTGGTGTGACTGATAGCTCTGGAAGCGGTATCAATTGTTATAGTAGGGTTACTAGAGAAGAAATGTGTGCAGGAGGACAGAGAAGCAGTAGGTGAATGAGATGCAGGAACTAGGCCAGGAAGCAACTACAGAGGACCTGTGGAGGAACTTAAAGTCCAAGTGTCATCACTAAGATACTGGTGTAACTGATAACACTGGAAGCGGTATCAATTGTTATAGTAGGGTTACTAGAGAAGAAATGTGTGCAGGAGGACAGAGAAGCAGTTGGAAATCCAGATGTAGGAACTAGGCCAGGAAGCAACTACAGAGGACCTGTGGAGGAAGCTTAAAGTCCAAGTGTCATCACTAAGATACTGGTGTGACTGATAACACTGGAAGCGGTATCAATTGTTATAGTAGAGTTATTAGAGAGGAAATGTGTGCAGGAGGACAGAGAAGCAGTTGGTGAACGAGATGCAGGAACTAGGCCATAAAGCAACTACAGAGGACTGTGGAGGAAGCTTAAAGTCCAGGTGTCATCACTAAGATACTGGTGTGACTGATAACACTGGAAGCAGTATCAATTGTTATAGTAGGGTTATTAGAGAAGAAATGTGTGCAGGAGGACAGAGAAGCAGTTGGTGAGCAAGATGCAGGAACTAGGGCAGGAAGCAACTACAGAGTAATGGTTCTCCATGGGTTTTGGTCCACTTTAAATGTGATATTTACAGCTAGATCCACCCCCCTCCCCCTACTGTACTTCCTGAGCTGTGATACATTCCTATTCATGATCTCTCCGCAATCATTTTCCTCTTTTAGCTTTAATGGCTGCTGTTTCCTCCAAAGAAGAACAATAGAGGGCAGAAGGGCATTGCCTTCAGATGATGATGATGATGATGATGGAGGATTCAGGAATAGTGAGCCCACCGGTCTGTCTTGGCTGATTAACCCTGAAAGTAAAATACAAGAGTTGCTGTAAGTTAAACCTCTGCTTCCTGCAGTACGATGATGATATGCAGCATATGGTCGCTTCTGTGTTTCCTCCTCCTTGTAAATGAGGCGTCTTCTCTTCCTGCTCCAGATCCTGAATCTTACATCACACTACCCTCCTGCGTTCTCATTGGTGGGACAGTGAGCTTCCTACTTCCTGAAGTAAACTCTTGTAAACTGTAAGTTGACACAAAAATGCAGATTGTTACTAAAGCTCTGATGCAAGCACACTGTGTGCCTGACATTGGAAAGAGCTGGGCTTAAGTGACAGGGTGTAGGGCTCCATTATAGCCTGTCACTAAGAGGGGCTACAACCTGACATGAGCATCAGGTTTTGATTGGCGGTCAGGATCAGAAGGGAGGCAGCATGATTTGTTCTTAAAAATGGGAACTGCTCTGGGCCATTAAAGTGGATCAAAACCAACAGAGATCGGCCCGGGAATCTATAAGCTTCTTAGAATCTATACGATTCCCGGGACGATCGATTCCCTTGCCCCTGGGCATCCAAAATCACGATGCCCAGCTGTGTGATACCCCTCAGGTCGCCCATACACTTACCTTCTTTCCTGGTCCAATGGCGCATTCGTGAGCCGCAGCCGCATGCCCGCTATACCTCTGGCAGGGTAAACGGCCGGTGTGGGCACGCTCCCTGTTAGAGAGAAGCGGGGGATGTGGCCCCCAGCACGCTCGGAGCCGCTGGCCTTAGGCAAAGGCTTAGACGATGTGAAGTCAGTCAACGTGATTGGACGAGTGGCCGCGCATGCGCCGTAAGACCGGGAAGAGGTGAGTTGGTTTCGGCGACCTGGGGGGCTTCACACAACGGGGCACCCCCGATTTTGGATGCCCCAGGGGGAGGAAATCGATCTGCCTGGGTATATTATAGATTCCAAGGACAATCACTGTGGGTTTTGGTCCACTTTAATGACCCAGAGCCATCCCCATTTTTGAGAACAAATCGGGGTGCCCAGGGGGCAAGGACTGAAACCCAGGATAGTCAAAATCCTGGGTTTTGATTCAGACAGAAGTGGCAGAGTGTAGGGCTCCATTATAGCCTACCTAGGAGTGACAACCTGACATGAGCATCAGGCTTTGATTGGTGGTCAGGATCACGAGGGATGCAGCATGATTTGTTCTAAAAAATCAGGACTGCTCTGGGCCATTAAAGTGGAACAAAACCTACGTCGATCAGCCCGGGAATCCATAAGATTCTTATAATCTATAAGATTCCCGGGCCGATCAATTCCCTTACCCCGGGACATCCAAAATCGGGATGCCCCGCTATGTGAAACCCCTCAGGTCGCCCATACACTTAACTATCCCTTTAGCAGGGTGCGGGCCTGCGCCAGCCATTTAAGAATTACCATGTTAGAGGGTAGTGGGGAATGCGGCCTTCAGCGCATTTGGAGCCACTGGCCTTGTATAAAGGCTTAGATGATGTGACCTAAAAGAGCGCACTGATTGGATGAGTGCCTGCGCCGTAAGACCAGGAAGAGGTGAGTTGGTTTCGGCCACCTGGGGGGTTTTACACAATGGGACACCCCCCCAATTTTGGATGCCCAAGGAGGAGGGAATCAATCTGCCTGGGAATCCCCAGGAGGAGGGAATCTATCTGCCTGGGAATCCCCAGGAGGAGGGAATCGATTTGCCTGGGAATCCCCAGGAGTAGGGAATCGATCTGCCTGGGAATCCCCAAGAGGAGGGAATCAATCTGCCTGGGAACCCCCAGGAGGAGGGAATCGATCTGCCTGGGAATCCCCAGGAGGAGGGAATCAATCTGCCTGGGAATCCCCAGGAGGAAGGGATTCGATCTGCCTGGGAATCCCCAGGAGGAGGGAATCGATCTGCATGGGGATCCCCAGGAGGAGGGAATCGATCTGCCTGGGAATCCCCAGGAGGAGGGAATCGATCTGCCTTGGAATTCCCAGGAGGAGGGAATCGATCTGCCTGGGAATCCCCAGGAGGAAGGGATTCGATCTGCCTGGGAATCCCCAGGATTAGGGAATCGTTCTGCCTGGGAATCTCCGTGGGTTTTGGTCCAGAGCTATCCCCATTTTTGAGAACAAATCAGGGTGCCCCCCGGGGACAAAGACTAAAACCCAGGATAGTCAAAATCCTGGTTTTTGGTCCACTTTAAGTGACAGAGTGTAGCACTCCATTATAGCCTACGTAGGAGTGACAACCTGACATGAGCATCAGGCTTTGATTGGTGGTCAGGATCAGGAGGGAGAGGCTGGAGGCAGCATGATTTGTTTTCAGAAATGGGGACTGCTCTGGTCCATGGGGAAAATGCTGCGGGGGAGAAAATGGTGAGTTTGTTTGGTGAGATGCAGCATTCTTTATTGTATTCTCTCCATCCGACCACTTTTGTTGGAGAAATTACACATCAGAAAGCTTTGAGTCACTAGTGAGTTGTACCTGTAAGCTGGTGTGTGATATACAATGTATCACAGCAGGGGTATCATTACAATTGTAACACCAGCCACACCCTGGCTGTTACACTGTATTACACAGCATGGAGATGTGGCTGTTTACACAAAAAACCATAACTCATCCTTCTTGATACATTGCAGAACAGGGGGCAGACTCTCTATATTTAGTACACTCTCTATATATTTAGTAGCAGTCGGGTTTGGTGGTTGAAAAGGAAAAAAAATCCAGTTTAAATGTGTAAAAAAACATGGATAGAAGCTCTGAGTTCCCCTTTATTTCCCCCTGTAGCATTAAAGTGGACCAAAACCCATGATTTTGACTATCCTGGGTTTTGGTCCACTCCCCCGGGGCAACCCGATCGGGGGTGCCCCACTGTGTAAAACCCCCTCGATCGCCGAAGCCAACTCACCTCCGCGGCCGTTGCAGGGCCGTTCCTTCAATCAGCGCGCTCGGAGCCGCTGAGCTATGGGCGTCTAGGCGACGTCTAAGCGACGTCTAAGCTCAGCGACTCTGAGTACTCTGGCGTCCGCATCTCGCACTTCCCTCTAACAGGGAGCACACCCATGCTGGCCATTCACAAATGCTAAAGAGGAGTGCGAGATGCGGCTGCGGCCCACGTGCGTGCCGTTGTACTGGGATTAAGGTAGGTGCAGCGGGCGTCCTGGGGGGTTTCACACAGCGGGCCATCCCGATTTTTGGATGCGGGAAGGGGAATGGATCAGCCCGGGAATCTTATAGATTCCCGGCTGATCCAGCTGGGTTTTGGTCCACTTTAAAGCTTTCTAGCCATAAACACGCACAGGACCTAATCTCTCCAGGAAAGAGAATTGTCCTCTGTGAATTGAGCCAAGCGCAGATCACAGACTCCCTGCTGAATCTCTCACACCCCTGGGCTGGGAAGGCCCCGCTGAGTCTGAAGCAGAGACGACCCCTGGCTGTGAGCTTCCTCACATCAAACACCAGAGCCTCAGACAACCGGCACCAACACAAATCGGACTGGACCACTGTGTGTTCCAGCACCAAGCCAGATACAGAACCAGAACGGTCCCACCAAACCACACGTAGATGTATGATTCTCAGAGCTGTGCAACCAGGGGAACCTAGAGAAATGGAGATCTTGGGTTCTGACCCATCTAGGGGCTCATAAGAGGATTGCCATCCAGCCCAGTCATTTGGTGCCGTATCCAAAGCCATACAACCCCACTTCTCAAAGTTATAACCCCTAAAGGGTTTTAGGTTCTAAAGCAGGTTCCGCACAAGAGGGAGGGAACAGTCCGCCCCGCAGAAGGGAGGGGGTGAGTCCCGAGGCGTAAAGGAGATGACCCTGGGCCAGGCTTTTGTCACTTCTGGGGAGGTCACGCTGCAGATTGCAGGAGGTGCCATCAATAAGCTTGCCACTTACCTCTTGTGGGAGCTCTTCATCACCCCTCTACAACTGCTTCTTAAGGTAACTGACTGTTATTTCTTTGTGTAACTCACTGTAACCTGTAACCCACTTCTCAGAACAGCATTTGTATTCATTCATATTCTATCATAGCCAAATGTTTGTAATCACTGCCTAGTGTGCGCTCATTGCATTAAAAACTGTATTTAACTTGAGCAATCTCTTTGCTTTAGCCAAGAATCTGTGTCTGGGGCATTGCTGGGCCACATAGTCCCACTAGGTATGGGAACGGACATTACTTTGGGAAAGCGGGCTGCATGTTCGGAGGTCCTGATCGTTAGTTGGATCATGTGACCCGCGGATCCCTGACAGTGGTTTTGCACAGTATTGTGGGTGGTGTGCATCTTTTTTAGCATTTTCTCTGTTGTGTCTCCACAGCCTCCAGTGGTGCTATTTGTCTCCCTCGTGCTGTGACGTCCTCCGCTCTGTTCTCATCACAAATCAATCGCTCACCAAACTGAATTTATCGGAGAATCATCTGCAGGACTCTGGAGTGACGCGTCTGTGTGAGGGGCTCAGAGATCCGCGCTGCCCCCTGCAGGAGCTCAGGTGAGAGTGCACTGCATTCTTCAGAGTGATTTATCAATCTTACCTGTATTATAGAAAGATAACTGGAACATGGCAGACAGGTGGAAGCTGTCTCACACTAATAGCACACTCCTTGCTGATATACAGCAGGGCGCTGCTCGTGTAACTATGTAAAGCAGCCACAGGCCTGGCTCCTTACAATGTAACACACAGCAGGATGGCTTCTCACTATGTAACACCAGGACTCATCCTGCTTGTTACATTGAATAGAAGGAGGGAGAGAGGCCACAGCATAAGCTTCTAAAATCCCATCCAAGGCTTCATTACTCTGTATAAGATTTGCTCAGTTGAAATATGGACGGGGATGGATGGGGCAGAGCTGAGGGGACAGGGATGGATGGTGCAGAGCTGAGGGGACAGGGATGGATTGGGCAGAGCTGAGGGGACAGGGATGGATGGGGCAGAGCTGAGGGGACAGGGATGGATGGAGCAGAGCTGAGAGGACAGGGACGGATGGGACAGAGCTGAGGGGACAGGGATGGATGGGTCAGAGCTGAGGGGACAGGGATGGATGGGGCAGAGCTGGGGGGACAGGGATGGATGGGGCAGAGCTGAGAGGAAAGGGATGGACGGGGCAGAACTGAGGGGACATGGCTGGATGGGGCAGAGCTGAGGGGACAGGGCTGGATGGGGCAGAGCTGAGGGGACAGGGATGGATGGAGCACAGTTGAGGGGACAGGGATGGATGGGGCAGAGCTGAGGGGACATGGATGGATGGAGCACAGTTGAGGGGACAGGGATGGATGGGGCAGAGCTGAGGGGACAGGGATGGATGGAGCACAGTTGAGGGGACAGGGATGGATGGGGCAGAGCTGAGGGGACAGGGATGGATGGAGCACAGTTGAGGGGACAGGGATGGATGGGGCAGAGCTGAGGGGACAGGGCTGGATGGGGCAGAGCTGAGGGGACAGGGCTGGATGGGGCAGAGCTGAGGGGACAGGGATGGATGGGGCAGAGCTGAGGGGACAGGTATGGATGGGGCAGAGCTGGGGGGACAGGGATGGATGGGGCAGAGCTGAGAGGAAAGGGATGGACAGGGCAGAACTGAGGGGACAGGGCTGGATGGGGCAGAGCTGAGGAGACAGGGCTGGATGGGGCAGAGCTGAGGGGACAGGGCTGGATGGGGCAGAGCTGAGGGGACAGGGCTTGATTGAGGCAGAGCTGAGGGGACAGGGCTGGATGGGACAGAGCTGAGGGGACAGTGATGGATGGGACAGAGCTGAGGGGACAGGGATGGATGGGCAGAGCTGAGGGGACAGGGATGGATGGAGCACAGTTGAGGGGACAGGGATGGATGGGGCAGAGCTGAGGGGACAGGGATGGATGGAGCACAGTTGAGGGGACAGGGATGGATGGGGCAGAGCTGAGGGGACAGGGATGGATGGAGCACAGTTGAGGGGACAGGGATGGATGGGGCAGAGCTGAGGGGACAGGGCTGCATGGGGCAGAGCTGAGGGGACAGGGCTGGATGGGGCAGAGCTGAGGGGACAGGGATGGGTGGGGCAGAGCTGGGGGGGGCAGGGATGGATGGGGCAGAGCTGAGGGGACAGGGAAAATCAAAACATTTATTGGAGATAAATAAGCAACTACAGCGTATGGATTTACGTTGTTTAACTTTCTTCTGCACTTATAGCGCTTTATAGATAGCAGGTATTAACCCTTTTCGATGTATGCCTGGACGGACTTTTTTTCACTTTTGGGGGGTTAGCAGCAGCCCTGCAGAGCAACGCCCCCCCCCCCCCCCCCCAGGTTCACAGAGTGGATTGAGCTATTGGAGCTGCATATTAATATTTCCTTGGTCTTTATTTCATTAATGTTTGTAACCTTTGCCGCTGTCTCTCTCTCTCTCTCACATTGCTTTCCTGCTGTGTGTTACATTGTAAACAGCCAGGCATGTGGCTAAAATATATTGTATTATGAGCGTCTCACTGCTTGACACAGGGGGAATCCACCCAAAAATGCTTTGCATTTGTTGGGTACGGGAAATGGGACCTTGAGTTCCCATGTAAGCACTTTACCTACTAATTTTAACCAACAATAGTAAAGGCTACGATTTAAAAATGGCTGTGCTGGATTTTTCAAGACGTGTAACACTGCTGTGATACATTGTATAGTCACACGTCTTCTTACAGCTGCCTCTCAGCTTTCTGTAACATGGGTGTTATTTCCCCTTCATGCTGGTGCAATTCGGCGATCACTATGAAGAATGCTGTAGCTGCACCAGCTGTAAGTCTCCAATTAGAGAATTTTTTTTTCTGCAGCCTCAGAGATTGTGAGTTGTCTCCTTTGTGCTGCGATGTCCTTGGCTCGGCTCTGCTCGCAAACCCATCTCTCACCAAACTGGACTTATCAGAGAACCGTTTGGAGGACTCTGGAGTAATGCATCTGTGTGAAGGGCTCAGAGATCCAAGCTGCCCCCTGCAAGAGCTGAGGTGAGTTATACGATGTGTCCCGTATAAATAATAGTCAGGAGTGGCTGGTGCTGTATAAACTGCACAGTGTTGTTTGTCTCTATTCAAAGACAAATGATGACTTCACAAGTCTCTGATCTCTCTGTTGTGTCTCTGCAGCCTCTCACAGTGTTATCTGTCTCCATTGTGTTGTGATACTCTCGCCTCTGCTCTGCTCACAAACTCATTCCTCACCAAACTGGATTTATCACAGAACCATCTAGAGGACTCTGGAGTCAAACGTCTGTGTGAGGGGCTCAGAGATCCATGTTGTCCCCTGCAGGAGCTCAGGTGAGACATCTCCTAAGGAGGCACATTATTGCAGTGACACTTCACTCCATTAGGACATAGGAGGCGCCTGGCCTGGCCTGTACAGAAATATTGAGGGTATTATTACAGGGCTGGTAATTGAGCATTTTTCCTTCTGTGAACTAGGAAAGAACAGAATCGTAACAAACACACCAGTGTGTCTAAAAATGAGTTGCTGTAGCTGCAAATCTATAGGAGTAATATGGCCTCACAAAATAGAAAACAAGCATAATGCTTCCGAATAATGGTTGCAGTGGAAAGGATCCGAAGGAATAAAATGTTTATGATCTCAAATATTAATGAATTATTATGAAATTACTAATATTACTGATATATAGGTAACTCGGATGAATAGAAGTTGTGGATGTGTACCTGCCATTTATTATGATTTTGATCCAGAGGTGGCTGATACAAAGGAAATAATACATATAATATATACAGGTCCATAGAATATAGAGGTTTACTTCTGTGAAAGGAAATAATACTGTCACAGATTTCTCAACTGAGAAATCCCAATAGTAGTAAATGACGAGAATTAGACTGAGAGACAGAGGTGGATATGAAGCAAGCCATGTTTAATAATAACAAACAGTGAGACACACCAACCGAGCTGCTATATACATATATACAAAGAAGCTATGTAATACATAGAGAAAACTTTGCGGGAGAATAAAGGGGTAATTAATCCTTCTTTTGATTCAATACAGATTATTTCACCACCAGTGCTTCAATAATACCACTGTGTAGCCCAGCCACCAACAACAAATTGCACGTACACACCAACCAAGCTGCTATATACATATATACAAAGAAGCTATGTAAAACCAACAACTTTAAAGTTTTAGCGAAAGCTCATCAAAGTGTCTTAATTCCCAGTTATAGAGTGGTCCTTAATCATATTCTGTCATTCAGATCTCCTCAGCGTGTTTGCACAAACGTTATCACAGGAAAAGAGTAAACAAAGTGGACATAGCGTAATACCGTTTTTTAAAAGGATTTCAAAGTAGCTTTATTTGCGCTTACCATATCAAAATTAAAAAAGTACATATCATGTATTCAGCCCGATCCTTAAATAACTGCCTTGTGTCTCTTCTACTCACATAAGGAAAGCGGGCCGCAGCAAACAAATATCTCACCGCCCCGGCCGTAGGCTATAGAGATAAAAAGAGAAACGAGCAACCGCAGCTGCCAGATAGAGCATAGTGACGTCATGGAGGGTCCCGTCCAACGCGTTTCTTCTATTCTGACTTTTTCATTAGGCTGATATATATGTACATATATATGTATATATACATATATACACATAAATAAACCGGGAAGCATGAAACACACTCAGATTGCTGTGAAGTCAGAAAACATACGAGCTATGAGTCCAAAGTCCAACAATGGCTGAGGCTAAGGCTATGACTGAGGCTAGAGTCCTGGGTACAGAGTTCAGGTTACAGAGTTCCAAAGTCCAGGTTCAAAAGACAGAATTAATGCTGATCCGCTGAGGCCATGTTTTGATCAGCTTATATAGGCCAGAAAGTCCCACAGGGGATTAACACACCTCAGCAGGACAGAGCCATCTGCTGGTAGAGCAGCATAATGCAGGGGAAATCAAGCTGTGGAGGAACTCCAGACCTGACAAATACACATCTAATATATACAGGTCCATAGAATATAGAGGTTTACTTCTGTGAAAGGAAATAATACACATATAATATATACAGGTCCATAGAATATAAAGGTTACTTCTGTGAAAGGAAATAATACACATATAATATATACAGGTCCATAGAATATAAAGGTTTACTTCTGTGAAAGGGAATAATACACATATAATATATACAGGTCCATAGAATATAAAGGTTTACTTCTGTGAAAGGAAATAATACACATATAATATATACAGGTCCATAGAATATAGAGGTTTACTTCTGTGAAAGGAAATAATACACATATAATATATACAGGTCCATAGAATATAGAGGTTTACTTCTGTGAAAGGAAATAATACACATATAATATATACAGGTCCATAGAATATAAAGGTTTACTTCTGTGAAAGGAAATAATACACATATAATATATACAGGTCCATAGAATATAGAGGTTTACTTCTGTGAAAGGAAATACACATATAATATATACAGGTCCATAGAATATAAACGGTCTTATTTATCAAGGGCTAGCGCCAGGTAGTGTCTGACGAGCGCCAGGTACCGCCAGCTAACGGCGGCTACCGAATCAAGTACGCCCGGCGGCGGTCACAATGACGCATTTATCATGCTAAATGAGGCTAGCGCCGGCGAGAGCGTCAACTAGCGCGGGATTCATCATGTAGCCGACTGCAACGAACAGCGCCGCTGCTAATCCCATCACAGCGACAGGTATGACCTGGCGCTCTCTGGTGTGGTCCAATGCATTTCAATGGAGCAATCTTTAAATAATCATAATTAATTGCTATTACTGTTTTTTTTTTATGTCAAAAATTCTGTGATCACTTCTGCAATGTTAGAATTTTTTTTAAAGTAAAAAAAAAAAAAAAATTGTGCAGAATTGATATTACAGGTCTGATATTCATGTATTCATATTACAAAATGTTTAGAAAAACTTGTATAATTTTTACATATCAAAAAAATGGTTGTTTGGGGGTTAAAAACTACTTTACACACATTGCCGCCAGCGCTCTGGGGTTTAAACAAGGAATTCACAGCGCGAGAAATTTTTGAGCGTGATTTGTTAATGAATCTGCAGCAAGCCGTTCACTCTGGCCATTCGCTGTCAGGCGCACCCATACAATGCGGAACCTGTGAAACAGCGACCCCTAACCCCGTATTCAACATTACCGCACACCGACTGAGTCGCTGTCAACAAGCAAACCCCAGCCAAGCACAGCGAATACTAGCTGGCGCTGTGAAAATCACGCTACTGGCGCTCATCTGTCGCTACCTGGCGCTATTAATGAATCGGCCTCAAAGGTTTATTTCTGTGAAAGGAAATAATACACATATAATATATACAGGTCCATAGAATATAGAGGTTTACTTCTGTGAAAGGAAATAATACGTACATAATATATACAGGTCCATAGAATATAGAGGTTTACTTCTGTGAAAGGAAAAAATACACATATAATATATACAGGCCCATAGAATATAGAGGTTTACTTCTGTGAAAGGAAATAATACACATATAATATATATAGGTCCATAGAGTATAAAGGTTTACTTCTAAGAAAGGGAATAATACACATATAATATATGCAGGTCCATAGAATATAGAGGTTTACTTCTGTGAAAGGAAATAATACACACATAATATATACAGGTCCATAGAATATAGAGGTTTACTTCTGTGACAGGAAATAATACACATATAATATATACAGGTCCATAGAATATAGAGGTTTACTTCTGTGAAAGTAAATAATACACATATAATATATACAGGTCCATAGAATATAAAGGTTACTTCTGTGAAAGGAAATAATACACATATAATATATACAGGTCCATAGAATATAAAGGTTTACTTCTGTGAAAGGAAATAATACACATATAATATATACAGGTCCATAGAATATAGAGGTTTACTTCTGTGAAAGGAAATAATACACATATAATATATATGTTAGGGCGAGCGCTGCGTTTTCCCCGCGCAGCGCCCCCCTCCGTGCCTCTCCTCGGGCGAGCGCTGCGTCCCCTTCCTGCAGCGCTCCCCGCTCCACCGCCATCCGGGCGTCTGCTGCTGGCCCCCCTGGCTGCGGTTCCCCCTTACCTGGTCCCCGCGCTTCCTCCTCTGACCGGCATGGCCGCCGGCTTCCTCCTTCTGTGACTGTTCCGCCTTCCCTGCGCGCACGTCCCCGGCCACTAGGGGGCGCGCGCGTCAACCTCCTCAGATTTAAAGGGCCAAGGCCCTGTTAATTGGTCTCTGCCATCCAATCCCTTTTTGGCTCTTCCTATAAATTAAACCCTGCCTTACTTCCTGTGCCGGATCTTCGGTGTTGTTCCCTGAATGATTATCGCTGTATTGCTTGATTCCTCGTGTATGACCTCGGCTCTCCCATTGACCTTCGAACCTGTGCTGCCCATCCCGACCTCGGCTTGTGTCTCCGCAATTGAACCCGCGCTGCCAGTCCCGACCTCGGCTTGTCTCACCGCTACTGAACCCGCGCTGCCAGTCCTGACCTCGGCCTTCTCCTTCGACCACTGTTTGTCTCTGCTGCACGTCACTTCAGCAGTTTGTGGAACTGTGCCGCTGTTGGGGGGTAGCGACCTGGGAGTCACCTGCCGCACAAGACCATCCCGCCTTGCGGAGGGCTCTGGTGAAAACCAGTGGCTCCTTAGACTCCGCTCCCCTGACGCGGTATCTGCCAAAACAGTTCTGCAGACCCTGCGGGTCCACTTCTTCGCACCCGGTGCGTAACAGTAAGATCCGGCCATGGATCCCGCTGAGGTGCCCTTGCCGGAGACTTCCGAACTCCCAGCGCTGGTGGCTTTGCAGTCTCGGCAGATTAATCAGCTTACCGCTATGATGCAGCAACTCTTGACCCAGCAGCTGTCGCCTTCTCCACCGCCACCGGTGCCGCCACCGCAGTCTCCAGCAGTTTCCTCATCCAGAATCCGCCTCTCCTTACCAGCAAAATATGAGGGGGATGCGAAGTTGTGCAGAGGCTTTCTAGCCCAGTGCTCTATGCACCTGGAATTATTGTTTGATCAATTTCCCACCGAACGCTCTAAAGTGGCCTTCATCATTAGTCTGCTCTCCGGAAAAGCCTTGGCTTGGGCCACTCCCTTGTGGGACCGTAATGATCCTCTCACCTTCACCGTCCAGGCCTTTGTTACTGAATTCCGTCAGGTTTTTGAAGAACCCGCTCGGGCCTCATCTGCCGAGTCCGCTCTATTGAATTTAACGCAAGGCGATCTTTCTGTTGGTGAATATGCTATTCGATTCCGTACTTTGGCCTCCGAGTTAGCATGGAATAATGAGGCCCTCTGCGCTTGTTTTAAGAAAGGTCTTTCTAGCAAGATCAAAGATGTTCTAGCGGCCCGAGAGATACCTGACTCCCTTTCTGAACTCATTCATCTCGTCACTCGCATTGACATACGATTTGCTGAGAGTCGTGAGGAACTTCGCCTGGAGAGAGATTCCCAACGCGACAGGAGGATGTTCCGTTTGGCTCCCACCTTTCAGAAACCTTTGTCTGTACCATCTTCTCCAGAGGTGGAAGCCATGCAGGTCGGCCGCTCTCGCCTAACCCCCGTGGAGAGGTCTCGCAGGAGAAATGAAAATCTCTGTCTGTATTGCGCCAGTCCTGATCATTTTCTAAGAGATTGCCCCATTCGTCCTTCTCGACTGGGAAACGGGTGCACCTAGACTCGGTGGGAGAGGCGTCTCTGGGTGTGTGTGCTTCCTCTCCAAGATTTACCGTACCTGCACAGCTTTGTCTCTCATCTGCCTCTGTGCTTAATTTGCCGGTCTTCCTGGATTCTGGTTCGGCGGGCAATTTCATAGAGGCCTCCCTGATCAAGAAATACGACATAGCAGTTAACCGCTTGGCCAAACCGTTATTCATCGCCTCAGTTAATGGAGATAGACTGAATTGTATGGTGCAGTACCGTACCAAGCCTTTGCTCCTTAAGATTGGCCTCTTTCACCAGGAATACTTGGAACTCTTTGTGTTACCCCATTGTACTTCCCCAATCCTATTGGGTCTTCCTTGGCTTCAGCTTCATAATCCTACCCTAGACTGGGTCACTGGGGACATCAAGGCGTGGGGTACAACCTGCCTCAAGAATTGCTTGAAAGCTTTACCAGTTCGAACCGATCATCCTACCACATCTCTACCGGGCCTACCCGAAGTTTACCGGGCTTACGCTGACGTCTTCTGTAAGAAGCAAGCTGAGACCCTTCCGCCTCATCGCCCTTATGACTGCCCGATCGACCTCCTGCCTGGGACCACTCCTCCTCGTGGCCGTATCTACCCACTATCCGTCCCCGAAACTCAAGCAATGGCTACTTACATACAAGAAAATCTGCAGAGGGGCTTCATCCGGAAGTCCTCTTCTCCCGCTGGGGCAGGCTTTTTTTTTGTACAGAAAAAAGACGGTTCTCTCCGACCCTGTATCGACTATCGGGGTCTTAACAAGATCACGGTAAAGAACCGATACCCCTTACCCTTAATTCCAGAACTCTTCGACCGTCTTCGTGGCTCCAGGATCTTTTCCAAACTGGATCTCCGAGGAGCCTACAATCTGATCCGCATCCGCAAGGGAGACGAATGGAAGACTGCCTTTAATACCCGTGACGGTCATTTCGAGTATTTGGTGATGCCCTTCGGGCTTTGTAATGCCCCTGCCGTATTTCAAGAGTTCGTCAATGACATCTTCCGGGACTTGTTGTACTCCTGTGTCGTGGTCTATTTAGATGATATCCTCATCTTCTCTTCTTCCCTCGAAGAGCATCACCGGCACGTTCGTCTGGTACTATCCCGCCTTCGGCAGCATCATCTTTATGCCAAATTAGAAAAGTGTCTCTTTCACCAGACCGCTCTGCCCTTTTTGGGTTATACTGTTTCAGCCCAAGGACTACAAATGGACCCTAGCAAATTGAGAGCGGTATTAGATTTTTCCACTATCGTGGCCCCCATTGTGGCTCTCACCAAAAAGGGAGCCAACCCCAAGTCATGGCCTCCACAGGCGGAGGCAGCCTTTTTAACATTGAAAAAGACCTTCTCTATGGCCCCGGTGCTCACCAGACCAGACCCTTCTCGTCCTTTTTCTCTAGAGGTTGACGCTTCTTCCATCGGAGCAGGAGCTGTTCTCACACAGAGGTCTCCTTCAGGGAAAAATCATACTTGTGGGTTCTTTTCTAGGACTTTTTCTTCCGCGGAGCGAAATTATTCTATTGGGGATCGTGAACTCCTGGCTATCAAATTAGCTCTTGAAGAGTGGAGACATCTACTAGAAGGGTCGCTTCACCCCATATCTATTTTTACCGACCATAAGAACCTTTTGTATCTTCAAACTGCTCAACGCTTGAATCCTCGCCAAGCTCGTTGGTCACTATTCTTCGCGCGGTTTAATTTCCGCATTCACTTTCGGCCTGCCTCTAAGAACATCAGGGCAGATGCTCTATCTCGCTCCTCGGACGTCACAGACGTGGACGCTGCTCCTCAGTTCATTATATCTCCTGATCATTTGGTTCATTCCGCTCCTGCCTCCCTAGTGCAGGCTCCGCCTGGGAAGACCTTTGTCCCGGTTCGCCGACGCCTCCAAATATTAAAATGGGGTCATGCTTCCCGTATTGCCGGGCATGCTGGTATCAAAAAGTCTAACGCAATTATTGCCAGATATTATTGGTGGCCCTCCATTGAGAAGGATGTGGCAGAATTCGTGCAAGCTTGTACCACCTGTGCACGTAATAAAACGCCTCGCCAAAGACCGGCGGGTCTTCTTCATCCTCTTCCTATTCCTGAAATCCCTTGGTCTCACATCACTATGGACTTTATCACGGATCTTCCTCCATCTCAAGGCAATACAGTGATCTGGGTTGTTGTGGATCGTTTTTCAAAAATGGCGCACTTCGTTCCGCTACCAGGACTCCCATCCGCTCCTCAGTTGGCTAAGAACTTTTTTAAGCATATTTTTCGGCTCCATGGACTTCCTTCCCACATTGTCTCCGACAGGGGAGTTCAGTTTGTTTCAAAATTCTGGAGGGCTCTCTGTACTCAGTTAAAAGTGAAATTAGATTTTTCCTCGGCTTACCACCCCCAGTCCAACGGCCAAGTGGAGAGGGTCAATCAGGTTCTAGGACAATATCTACGTCACTTTGTTTCGGCCCGACAAGACGACTGGGTCGATCTCTTGCCATGGGCGGAGTTCTCTTATAATTTCAAAGATTCTGAAGCCACAAAGAAATCTCCATTCTTCATTGTTTATGGCCGCCAACCTTTGCCTCCTCTACCCTTACCTACACAGTCGGGGGTACCCGCCGTGGATGACTTAACACAGTTTTT
The DNA here is from genome assembly GCA_027917425.1 of Gastrophryne carolinensis. Lineage (NCBI taxonomy): Eukaryota > Metazoa > Chordata > Amphibia > Anura > Microhylidae > Gastrophryne > Gastrophryne carolinensis. The sequence goes on from CM051238.1 coordinate 453,479,844, forward strand.
TTCCTCTATCTGGCGTGAAACACGACATTCTCTTGTTCTAGCCTCTACCCGCATGAAGAGCAGCGCTAATAAAAGAAGGAGAATCGCTCCTGTTTTCTCTCCTGGAGATAAAGTTTGGCTTTCAGCCAAGTACATTCGTTTCAAGATACCCAGTTATAAATTGGGCCCTCGCTATTTAGGGCCGTACAGGATCAAGCAACAAATTAATCCGGTCTGTTACAAACTTCATTTGCCAGCCTCCTTACGTATTCCCAACTCTTTTCATGTTTCATTATTAAAACCTCTGACGACTAATCGATTCTCTTCTAAAACGTTGGAGCCACTTCCGGTCGCGGGTACCGAAGATGCCTTCTCGGTGAGAGAGATTCTGGCTTCCAAAACATCCAGAGGGAGACGATACTTTCTAGTGGATTGGGAGAATTGCGGTCCAGAAGAGAGGTCCTGGGAGCCTGAGGAGAATATCCTCGATCGGAGCCTTATTTCAAACTTCCTCGGTCCCAAAAAGAGGGGGAGACCTAAGGGGGGGGTACTGTTAGGGCGAGCGCTGCGTTTTCCCCGCGCAGCGCCCCCCTCCGTGCCTCTCCTCGGGCGAGCGCTGCGTCCCCTTCCTGCAGCGCTCCCCGCTCCACCGCCATCCGGGCGTCTGCTGCTGGCCCCCCTGGCTGCGGTTCCCCCTTACCTGGTCCCCGCGCTTCCTCCTCTGACCGGCATGGCCGCCGGCTTCCTCCTTCTGTGACTGTTCCGCCTTCCCTGCGCGCACGTCCCCGGCCACTAGGGGGCGCGCGCGTCAACCTCCTCAGATTTAAAGGGCCAAGGCCCTGTTAATTGGTCTCTGCCATCCAATCCCTTTTTGGCTCTTCCTATAAATTAAACCCTGCCTTACTTCCTGTGCCGGATCTTCAGTGTTGTTCCCTGAATGATTATCGCTGTATTGCTTGATTCCTCGTGTATGACCTCGGCTCTCCCATTGACCTTCGAACCTGTGCTGCCCGTCCCGACCTCGGCTTGTGTCTCCGCAATTGAACCCGCGCTGCCAGTCCCGACCTCGGCTTGTCTCACCGCTACTGAACCCGCGCTGCCAGTCCTGACCTCGGCCTTCTCCTTCGACCACTGTTTGTCTCTGCTGCACGTCACTTCAGCAGTTTGTGGAACTGTGCCGCTGTTGGGGGGTAGCGACCTGGGAGTCACCTGCCGCACAAGACCATCCCGCCTTGCGGAGGGCTCTGGTGAAAACCAGTGGCTCCTTAGACTCCGCTCCCCTGACGCGGTATCTGCCAAAACAGTTCTGCAGACCCTGCGGGTCCACTTCTTCGCACCCGGTGCGTAACAATATACAGGCCCATAGAATATAGAGGTTTACTTCTGTGACAGGAAATAATACACATATAATATATACAGGTCCATAGAAGAGAGGTTTACTTCTGTGAAAGGAAATAATACACATATAATATATACAGGTCCATAGAATGTAGAGGTTTACTTCTGTGAAAGGAAATAATACACATATAATATATACAGGTCCATAGAATATAGAGGTTTAATTCTGTGAAAGGAAATAATACACATATAACATATACAGGTCCATAGAATATAGAGGTTTACTTCTGTGAAAGGAAATAATACACATATAATATATACAGGTCCATAGAATATAGAGGTTTACTTCTGTGAAAGGAAATAATACACATATAATATATACAGATCCATAGAATATAGAGGTTTACTTCTGTGAAAGGAAATAATACACATATAATATATACAGGTCCATAGAATATAAAGGTTACTTCTGTGAAAGGAAATAATACACATATAATATATACAGGTCCATAGAATATAGAGGTTTACTTCTGTGAAAGGAAATAATACACATATCATATATACAGGTCAATAGAATATAAAGGTTACTTCTGTGAAAGGAAATAATACACATATAATATATACAGGTCCATAGAGTATAAAGGTTTACTTCTGTGAAAGGGAATAATACACATATAATATATGCAGGTCCATAGAATATAGAGGTTTACTTCTGTGAAAGTAAATAATACACATATAATATATACAGGTCCATAGAATATAAAGGTTACTTCTGTGAAAGTAAATAATACACATATAATATATACAGGTCCATAGAATATAAAGGTTACTTCTGTGAAAGGAAATAATACACATATAATATATACAGGTCCATAGAATATAGAGGTTTACTTCTGTGAAAGGAAATAATACACATATAATATATACAGGTCCATAGAATATAGAGGTTTACTTCTGTGAAAGGAAATAATACACATATCATATATACAGGTCAATAGAATATAAAGGCTACTTCTGTGAAAGGAAATAATACACATATAATATATACAGGTCCATAGAGTATAAAGGTTTACTTCTGTGAAAGGGAATAATACACATATAATATATGCAGGTCCATAGAATATAGAGGTTTACTTCTGTGAAAGTAAATAATACACATATAATATATACAGGTCCATAGAATATAAAGGTTACTTCTGTGGAAGTAAATAATACACATATAATATATACAGGTCCATAGAATATAAAGGTTACTTCTGTGAAAGGAAATAATACACATATAATATATACAGGTCCATAGAATATAAAGGTTACTTCTGTGAAAGAAAATAATACACATATAATATATACAGGTCCATAGAATATAGAGGTTTACTTCTGTGAAAGGAAATAATACACATATAATATATACAGGTCCATAGAATATAGAGGTTTACTTCTTTGAAAGGAAATAATACACATATAATATATACAGGTCCATAGAATATAGAGGTTTAATTCTGTGAAAGGAAATAATACACATATAATATATACAGGTCCATAGAATATAGAGGTTTACTTCTGTGACAGGAAATAATACACATATAATATATACAGGTCGATAGAATATAGAGGTTTACTTCTGTGAAAGGAAATAATACACATATAATATATACAGGTCCATAGAATATAAAGGTTACTTCTGTGAAAGTAAATAATACACATATAATATATACAGGTCCATAGAATATAAAGGTTACTTCTGTGAAAGGAAATAATACACATATAATATATACAGGTCCATAGAATATAGAGGTTTACTTCTGTGAAAGTAAATAATACACATATAATATATACAGGTCCATAGAATATAAAGGTTACTTCTGTGAAAGTAAATAATACACATATAATATATACAGGTCCATAGAATATAAAGGTTACTTCTGTGAAAGGAAATAATACACATATAATATATACAGGTCCATAGAATATAGAGGTTTACTTCTGTGAAAGGAAATAATACACATATAATATATACAGGTCCATAGAATATAGAGGTTTACTTCTGTGAAAGGAAATAATACACATATAATATATACAGGTCCATAGAATATAGAGGTTTACTTCTGTGAAAGGAAATAATACACATATAATATATACAGGTCCATAGAATATAGAGGTTTACTTCTGTGACAGGAAATAATACACATATAATATATACAGGTCCATAGAAGAGAGGTTTACTTCTGTGAAAGGAAATAATACACATATAATATATACAGGTCCATAGAATATAGAGGTTTACTTCTGTGAAAGGAAATAATACACATATAATATATACAGGTCCATAGAATATAGAGGTTTACTTCTGTGAAAGGAAATAATACACATATAATATATACAGGTCCATAGAATATAGAGGTTTACTTCTGTGAAAGGAAATAATACACATATAATATATACAGGTCCATAGAATATAGAGGTTTACTTCTGTAAAAGGAAATAATACACATATAATATATACAGGTCCATAGAATATAGAGGTTTAATTCTGTGAAAGGAAATAATACACATATAATATATACAGGTCCATAGAATATAAAGGTTAATTCTGTTAAAGTAAATAATATACATATAATATATACAGGTCCATAGAATATAGAGGTTTAATTCTGTGAAAGGAAATAATACACATATAATATATACAGGTCCATAGAATATAAAGGTTACTTCTGTGAAAGTAAATAATACACATATAACATATACAGGTCCATAGAATATAGAGGTTTACTTCTGTGAAAGGAAATAATACACATATAATATATACAGGTCCATAGAATATAAAGGTTACTTCTGTGAAAGGAAATAATACACATATAATATATACAGGTCCATAGAATATAGAGGTTTACTTCTGTGAAAGTAAATAATACACATATAATATATACAGGTTCATAGAATATAAAGGTTACTTCTGTGAAAGTAAATAATACACATATAATATATACAGGTCCATAGAATATAAAGGTTACTTCTGTGAAAGTAAATAATACACATATAATATATACAGGTCCATAGAATATAGAGGTTTACTTCTGTGAAAGGAAATAATACACATATAATATATACAGGTCCATAGAATATAGAGGTTTACTTCTGTGAAAGGAAATAATACACATATAATATATACAGGTCCATAGAATATAGAGGTTTACTTCTGTGAAAGGAAATAATACACATAAAATATATACAGGTCCATAGAATATAGAGGTTTACTTCTGTGACAGGAAATAATACACATATAATATATACAGGTCCATAGAAGAGAGGTTTACTTCTGTGAAAGGAAATAATACACATATAATATATACAGGTCCATAGAATATAGAGGTTTACTTCTGTGAAAGGAAATAATACACATATAATATATACAGGTCCATAGAATATAGAGGTTTACTTCTGTGAAAGGAAATAATACACATATAATACATACAGGTCCATAGAATATAGAGGTTTACTTCTGTGAAAGGAAATAATACACATATAATATATACAGGTCCATAGAATATAGAGGTTTACTTCTGTAAAAGGAAATAATACACATATAATATATACAGGTCCATAGAATATAGAGGTTTAATTCTGTGAAAGGAAATAATACACATATAATATATACAGGTCCATAGAATATAAAGGTTAATTCTGTGAAAGCAAATAATACACATATAATATATACAGGTCCATAGAATATAGAGGTTTAATTCTGTGAAAGGAAATAATACACATATAATATATACAGGTCCATAGAATATAAAGGTTACTTCTGTGAAAGTAAATAATACACATATAATATATACAGGTCCATAGAATATAAAGGTTACTTCTGTGAAAGGAAATAATACACATATAATATATACAGGTCCATAAAATATAAAGGTTACTTCTGCGAAAGGAAATAATACACATATAATATATACAGGTCCATAGAATATAGAGGTTTAATTCTGTGAAAGGAAATAATACACATATAATATATACAGGTCCATAGAATATAAAGGTTTACTTCTGTGAAAGGAAATAATACACATATAATATATACAGGTCCATAGAATATAAAGGTTACTTCTGTGAAAGGAAATAATACACACATAATATATACAGGTCCATAGAATATAGAGGTTTACTTCTGTGAAAGGAAATAATACACATATAATATATACAGGTCCATAGAATATAAAGGTTACTTCTGCGAAAGGAAATAATACACATACAATATATACAGGTCCATAGAATATAGAGGTTTAATTCTGTGAAAGGAAATAATACACATATAATATATACAGGTCCATAGAATATAGAGGTTTAATTCTGTGAAAGGAAATAATACACATATAATATATACAGGTCCATAGAATATAAAGGTTACTTCTGCGAAAGGAAATAATACACATATAATATATACAGGTCCATAGAATATAGAGGTTTAATTCTGTGAAAGGAAATAATACACATATAATATATACAGGTCCATAGAATATAGAGGTTTAATTCTGTGAAAGGAAATAATACACATATAATATATACAGGTCCATAGAATATAGAGGTTTACTTCTGTGAAAGGAAATAATACACATATAATATATACAGGTCCATAGAATATAGAGGTTTAATTCTGTGAAAGGAAATAATACACATATAATATATACAGGTCCATAGAATATAAAGGTTTACTTCTGTGAAAGGAAATAATACACATATAATATATACAGGTCCATAGAATATAAAGGTTACTTCTGTGAAAGGAAATAATACACACATAATATATACAGGTCCATAGAATATAGAGGTTTACTTCTGTGAAAGGAAATAATACACATATAATATATACAGGTCCATAGAATATAAAGGTTATTTCTGCGAAAGGAAATAATACACATATAATATATATAGGTCCATAGAATATAGAGGTTTAATTCTGTGAAAGGAAATAATACACATATAATATATACAGGTCCATAGAATATAGAGGTTTAATTCTGTGAAAGGAAATAATACACATATAATATATACAGGTCCATAGAATATAGAGGTTTAATTCTGTGAAAGGAAATAATACACATATAATATATACAGGTCCATAGAATATAAAGGTTACTTCTGCGAAAGGAAATAATACACATATAATATATACAGGTCCATAGAATATAGAGGTTTAATTCTGTGAAAGGAAATAATACACATATAATATATACAGGTCCATAGAATATAGAGGTTTAATTCTGTGAAAGGAAATAATACACATATAATATATACAGGTCCATAGAATATAAAGGTTACTTCTGTGAAAGTAAATAATACACATATAATATATACAGGTCCATAGAATATAGAGGTTTAATTCTGTGAAAGGAAATAATACACATATAATATATACAGGTCCATAGAATATAGAGGTTTAATTCTGTGAAAGGAAATAATACACATATAATATATACAGGTCCATAGAATATAGAGGTTTACTTCTGTGAAAGGAAATAATACACATATAATATATACAGGTCCATAGAATATAGAGGTTTACTTCTGTGAAAGGAAATAATACACATATAATATATACAGGTCCATAGAATATAGAGGTGTATTTCTGTGAAAGGAAATAATACACATATAATATATACAGGTCCATAGAATATAGAGGTTTAATTTTATACCTCATGGAAACAGTTCATTATAGTCATATGCAGACTTACAGATAATAATGTCAGGATTATGTCCATCTCAGGAATGACTGGATGTATGGACTTTCAGATCATTATCTTGAACCATCTGGGAGTGCATGCGGGTGTGCATGTGCTTTGGGAGTTTGTGCACTTTGGGAGTGCGTGCATGTGCTATGGGAGTGCGGGACACACACACTTTGGGAGTGTGTCTGGGAGTGCTGGTCTAGGCTCCAATGTTGGCTAGCAAAGGGGGGAGAGGGGGAGAGCCCAGCCAGGTTGTCTTGTGCAAGTTCTGGGAATCTTGCAGACCCCATCCATTATGCTGATTATTATGCAGCCTCACACATCCAAGGGCCATGCCCACTTTTGCAGATCAGAAATAACGAGGAGAGCCTTTAAACCTCAAAATCTTGGCCATTTCTTCTTTAATTTCAGAACGGAAAACAGTTTAGGCCGATAATCAAGAAACCCTCTCTCGACCCCTCTGCCCTCTCCAGCTAGCGCCCTATCTCACTGCTCCCTTTCTCCTCCAAACTCACTCCCTGGCCACCTCCTGTGGCCTCCAACTTAAAAACATCTCACGCATCCGTCCTTTCCTCTCACCTGACACCACTAAAATGCTAGTGCATGCCCTGAGCATATCCCGTCTGGATTACTGCAACATCCTTCTTTGTGGCTTACTAACTAACAGACTGGCACCCCTCCAATCTATCCTGAACTCTGCTGCTCGCCTCATCCATCTTTCCTCTCGCTCCTCCAGTTCTGTGCCTCTCTGCCAATCCCTACACTGGCTGCCAGTCCCACAGCGAATCCTGTTCAAAACTCTAACTCTCGCCTACAAAGCTCTCTCTAACCAGGCCCCTCCCTACATCTCATCTCTAATCCAACAGTATCAACCTAGACGCAGCCTCCGCTCTGCTGCCGACCTTCTCCTGTCCTCCACCCTGGTCACCTCCTCTCATACTCTCCTCTCTGCTGCTGACCTTCTCCTGTCCTCCACCCTGGTCACCTCCTCTCACGCCCGCCTCCAGGACTTCTCTTGTGCAACTTCAATCTTCTGGAATGCCCTCCCGCACCCAATCCACCACTCCACAACCCTCAAAACCTTCAAAGGCGCCCTTAAAACTCACTTATTCAGACAAGCATATAATCTGGCCTAACCAATCTTCTAAAGGGCACAAAGCTCAATACTGACTGTTTGTGATCCTTCCCCCTCGTCTTCACCCCTCTTCCTTTAGACTGTCAGCTCCTCGGGGGCGGGGCTCTCTCCCCTATTGTATCTTGTACTCAGAATATCCACTGTCAACTCTGTAAAACTGCATTTGAAATAGTCTATGTATCGTATGTTTCTACCCTGTCTGTAATTACTACTTTGTAAAGCCCTGCGGAAGATGATGGCGCTATATAAATAAACAATAATAATAATAATAACTCCAAACATAGCCCGACACAATGGGGTAACAATTACTTTTGCCTGCTTTATTACTTTAAGTGGCCTGAACAAGTGGACACTCAACTAATATGAAAAAGAGAATGTCATTGACTAAACCTGTAAACCCCAATATCTCGGCCATTTTTACTAGAGATGAGCGAACTTTTGAAAAATTCGATTCGACTGATTCGCCGAATTTTCCGACAAAAATCGTTTCGACCCGAATAAATTCGCAACGAATCGCTATTAAAAACGGCTATTTCTGAGCCTCCTAGAGCCTCAATAGGGTTGTAAACCATTCTGCCTTGCTGTAACACGCACAGGATGCGTGCTGGGTTAGTTAAATAATACTTTGAAGAAATATCACATGCAGATCAGAGGCATCGCTAATAGAATCGCAGAGCGGCACAATTGAATTCAAGAGAGTTGAAGTGGCATCACTATGAGGGGCAGGAGCCCAAACATTGCTTTAAAGAGACACTGGAGTTGGCTTCAGGAGCCCAAAAATTGGATGAATCACACCCTGGAGTTGGCAGCAGCAGCAGCAGCAGGAGCCCAAAAATTGGATGAATCACACCCTGGAGTTGGCAGCAGCAGCAGCAGGAGCCCAAATATTACTTTAAAGAGACCCTGGGGTTGGCTTCAGGAGCCCAAAAATTGGATGAATCACACCCTGGAGTTGGCAGCAGCAGGAGCCCAAATATTACTTTAAAGAGACACTGGGGTTGGCTTCAGGAGCCCAAAAATTGGATGAATCACACCCTGGAGTTGGCAGCAGCAGCAGCAGGAGCCCAAATATACACTGGGGTTGGCTTCAGGAGCCCAAAAATTAGATGAATCACACCCTGGAGTTGGCAGAAGTTGGCAGCAGCAGCAGCAGCAGGAGCCCAAATATACACTGGAGTTGGCTTCAGGAGCCCAAAAATTGGATGAATCACACCCTGGAGTTGGCAGCAGCCGCAGCAGGAGCCCAAATATTACTTTAAAGAGACACTGGGGTTGGCTTCAGGAGCCCAAAAATTGGATGAATCACACCCTGGAGTTGGCAGCAGCAGGAGCCCAAATATTACTTTAAAGAGACACTGGGGTTGGCTTCAGGAGCCCAAAAATTGGATGATTCACACCCTGGAGTTGGCAGCAGCAGCAGCAGGAGCCCAAATATACACTGGGGTTGGCTTCAGGAGCCCAAAAATTGGATGAATCACACCCTGGAGTTGGCAGCAGCAGCAGCAGGAGCCCAAATATTACTTTAAAGAGACACTGGGGTTGGCTTCAGGAGCCCAAAAATTGGATGATTCACACCCTGGAGTTGGCAGCAGCAGCAGCAGGAGCCCAAATATTACTTTAAAGAGACCCTGGGGTTGGCTTCAGGAGCCCAAAAATTGGATGAATCACACCCTGGAGTTGGCAGAAGTTGGCAGTAGCAGCAGCAGGAGCCCAAATATTACTTTAAAGAGACCCTGGGGTTGGCTTCAGGAGCCCAAAAATTGGATGAATCACACCCTGGAGTTGGCAGGAGTTGACAGCAGCAGCAGCAGGAGCCCAAATATTACTTTAAAGAGACCCTGGGGTTGGCTTCAGGAGCCCAAAAATTGGATGATTCACACCCTGGAGTTGGCAGTAGCAGCAGCAGGAGCCCAAATATTACTTTAAAGAGACCCTGGGGTTGGCTTCAGGAGCCCAAAAATTGGATGAATCACACCCTGGAGTTGGCAGCAGCAGCAGCAGGAGCCCAAATATTACTTTAAAGAGACACTGGGGTTGGCTTCAGGAGCCCAAAAATTGGATGAATCACACCCTGGAGTTGGCAGCAGCAGGAGCCCAAATATTACTTTAAAGAGACACTGGGGTTGGCTTCAGGAGCCCAAAAATTGGATGAATCACACCCTGGAGTTGGCAGCAGCAGCAGCAGGAGCCCAAATATACACTGGTGTTGGCTTCAGGAGCCCAAAAATTGGATGAATCACACCCTGGAGTTGGCAGCAGCAGCAGCAGGAGCCCAAATATTACTTTAAAGAGACACTGGGGTTGGCTTCAGGAGCCCAAAAATTGGATGAATCACACCCTGGAGTTGGCAGCAGCAGCAGGAGCCCAAACATTACTTTAAAGAGACACTGGGGTTGGCTTCAGGAGCCCAAAAATTGGATGAATCACACCCTGGAGTTGGCAGCAGCAGCAGCAGGAGCCCAAATATTACTTTAAAGAGACACTGGGGTTGGCTTCAGGAGCCCAAAAATTGGATGAATCACACCCTGGAGTTGGCAGCAGCAGCAGGAGCCCAAACATTACTTTAAAGAGACACTGTGGTTGGCTTCAGGAGCCCAAAAATTGGATGAATCACACCCTGTGGAGAGTCATGTGGAGAAAAAGTAGCTTAGTTAGTAATATCTACATAAAATTATGAATAAACAAATGCAAAAGTATTGCCAAAGTGAAGTTTTGTTTGAGGGTGTGTTTCCACCTTTTAATTAAATCAGAAACAAGAAGGTATCATTGCCTCTGACTAATTAGCCCTCAAAAATTCTTGGAATTTTTAATCTGGAATCATGTCTGATCCGTCTTATCCGAAGAATATTAATAAAAAGTAAGAGTAACGTAAAGGATTTTTTATTAATACTTACTTGTGGTCCGATGCGGAGGAATGTCTGTAACTGGAGAGCAGCGCCTTAAATCTGTTTTGCACGATCCATCTTTCTTTAGTGTAGGTCTGGCCCCGTCATCAATCTACTGGAATACATCAGGCATTGTTGGGAGGAAAGCTTGGATGATCCATGCGCCATTCATTTCCACGCAGGGCAGTCTCTGGAAAAAAAAAACTATGTATAAACCAGGGTCTTTTTCATATAAAAACAAATGGTTATTTTTGCTTTTAAACCATATGTTCCACAGCTTTACCAGTCATTGTGTCAGCCAATGAAGCAACTTTGTCTGGAAGTGCTGCAAAAGCAGTCCACTGCATCACAAGTGGCATCTGACACCCCCAGTCAACTGTCTGTTGTCTGTCTTTTATGCTTTGGGTTCAGCTCCACTATCCATTGATGAAGATCTGATAATCATAAAATTCAGCAGCTACTGCCCAGCCAAGAAGTGGAGGAGACACTCGCCTCTTCTTCCACTAGCCGGCAATTAGTGATGAGGAGAGTGTCGTGGGAGAAGGTGTTGCAAGCCGAGGTAGTGGAAGAGGGTCCCTGGAGTCTGCGGCGGTGGCGGCGGCAGCAGCAGCAGATTATTGCGGACTGTTGTTCGGAAAAATCAGCTACTCAGCGATGTGGCAGTGTTTCATGCAGCATCCTGTGGAGAAAAAGTAGGTTAGTTAGTGTATATACATAAAATTATGAATAGACAAATGCAATAGTATTGCCAAAGTGAAGTTTTGTTTGAGGGTGTGTTTCCACCTTGTAATTAAATCAGAAACAACTAGCTATCATTTGCCTCTGAATAATTAGCCCTCAAAAATTCTTGGAATTTTTAATCTTGATGTCTGAGGGATTTCTCCTCTCAGACAGCGTCACCATAAGTCCAGCCTGCTGCATTACACTTGGAAGAACATCTTGTTTGCGCTGCGACAAGGAAGCCAGAGTCATGCGTCCTGACATGGCACACGTGTTCAGTCTAGTTTTTAAGTCTTGCCCCCATCTGAAAGAACAACAGGAAAGAAAGTTAGCATGCACTTCTGGCACTCCTACACCACCAAGCACAACCCTATTGAGCCTCAGCGTCACAACGGTGTACCCCACCATAGTCTGATTTGCGATGTTTCCACCCGTTGGAATTCCACCCTCCATATGCAGGATCCACTATAGCAGTGATCCCCAACCCTGTCCTCAAGGCCCACCAACAGGCCAGGTTTTGCAGATCTCCACAAAGATGCACAGGTGGAGTAATTAGTGCAGCTGCAGAGCAATAGAGCTGGCTATTTGGAGATCCAAAAAACATGACATGTTGGTGGGCCTTGAGGACAGGGTTGAGGACCACTGCACTATAGGAACAGAGAAAAGCCATCACGGATTTCTGGATGATCCAAACGGATAGGGGGACACCCCTGTGTAAATTCAATGTAAACCATTGGCAGCTCATACGTGACACCGACCGTTTGCTCAGGCCCTTTGAGGAAGCTACGTTATTAGTCAGTTGCCAGGACTATGAGATGAACGATGAGATTCCACTGCTTCATGTACTACAACACATGTTGGAAACCATGGCTGGTCAGGGCACTGGAGACATGGCACATACATTTCACAGCCACATGAAGCCTGTGGGGGCTGAAGTGGAGGAGGAGGAGGGGGTGGGGCACAGCAAACCACAGTTTAGGTTTCACAAAATTACCATTTTATCTAGTCATCTGACAGGAGAGGAGGAGCAGGAGCAGCCACAGGAGCTAGAGGGTTGTGAGGAAGGCGAGACAGAGGACCCAGACACACCGTGGCAGTTTACAGTGGAGATGGAGACAGGTAGTCCCTCCGAGTCACTTGCACAAATGGCACGATGCATGCTCACATGCTTGCGTACTAGTTAGCGCAGAATTGTCTCCATTTGTCAGCGGGATGACTTCTGGCTCTCCAACTTATTGGACCCTCGCTTCCGGCACAAAATGGGGGCATTTTTTACGCCCACTGAGAGGGAGGACAAACTGACCTACTACAGAGACATCCCACGTAGTCAGTTGGGCGATGTCTATCTGCGCCATGGCCCATACTCCCGCAGGTCTGACTCGGGGGGACCTCTGCGATCACCTTCCACTGCCATGGCTGCTGGGGGGGTGGAAGGAGCAGCAGCAGCAGCTCCATCAGCAGCAGCCTCAGTCTTCAGTCGCTAGTGAGTAGCTTTCTACACCCGCATAGTGAGTCTACTCATGAGCAGCAGGAAGACCTGGAGCTGGACCTCAAACAGCAGGTCATGTCATACCTTGACATGACCATGCCAACACACCTTCAAGATCCACTGGATTTGCTGGGAAGCCAAACTTGACTTGTGCCCGCAACTAGCAGAGTTTGCCCTGGAAAAGCTGTACTGGCCGGACAGTAGTTGATTTAGATGGCAACTGGGCTGCTCTATATAACGAAGCAAAATGGCAAATTTACCTCACTATATAAGCTATTGCCCCTCAGATTTACACAGGGGCTGCTCTATATTATGCTGCAAAATGGCAAATTTACCTCACAATATAAGCTATTGCCCCTCAGATTTACACAGGGGCTGCTCTATATTATGCTGCAAAATGGCAAATTAACCTCACAATATAAGCTATTGCCCCTCAGATTTACACAGGGGCTGCTCTATATTATGCTGCAAAATGGCAAATTAACCTCACAATATAAGCTATTGCCCCTCAGATTTACACAGGGCCTGCTCTATACAACGAAGCAAAATGGCAAATTTACCTCACTATATAAGCTATTGCCCCTCAGATTTACACAGGGGCTGCTCTATATTATGCTGCAAAATGGCAAATTAACCTCACAATATAAGCTATTGCAGCTCTATATAAATAAAAATAAATAAATAAAAAAAGGGCCTGTAGAAGCTTATTTAGTATAACAGATAGGGTGACATGTGCTGGTTTGGGATGCCCATATGGGCTAGTGTTTTGGCAGCAGTACAAAAACCAATGCAAAATGCAATAGCTTAATAAAGCTGATGCTGATCAACGCTTATTTAGTATAACAGATGGGGTGCAACATGCAGGTTTGGGATGCCCTGCGGTGTATTTAAAGCAGACCAAAACCAATTCAAAATGCAATAACTTAATAAAGCTGAGGCTGTAGATGCTTATTTAGTATAAACAGGTAGGGTGCAAGGTGCAGCTTTGGGGTGCCCTGCGGCCTGGTTAAATCAAAGCAGTCAAAAAGGAAGTGCAAACTGAAGTAGCTTAATGAAGCTGATGCTGATCAACGCTTATGTTGTATACCAGATAGGGTGCAAGGTGCAGCTTTGGGGTGCCCTGCGGCCTGGTTTATTAAAAGCAGTCAAAAACAAGTGCAAACTGAAGTAGCCTGATCAACGCTTATGTTGTATAACAGATAGGTTTAAAATAGCATGTGCCTTGGGATGCCCGTGTGGCCTGTTATATTTCAAGCTGAACAAAAAGTAACAATAATCCAAGTATGAGACATCATTTTGACCTTCTTTACAGCGCCATACTTTGAAAAAAAAAAATTAATTTCATGCCGATCAATCCAAAGGTCAATGCCCCTAACAAAAATAGTGTTCGGCATAAGTTTTCCTTCTGGAAGGACGTAACCTTTAGTTTACATGGTTGGGGTAGGTTATCTTACAAATTGGGATACCCCAGGCAGCAGTGTCATTGAAAGAGACAGATTGTAATGCAGGCCATACGCAAGCAGAGAAACTCAGGCTGCAACAGGCCTATTTAGTTTACATGGTTGGGGTAGGTTATCTTACAAATTGGGATACCCCACTGTATATGAAACCGAATATAAATGCACACCCAAAAGTGGACACTCAGCCTCCAAGAGGCCTGCTTAGTTTAAATAAGAGAGCTGCTTAGTATGGTAGGTAGGTTATGTTATGTTACAGAATGGGATGCCCCAAGCAGACTTGAGATCAGTATATATGCACACAGCAGCAGTGTGTTAGCAGGCTCATACAGGCCAAATTTCTTTAAATAACTGTGCAGCTTACAGTAAATGCAGAGGCTAATGGTATGTTACAGAATGGGATGCCCCAAGCAGACTTGAGATCAGTATATATGCACACAGCAGCAGTGTGTTAGCAGGCTCATACAGGCCAAATTTCTTTAAATAACTGTGCAACTTACAGTAAATGCAGAGGCTAATGGTATGTTACAGAATGGGATGCCCCAAGCAGACTTGAGATCAGTATATATGCACACAGCAGCAGTGTGTTAGCAGGCTCATACAGGCCAAATTTCTTTAAATAACTGTGCAGCTTACAGTAAATGCAGAGGCTAATGGTATGTTACAGAATGGGATGCCCCAAGCAGACTTGAGATCAGTATATATGCACACAGCAGCAGTGTGTTAGCAGGCTCATACAGGCCAAATTTCTTTAAATAACTGTGCAGCTTACAGTAAATGCAGAGGCTAATGGTATGTTACAGAATGGGATGCCCCAAGCAGACTTGAGATCAGTATATATGCACACAGCAGCAGTGTGTTAGCAGGCTCATACAGGCCAAATTTCTTTAAATAACTGTGCAGCTTACAGTAAATGCAGAGGCTAATGGTATGTTACAGAATGGGATGTCCCAAAAACCAGTAGTGCTATGCCCAGCAAAAGTGTCTTTATCAGGCCTGATTTCTATGAGAATAAGTGCAAATGGTTATTATGCTATTAAATAGAGGCTGGTGTTGTCACAGAATGGGATGCCACAAAAACCAGAGAGCATGCACAGCAAAAGTGTCTTTATCAGGCCTGATTTCTATGAGAATAAGTGCAAATGGTTATTATGCTATTAAATAGAGGCTGGTGTTGTCACAGAATGGGATGCCCCCAAAAAAGATCCAGTAGTACTATGCCCAGCAAAAGTGTCTTTATCAGGCCTAATTTCTATGAGAATAAGTGCAAATGGTTATTATGCTATTAAATAGAGGCTGGTGTTGTCACAGAATGGGATGCCACAAAAACCAGTAGTGCTATGCCCAGCAAAAGTGTCTTTATCAGGCCTGATTTCTATGAGAATAAGTGCAAATGGTTATTATGCTATTAAATAGAGGCTGGTGTTGTCACAGAATGGGATGCCACAAAAACCAGTAGTGCTATGCCCAGCAAAAGTGTCTTTATCAGGCCTGATTTCTATGAGAATAAGTGCAAATGGTTATTATGCTATTAAATAGAGGCTGGTGTTGTCACAGAATGGGATGCCCCCAAAAAAGATCCAGTAGTACTATGCCCAGCAAAAGTGTCTTTATCAGGCCTGATTTCTATGAGAATAAGTGCAAATGGTTATTATGCTATTAAATAGAGGCTGGTGTTGTCACAGAATGGGATGCCACAAAAACCAGAGAGCATGCACAGCAAAAGTGTCTTTATCAGGCCTAATTTCAAATATGATAAGAGCAAATGCTTATGTGGTCTTAAACAGAGGCTGCTTTAGTCACAGAATGGGATGCCCCCAAAAAAGATCCAGTAGTACTATGCCCAGCAAAAGTGTCTTTATCAGGCTAATTTCAAATATGATAAGAGCAAATGCTTATATGGTCTTAAACAGAGGCTGCTTTAGTCACAGAATGGGATGCCCCCAAAAAAGATCCAGTAGTACTATGCCCAGCAAAAGTGTCTTTATCAGGCCTGATTTCTATGAGAATAAGTGCAAATGGTTATTATGCTATTAAATAGAGGCTGGTGTAGTCACAGAATGGGATGCCTCACAGCAGACTTAAGATCAGTTCAGTATATATGCACTGTTAGTTAGTATAAGCAGCCTGAAAACGCTAACAAAGCAGGCTGGATGAAAAAAAAAAAAAAAACTGACAGCCTCCGATTTTCCCTTCCTTTTCCTGTTTTTCGCTTACTTTCTGTCTGTCTCCTGTCTGTCTCCTGCCTGTCTCCAGCCTGTCCCTGTCTGTCCCTGCCTGTCTAACTGTCTGTCTCTCCCTCAGCTACACAGCGTTCTGTCTCTCACGAATGCAATAGAGAAATGATGCTGTAAAGCAAGATGGCCGGCCTTAAATACCGCTGTGACGTCACCGGGCTTGCTGGCTGCTGATAGGCTGCATGTGACTGTCCCAGCTTGCACTGGCGCGGGGTTGATGTCTGGACATGTCCCGTCCGCCATCTTAGAATGCCTGTAATGTAAATGAATGGATGTTAAAGGAAAACTTCGAGCGATCGAATTGCGGGGAAATTCGGATTCAATCCGAATCGAATTTTTCCTGAAATTCGGATCGAATCCGGGTTCGTCCGGATCGATTCGCTCATCCCTAATTTTTACGTCAATTTAAAAATGGGAAAGAGTTTAGGACAGCGCCAAATGTAGCCCGACACAATGGTGTAACAGTTACTTTTGCCTGCAGTATAACTTTAAGTGGCCTGAGCAAGTGGACACTCAACAAAAAATTGTTAATAAACAGCAAAGATCCCCGAGTGGTCTGAACAAGTGGACACTCAACTAATATGAAAACGAGAATGTTAATGACTAAACCTGTAAACCCCAATATCTTGGCCATTTTTGCTTCAATTTAAAATTTAGGACAGCGCCAAATGTAACCCAACACAATGGTGTAACAATAACCTTTCCCTGCTGTATCACTTTAAGTGGCCTGAGCAAGTGGACACTCCGGTAATATTTGTTAATAAACAGCAAAGCCCCCCCAAGTGGTCTGAACAAGTGGACATTCAACTAATATGAAAAAAGAGAATGTCAATAACTGAACCTGTAAACCCTAATATATCAGCCACTTTTGCTTCAATTTAAAAATGGGAAACACTTTAGGACAGCGCCAAATGTAACCCAACACAATGGTGTAGCAATAACCTTTGCCTGCTGTATCACTTTAAGTGGCCTGAGCAAGTGGACACTCCAGTAATATTTGTTAATAAACAGCAAAGACCCCCAAGTGGTCTGAACAAGTGGACACTCAACTAATATGAAAAAGAGAATGTCATTGACTGAACTTGTAAACTCTGATTTCTCAGCCATTTCTGATTCAATTTAAAAACGGAAAACATTTTAGGGCAGCGCCAAACATGACCGACATAATGGTGTAACAGTAACCTTTGCCTGCAGTAGCACTTTAACCTCAGCACCCAACCCAAGTAGCATGGATTTATAGAGGAAAAACTAAATAAAAAGACCCATGGGATCTACTGACCTTTTTCCGATGTCTCACAACAATTTTACATAGCTGTTAAATAAAGGCCTTATAGGGAGCAAAGCATTGCACATCTTGATCTGATTACACGTATCACGAATATAGGGCAATAAGGGCTTAGTCACTAGTCTATAGAACAGCCATAGCAAATCCCGCCCACCATCATCTGTTCTGCCAATTAGGGTCGGGTTTTTCATTTTAAAGTGGACCAACACCCACAAAAACAACTTTGCTTTAAACAAACAAACATAACGTTTTGATGATCCTGGCAGCCCTCTGTCCCTGGCAGCGTCTGCTTCCTAGAATCGCCTTAGCCGGAAGTCCCGCCCTCCAGCGCTTGTCCGTGTCCTTTGACTGGCATCTGCACTGTTTAGACGCGCGTACCAGTCTCCAGGGATCGCGTGATTTCAGTTTCAGTTTCCTCAGGAGCGATGTCATCATGGTGGGCGTGGCCTCTGTCTTGCAGTCACTCCCTCCGCCTTTCAGCCTTTCCCCTGGTCTGCAGAGCGCGCTTCTGTAAAGATTTAAAAAAAAGCGCGCATGCACAGTAGCGCCACTTAGGTAAAGTGAAGAGCCGCTTGCATCGGGAGGAAGCAGCGCTTCACTTTACCTAACGCGGCGCTACTGCGCATGCGCGAGATTTACAAGAGGAAGAGGTCAAACGATCTCTTCCTCTTAGATGAAAATCAAAGATGGCGGCGCCTTTTTTGCATCTTTTTCTTTTTCATGAACAGAAAAAGATGCAACGCCACGCAGGATCATGGAGGGTAAGTTTTTATCTTTTATCATTATGGTTAACGGGTCCTGGGGCATGGCATGGATGATTACTTGAAGGAAAAAAAAAAAAAACGGCAGGGTGTTGGTCCACTTTAATAAGAACTGTGTTGTTTACATTTTTCACATTGATTGTTAACCCAAACGTAACAGCATTTGGTCAAACCCCAATTAGCTTACCAGTAATGGCATTTCCGGTAGTCCTCCAAGGCAGCTTAGCCTTGTAGCTCCTCCCACCTAAACAGGAAACACAATCTATACATGATTAAATACCTCCTGGACCTCAGTGTTTTAACCCGAGGAATCCCAGAAGAAACACGCTTACATCAACATATCAGTTATTAAAAGTTTCCAAAAACAGGCCGGGGGTGCCCCTACAGTCCCCCTTAAGAACGGTACCAGAGACTAACCATTGCACTCAAACCTTTTTAAAGATTATATCAATTACATTTTATTGTAACAAATAAAAAAAAAATCCTTTAAAATACATTCAACATGTATAACCACTATCTGCCAGAGGAGGGGGGTAGCGTGCAGCTCTATTAATATCAATAAAATCTCTATCTAATCATAATGAATGCCTAATCTAAACATTGTTAATAATTATATAAAGTGCTATTGCTGATAAAGTGCATCTGTTTACAGTCAATCATAGAAAATCAGTGTGCATAATCCAATGTTTAAAATGTAGGACGCGGTTTTCGAGGAATACCGTAAATTCCATTAAGCTAATTGGAGTTTTCCCAAAACACCCTCCAGAACAAAGCAGGAAGCCAGCACTCCAAAAACTAAAATAAAGTGCATTCAATAGTCCAAAAGTCCACAAAGTTTTACAAATCATCGTCCAAATATAAAGTCCATACTGGTTCCTTGCCGGCGTTTCGGGACGGCATGTGCCCCTTCATCAGGGATGGACAAATCCGCATGCCGTCCCGAAACGTCGGAAAGGAACCATATATTTGGACGATGATTTGTACTACTTTGTGATCTTTTGGATTATTGAATGTCCATTATTTCAGTTTTTGGAGTGCTGGCCTCCTGCTTTGTTCTGTCGATGCGGCACCACCGCTGGCCATAGCACCCACTACAATTGTTATGCAGTAAGAGTGCTTCTGCGACATCACTTTTCTCTAAAAACATCTTCCAGGTTGGCTCATCATAAGTGAGAAATACTAATACCATCCTACCTCAGGGAGGGGAAATAACCTGTAGAATCTTCCTGTCAAAAACTTTTTGAAAGAAAGATCCTCTCTGCAGAGCTTCAAAAATGTGTGCGGGGAAGCCCAAATCTCCTCCAGAGAGACTCAGTAAGATCCAGGGTTCCTCCTAACTCTGAGCCTCACAGCTCCCCTGGTTCACCTGCTGGTGGCTCTGTCCCTGTTTTTCCTGTGCTACTCCCTACCACCAGCACGTGTCCCTGCTGGCCATTCCCCAGTCTGCCAGCAGGTTAATCCAGAGTCTGTAGCCAGCACCTGGGCTTGAGGAGGTTGGGCCTTTATTTGCTGGCCAGCCCTCAGCCCAGATATGTGAGCATTAACTGTCATTTGGAGCTGCTGTCTGGAGGCTGTCCGATGAACTTTGATATCTGGGCTCTGCACGGACTTCGGTAAAAAAGGACTTTATTGGACTCTCTGCTCACCAAAATTGACACCTTGGACCCATTGCTGTTATCATCGTTTCTGGACTTTAATTTTGGCTAATCACCTGCACCCCTGGTCACTTCTCTCGCCCTCATTCCGTTTACCTGTGCCTGTCCATTCATTTTTTATTAAACAGATTCCTCACTGTATGGGTTTGTCCTTGTTTCTCAAAACAGAGTCGCAAGCCAGTATGGGGAGAGACCCATGTTAAGCTTAATATAGGGGGCGGGGCTAAAGAAACCAAAAGGCCCTCTACTTAGGAAGAGAGAAGCTTTCCTGTCCACTAGTTGGATGTGTCTGGCTGTGTAAATTTAAAGCTAATCCTTGGCATTGCACCCTTTGCGTTTCTAGGGGCCTTGGATGGTACAGAGACATAAAGAGATGATTTGCATAGCTCCGCCTGCTGCAAGGATAGATGGGTAATGCTATCTGTCCTTGTATTGGTTACTGTGCAAATACTTTCCGTTCTAGGAAAGCTCCTCTCTTCCTTTGCCTAAGTGGAGGTTTTTTTTGTCTCTTTAGCCCCCCTCTTTTAAGCCTAACATGGGTCAATCCACCAGCCAAGTCTCACCCCCCATACAGCCAGAAACATCCGACCTAGTGCTGATGAGAGCTTAAAGCTTGATACACGTGTTCGCTAGTTGGATGTGTCTGGCTGTGTAAATTTAAAGCTAATCCTTGGCATTGCACCCTTAGCGTTTCTAGGGGCCTTGGATGGCACAGACACATAAAGAGATGATTTGCATAGCTCCGCCTGCTGCAAGGATGGATGGGTAATGCTATCTGTCCTTGTATTGGGTACTGTGCAAATACATTCCGTTCTAGGAAAGCTCCATTCTTCCTAGTTTCTCGATGTCTCAGTTTCAATTTTTTTCATCCTGGAAATTCCCTGATAGAAACGCCCTCATTTTGGAATTTGGGGCCTGACTCCCAGAGCCGTCATCAGCTATCCGGATGGCTTCCCTAACCTACCTGGAAGTGGAGGCTTTGGAGGCTTGCAGTCCACTAATTTTCCCTGCAAACAAAAGCAACAATTGGTCGGATCTCGTCTACTCCAAGATGCAATCCAAGTATGTCAACAGAATGATCTTGGAATCCAACAGGTGCATCTCCTGCTGATCCTTAAGGTCTTTTGGTCTGAGACCTGGCGGGTAGACCTCATGGGACCTGTGAAATTCAGCAGGTAAAGCGGATCAGGTCTGATGATGTGAAAAAATCCTAAGATATGGTCCCTTGATGGACAAGGCCTGCATATCACTAATTCCTCTAGCCGAAGTAATGGCTAATATAAAAGCTGCCTTAAGAGTTAGAAACTTAATAGCTGTCTCCTCTATGTGCTCGAATGATGGGCGTGTGACACCATTCAGGACAATGGAAAGGTCCCAGAACAGGAAGGCCTTAGCATGGTCTTCTAGACAGAGATACTAAAAACCTTTCGACCAGATCTTCTTGTGAAAGCCTATGGTCTAAGAATACTGATAAAGCTGCCACCTGAACCTTTAAAGGAGCACTATCGCGAACAAATGAGCCAATAATAAAAATCCATTTAAATATGCTGGATGGCAGGAGGAGGATTCACGTATACACCCCGTATCAAGAAATCTCCAGCCAGGCTTGTTTTTTATTTTTTTTAATGAAAGGAGGAGGAAATCGGGTGACAGGTTCTGTCACCCCTGATACACTAAACCTGGCACCCCTGGATTTTATTGCCACCAAGAGAAGAAAACCACAAGCTTGGTAGGATTTTTATTCAGTTTGCGTGTATAAGTGAGCCCTCCTTTCATTAGCCAACATGTTTGTATGGGTTTTTAATATTGCACAATTTCGTGATAGTGCTCCTTTAAGGTACTGATGACTAGGCCCATTTCTGCCCCCTCTGGTAAGAACTCCAAAACTGCTGCCAGACCTGAGCAATTTAGGTTAGGCGCTATGGGTTATGGAACCTTTTCCAGACCTTACCGCTGATCTTTCGGGCAACCATCTCTGCTCTGGAGAAGGGTCTTAGCGACTCGACTAGATAGCCCCTTACTCTTTAACAGGCCCCATTCAGGATCCATGTTATCAAACCTGAGGATGGAACATTGGTCCCTGATGTAGCAGATCTGTGGTCGGAGGGAGAGTTACTGGAGAGCTTACTGACATTTGTTTTAATAAGGAGAACCACAGTCTCCCGGGCCCCCAGGGGGCAAATAGAATCACCTATGCCTGGATCTTATCTTCCTCATGACCAGAGAGAGATCCTGGAATGGGGGAAAGACATGACATAGATTGAACCTCCAATTCTGACCCAGACCCCCCAAAAAAGCCACCAGGTTCTTCTGAAGAGAGAAAACGAGTCGTCATTTGGAATTTTCTCTTGCAGCAAAGAGATCTAATGAAGACACTCTGGTTTAATTCCCACTCTGCCTGTCTGAGCTGAACTCGACTGAGTAAGTCCACCAGAACGTTTAGTTCCCCCTTGATGTGGACTGCTCTCAAGTAGGCCACCAAACTCTCCATCCTGGTACAGATTGTCTCAGAGAGAGAAATTAACTCGATTGATCTTGTGCCCCCCTGATGGTTGAGATAAGCTAGTACTGTGGCATTTTACGAGACAATGAGAACATCTCGATTCCTTATAATTTGCTTGAAATGGTTTAGGGCCAATTGAACCGCCTTTAACTCCTGAAAATTTAAAAATCTTTGGGTCATGTAGCCAGACCAGGTTCCCTAAATCTGGCAGTGAAGAGTATGGGCCCCAACCCTGTGCACTTCCGTCCGTCGTGATAAGGATTGGGTTCACCTGAGGTCAAGGTCTCCCCTTGGATACATTCCCATGATTCGATCACCACAGAAGGGACTGACGAACAATGTACTGGAAGTGTAACCAGAGAGTTCAAGAGCACGAAAAGAGGGTCTGGAGGGTCCTTGAATGTAGCTGGGCCAAAAGGACCGCTGGGAGGGCTGAAGACCTAAGCCCCACCAGGACCAGAATCTGTCTTAGGGAGATTCTGGGATTTTACTAAACGTAAGCAGATAGGGAGACAATCCTTTTGATCTTGGCAGGTGGCTCTCTCAAGGGAATGTTGATCTTGCATTTACCTGGGGTACCAGAAGTCTGAGGGGACAGATTTGACTTTTCTCTGTTTATGATCCATCCCAGATCTGAAAGGAGGGACAATGTTATCTGCACATTGTTCTCCAAACTCTCCCTGGACGGAGCAAAGAGAAGCAAAGGGTCCTGGGGCTGCCACCTCCACCGTTATCCACACCACAGCCCCCAGAACACAGGGAACACTTCCTGGAGGGACGTGGCCTGCACTTCCGGATCTGAAGCACGTGCTGCCCCGTGACCCGGAAGTTGCACGGTGGAAACCTGCCCTAAGGTAAGCCCTATACTTACCTACACCCCAAAAGAGGGTGGGGACCTGATGCTTCCACCTGGCCCCACAGTTCTGCATAGCCCATAGGGGAAAATGGTGGGATCCATGCCCAGATTGCCTCCTGAGTCCTGCCCTGGAGACTGCCACCGGGACTAGCTCCAGGGAAGGGAATTCCCTGGGGGTGGAAGGAAATAGGTGAACCCCCTGACTGGTCACCCGGATCACCATCTTAGCATGCTGGAGAGAGGGGAGGAGGTCCGGATCCCCCATCTTTCCTTGGGAAAAAAACAACAAAGAGGGACATAGTTTCCTGGGAGGACACACAAAGACACTGAAGTCCAGGAAGTATTTAATCATGTCCAGTTTGTGCTTTCTGCTCAGGTGGGAGGAGCTACTCAGCTAAGCCATCCTGCAGGATGTTTTTTTAAAAATCTGGTATCTGCTGCCTCCTGAGACGAGGTTTGGACCCTGCACTATGGTTTGGATGATGAGGTGCAATGTACTTCTGCTGAATCAACTCCTAGAAAACAAAAGGGAATTGTACTTTGTACCTCTAAAACATTCGTACAGTCTTGTGTGTCTGGTGCTGAATCAATCGAATTCAATGTTTTTCAAAAACATTTCAAAGTGCGCTTTTTGCACCTGGTTCTGAATAGTGGATGAATTTCCTGATCAGAGCTGTTGTGTCTCTGCAGCCTCCGGAGGTGTCGGCTGTCTCCCATGTGCTGTGATGTCCTCGGCTCTGCTCTGCTCACAAACCGATCTCTCATCAAACTGGATTTATCACAGAATCATCTAAAGGACTCTGGAGTGACACGTCTGTGTGAGGGGCTCAGAGATCCACACTGCCCCCTGCAGGAGCTCAGGTGAGCTACATTATGTCTCTAATATAAATACATCAGGGGTGGCTGGTGCTATACACTCTGCAGTGAATGGTGTGTAGTTGTATAAAGAGACACACAATAATAACCGGTTTCTCTGTTGTGTCTCTGCAGCCTCCGGAGGTGTCGGCTGTCTCCCATGTGCTGTGATGCCTTCCGCTCTGCTCTGCTCACAAACCCATCTCTCATCAAACTGGATTTATCACAGAATCATCTAAAAGACTCTGTTGTATAATGTGTGACATGTTATACCACAGAATTTTAAGATGTAATGTATATATTTTATTGCACCCAATCAAGAAGGGGAGTCCCACCTGCTCCCCAAACTATCCCACTTTTACAAAGAGTGGCACTACCTTTTATGTAAAGATATATCATATTTTATTAAAGGATAAATCCACAAAAAGACATATATACACCTATTAAAAACAGCACCTACTGGGTCCAGTGGCTAGAATCTGCTGGAACCACAGGGAGGTGACAGGGGAAGGGAGAGAGTTGAAAGCACCCATGACAAAGAAAAGTGAGGCCATAGTGACAGGGAAAGGATAGCTACTTTCTGGTTTAATACATCAGTCCATGTGATATCATACACCTTCCACTTCTGTGATATTCCTAATTGTAAGCTGAATGAATGAATTTGGAGCTTGGCCACGGGACCCCATTATATTTGTTTGACCGATGACTATTGGGGGAGTGACTGCAAATACTGGGGTTCAGTAGGTTGTAGCACGGGTGAGGACTGGGGCTATAGGCCCCAATCGGCACTGGCCAAGAAAGACAAATGGAAAATCATTATTGACCCGTATGACCCTCACCTGAGTGAACACAAAGAGAGCAGGGGTCCCTGACCAGATGAAGGCAGGGTTTGAATCACTTATACCTATAGTGACTATTAACAAGAACATGGACTGGATAGTGACTGCAAATACTGGGGTTCAGTAGGTTGTAGCACGGGTGAGGACTGGGGCTATAGGCCCCAATCGGCACTGGCCAAGAAAGACAAATGGAAAATCATTATTGACCCGTATGACCCTCACCTGAGTGAACACAAAGAGAGCAGGGGTCCCTGACTTTTGTCCCCTGACTGCTAGAGGGAGAGATACCTGTCTAACTCTTATCCTTACTTTAGAGAACCCCACCGATACAGATGAAGGGACTTACTGGTTACTTGCCTTTTGTTGGGGATGTACAGATAAAGGAAACCAGTTTTATCTGAGCGATATAAAATACAGGAGCTCCGCACTAATGCGCAACCCTCCTAAGGCCACTAACCCCCGGGGTAGCAAAGTAGTGAAGGAACGCTTACATAATGTTGAGGTTATGACTAACCCCACACTCAAAGACACCTTTGCCTCAGAGACAGGGTTTGACAGTAATACCAACCTTTGGGTAAAGTAAGCAAAGTAGGCACATTACACGCAAGTCAAAATAAATCTGATTGTTATGTGTGCGCCGCAGCTCGACTACACTTAGGCACTGCCCCCTATACCTCCCTGTTAGCCAGGAGACATGTTTTTTAAGTCTTTATACCAATATTACCCAGGGATCTGATTGTGAGCAGTGGAAAATAAATTACCCTACCCTTGTCAATACAGTGCTACCGGGACCAGGAATACACCTGTTACACACGACAGGAAGGATCAGTGGACGTAGGGACATTTAAAAATGGATTCTGTGGCCAGAATGGAAGCAAGGATGTTCCAGACAATTTATTGTTTAACCATACCCGTAGTATAGGAGACATTCTAAGGTTATGTGGTGATGAAATTGAGACACAAGTTGAGACAGAGATGGAAGGGCTAGTGTACCCTAATAAGTAATAATGCCTTTTTTGATAACCCCATCGGTTGACATTAGAGAATTCAGGAACCCCAGAGACAGCTTAAATGTTCATACCCGATATAGGCGAGAAGCTGCTGACCACCCAGGTGGTACTTTAGTCCCTCATGTGTACATTGATGCAATAGGAGTACCTAGAGGTGTACCTGACGAATTTAAGGCTAGGGACCAGATGAAGGCAGGGTTTGAATCACTTATACCTATAGTGACTATTAACAAGAACATGGACTGGATAAATTACCTTAATTACAATCAGCAGAGATCTGTAAATGCTATAAGGGATGCTCTTAAAGGTAAAGCTGAACAATTAGGGCCAACTTCCACTATTGCTTTCCAGATTAGAATGGCCCTGGATATGATACTGGCCGAGAAGGGTGGGGTATGCAAGATAATTGGAGAAATCCATGGCGCCTATATTCCTGATAACCTAGGCCCCACAGGAAAGACCACCTTGGCCATACAGAAACTAGACTCACTAGCAATAGAAATGAAGAAGAATTCTGGAATAAACGATCCCTGGGACCAATAGTTCTTTTCAGGTTGGAAAGGGATCCTGATGCAGATAGTCACTCTAATCCTTATAGGGTTGATATTATATGCTTAATTTAGAATAGTAATGTGAATTATTGCCTCACGATGCACAGATGCTGCCACGCCATATGTAAAATATCTGCGGGCACGGGGGGGAAGAATAGTCTGTGAGAAATCATATTTGTCTTCTCCAAAAATGATTTAAGAGGGGGTTCTAGGTAGAGGCCCCTGATCTGATTGAGTATATGCAGGTCTAGAGTTATTCTTTAATAATATGTATTTACATGAAGCAGCTTGAGAAGTAGCCTTGTGGAATTCTAGTATCTGAAATGTTCTGTTGATAATGCTCGCAGTTATGAGAATGTGTCCTGTGTGAGATTTTGTTTTGGTTTCACACTGAAACGCAAAGGTGGGGGCACCGGCTGTATATAGATTGTATAAGATTGTAAGATTTGTTTCAATAAACTAGATTTGTATAGTGGATTATTGTGTCTGTGTCTTCTTCAACACACCATGCAACTCTCCGGCTATAGCTGACTCAGTCAAGGTGTGAGAGTGTCAGACGCATAGTCGAGTGGTCCAAATTACCCCCAGGAGTAGCCCCCAACACTCCACATGTGATATATATCAGGTGACAGTTGTTTTTTAATGCACTTGTGCAACTAGTCGCTGTTATGAAGGATCACATTCATCTGTGTAATGCTGTATTTAGTAATAGATTTTGTAATCACATTTTGTTATTTATCCCACTATTAGTAAAGGCGGCTGGATGACTTGTGAAATGTGTTCAATTAAAAAAAAAAAACGCAATTGCAGTTGCTTAGATTTATTTCTACAGATATACAAGAGTTCTACTTTATTTTTTGATTTTGTAACTGTTCTAAAAAAAATGAAAAATTAATCCTAGCCCTTTCTCCAGATTACCAGACTGGTGCACCAGACATAGTAAGCCTAAAAAAGCCGAACAGCCTGACCCCGGCCCTGGCAACTTACCTGCCCCATGGCCTTCGGGACTAACCCTAAGGTTTATTGCTTTTCCTGGGTGGTCGGCTTTAATATTTTATTGAAAGTAAAAAAAAAAACAGCTATTGCAATTGTGTAGATTTATTCCTGCAAACCTTCTGGAGGTAAATTTTTATTTATTTATTTTTACTGTTTCAATTAAAATAAAAACCATTCATTGCCCCTCCTCCAGATTACCAGGCTAGTGCACCCGTCTGGTCCTGGTAACTCACCGACCCCTTTAGCCTTTGGCCCAGGTTTGGTGCTCTGCCCGGGGTGTCAGCAGTTTTATATTAAAACGGTCATAAAAAATATAAAGTTAATTCTGCATGTCTGTTACACTGATTAAAAAAACACGCTGGCATTTGCTAACCCGGCTTTTTGGGCAAATACAACATAAGGGAATGTGCTGAGAATTTTTTACACCTGTTTGGGAGCAGCTGGAAATAATTTGGAGGAGTAAAAACATCGCTGAATCACACAAATATTTTACTATTGCAAATTTCAGTTGTATTTTTTTCACTTTAGACACATTTTATGAAAGAAGAGAAGTGAAAATATTGCGTAGAAAATGAAGAGCAGTTTTTTCTTTGTTGAATCACAAGAATTTGTCGAAACAGAGTAATTCCTTGTTCCAGACGTTGCTGTATGGAGTCCTATGTGTGTGTATATTGTATCATGTGATTGTGTTAGTGGTCTGTGTATAACCATCACAGAGCATGGAGTCCTATGTGTGTGTATATTGTATTATGTGATTGTGTTAGTGGTCTGTGTATAACCATCACAAAGCATGGAGTCCTATGTGTGTGTATATTGTATTATGTGATTGTGTTAGTAGTCTGTGTATAACCATCACAGAGCATGGAGTCCTGTGTGTGTGTATATTGTATTATGTGATTGCGTTAGTGGTCTGTGTATAACCAGCACAGAGCATTCACCTTGTTGCTGCATTTCCATGATAAATATTGGACACGGCGTGGCAAGCATCAGGGATGAGAAACGTGGCTGTCTGTATAATATAACATGATATAGAGGAATCTGGGTGCATTCGCGTTTCGTAGATGATGAGCCGCTGCTGTTATAGCGAGAGAGATCCGGGAGGGAGAAGCCAGTTTCCCCAAAGGATCCTTATTATCTTAATAATAAATTGAAGAAGAACACCTGAGGCCTTGGATTCTAAAAGTCTGAGTTCCACTCTTTGGGGCTTCCCGAGTTGGTGATTGGATTCTACTTCACCTCCAGCTGGACATTCCTGATGCCCCTCTGGGTGGAGGATCCAGCACCACCTCTGCTGGGAGTTAGCTTACAACCTACAAATGCTATTTTGGGCATAATTCCTAAACCAAGGCTAATGCCAGCCCGATGCTGGTGTCCAACTAATGGGCTAGTTGTGCCACATGTTTTGGGTCCAAGAACTTGAGAGTTGGATGAGAACCCAAGATCTCCACTTTATCAGGTTCTGGGTTCAACACTGCAATGAGAAAACACCAGTAATCTGACCCGATTTGTACCATCAGGGGTGAGAAAGAGCACCAGGGCCCATACCAAAGGCCATGAGGGCTTGTAACTTTCAGAGCCAGGGGACCCACACTGCGTAGCCTCTGAGCCCTGCATTACAAGCCCATATGCTTGGTGCCCCACCTGGTTGGTTTGGGGAGGGGACGCAATGTTTTATTAGAATGGCTGCATATCAGCCTGGCTGCAGTCCTGGATTTCTGAAGTCCAGGATTTTTTAGGTCCATCGAAGAATTAAACCTGAACTAATATCATTACATCCTGAACTGCTCTGTTCATGTTTCTCCATTCTGTTACTACTGACGCTGCTTCTCTCACATCAACAGGTAAGTCCCCTGGGCACAAGGGCTCATCATCTCATGCTTTTTAACCCCTTCACCGCCATCCAGTTTGGGTCTGCATTTGGGTATGTCCCCTGGGCACAAGGACTTATCATCTCCTGCTTGTTAACCCCTTCACCGCCAGCCAGTTTAAGTCTGCATTTGGGTATGTCCCCTGGGCACAAGGATTTATCATCTCCTGCTTTTTAACCCCTTCACCGCCAGCCAGTTTGGGTCTGCATTTGGGTATGTCCCCTGGGCACAGGGACTTATCTGCTGATAAGGACTTGTCATGTCTCCCAGTGGTCACACACCTCATAGCCTGTGTTCTGGTCCTTTTCATGTATTATGACACATCTCTGTATGCTCATGTATTGTCCCACATGTATTGCAATATTCTGTGTTGCACCAGGGCTGTCACCCATCACTGCTTTTTTTCTGCGCAATGACCCTATTCATATAAATACTGTTTGTTTTGTGACCCCGTAGCCCCCCCTCCCCAGCGGAGCAACTTTATTGCCCTAGTACCACCACCCCCCAGCTGCTTCACTGAGCTAATCAAGGCCCCCCTCAACTGGTATTTGTTTGACTAGAATGGCTGCAGGTCAGCCTGGGTTGCAGTCCTGGATTTCTGAAGTCCAGGATTTGTAAAGTCCATCGAAGAATTAGGCCTGAAGTGACCAGAAGGGAACAGGCATCCTCCAGCAATGCTTCTCTGGTATTTCACAGTCCTGCTTCCTCTTACTCTCACATTCCTAAGCTCACAGCATCCCCCTGCACCAGGTAAGAGTCTCTATATCTCTCCATCACTGCGCTCATCCCCCTACCTGTCCTCGCAGGAGTTTATCTCGCAGATTAAATCTCCCTTTCTTCATGCACCCGCAGAACACGCTCTGTCACTTTTAAATCCCACAGTCACCTCATATCCCTTTCTCTGCTCCTACTTGCCGCCGGTGACATCTCTCCAAACCCAGGCCCATTTCCTCCACCTCCCTGCTCCTCTACATTCCCCAACTCATCACAGACAAACCTTCACCTCCGCTGTATCAAGCCAGCAAACACACGGAAATTAGCCAACCTCAGAACAATCACACCCTCCCAATGCACTCCGACCATTGTCACCCGTGCACTGGGGAATGCATGTTCAGTGTGCAACAAACTGGCATACATCCATGACCTCTTCACTACCAACCTCTTCACCTTCATGGTCTTTACTGAAACCTGGCTCACTCCCTCTGATACAGCCTCACCCGCTGCCCTCTCATATGGGGGCTTACAGTTCAGCCACACCCCAAGATCAAGCAACAAACAGGGTGGAGAACAGGGTCAGAACACTACTCATTTAACCCAATCCCCGCCCTACCCTCCCTTTCCTTTTCTTCTTTTGAAGTTTACTGTGTCCGTCTCTTCTCTCCCTGTCACCTAAACATTGCCATTATAAATCGCCCCCCTGGACCTGCCACTCTCTTCCTGGACCACTTCTCCACTTGTTCTCTGACATTCCAGCTATAATCATGGGTGACTTCAACATATCCATTGACACCAACAACCCTGCAACCACCAAACTACTATCCCTAACCACCTCCTTTGGCCTCAAACAATGGTCTGCTAGCCCCACCCACAAAGATGGACATACGCTTAACCTACTCTTCACTCACCTCTGCTCTGTATCCAGTCTTTCCTTCCCACTTCCCATCTGTGATCACAAACTACCTACACTAACACTCTCTTCCCTTACCACTGCCCAATCTGCACACAAACCCGTTATTCTGCGCAGGAACCTCAATAACCTAGACCTTCAACATCCCCTTCACGCCCTGCCCTCATTCACCAATGTAGACATTGCAGCTTCATACTACCATAACACACTAACTGCTCCCCTTATCTACAGCCACCCTCATGCCAAAAAAAGACAAACTTGGCTTAATACTAACACGGCAACACTGAAACAACATTCTCGAGTCACTGAACGGCAATGGAGGAAATCCAAAACCAAGGAGGACTTCCTGTTATACAAGAAAACCCTTCAGAAACTCAGGACTCTCCTTACATCTGCTAAACAGGAATATTTCACATCACTCATATCAGCAAAGGCCCGGAATCCTAAACAGCTATTTAACACTTTCAAATCCATACCCGCCCACTACCACCTCCCCCATCCTCCCAAATCCGCCACCCACCACCCCCTCCATCCTCCCTACTCCACCCACTGCTACCACCCACATTCTTCCTACTCAGACCACCTCCACCATCCTCCCCAGAGCCATGACCTCCATACAAGTCCTCCGCCCGAGAGACATGACCTCCATACAAGCCCTTCACCCCAGAGTCATGACCTCCATACAAGCCCTCCACCCCAGAGCCAAGACCTCCATACAAACCCTTCACGCCAGAGCTATGAACTCCATACAAGCCCTCCGCCCCAGAGCACTGACCTCCATACAAGCTCTCCACCCCAGAGCCATGACCTCCATAGAAGACCCCCACCCCAGAGCCATGACCTAAATACAAACCCTCCACCCCAGACATATGACCTCCATACAAACCCTCCACCCCAGAGCTATGACCTCCATACAAGACCGCCACCTCAAAGCCCTGACCTACATGCAAGCCCTCCATCCCAGAGCCCTGACCTTCATACAATCCCCAAACCCCAGAGCCATGACCTAAATACAAACCCTCCAGCATAGAGCCATGACCTCCACCCCTGACCTCCATACAAGCCCTCCACCCCAGAGCCATGACCTAAATACAAACCCTCCACCCCAGAGCTATGACCTCCATACAAACCCTCCACCCCAGAGATATGATCTCCATACAAACCCTCCACCCTAGAGCTATGACCTCCATAAAAGCCCTCCACAACAGAGCCATGACCTCCATACAAGACCACCACCTCAGAGAACTGACCTCCATACTAGCCCTCCACACCAGAGCCCTGACCTCCATACAATCCCCAAACCCCAGAGCCATGATTTAAATACAAACCCTCCAGCATAGAGCCATGACCTCCACACAAGCCCTCCACCCCTGACCTCCATACAAGCCCTCCACCCCAGAGACATGACTGCATACATACCCTCCACCCCAGATGCCTGACCTACATACAAGCCTTCCACCCAAGATCCCTGACTTCCATACAAGCCCTCCACCCCAGAGACATGACCTCCATACAAACCCTCCACCCCAAAGCCACGGCCTCCATACAAGCCCTCCACCCCAGAAAACTGACCTCCATACAAGCCCTCCACCCCAGAGCAATGACCTCCATACAAGTCCTCCACTCAAGACCCATGACCTCCATACAAACCCTCCACCCCACTACTATGACCTCCTTACAAGCCCTCCAACCCAGAGCTATGACCTCCATACAAACCCTCAACTCCAGAACCCTGACCTCCATCCCAGAGCCATGACTTCTAGAGAGGCCCTCCATCCCAGAGCCATGACCTCCATACAAGCCCTCCACCCCAGGGCCAGGACCTCCATACAAGCTCTCCACCCCAGAGCCCTGACCTCCATACAAGCCCCCCACCTCAGAGCCCTGACTTCCATACAAGCCCTCCACCCCAGAGCTATGACCTCCATACAAACCCTCCACCCCAGAGCTATGACCTCCATACAAGCCCTCCACAACAGAGCCATGACCTCCATAGAAGACTCCCACCCCAGAGCCAAGACCTCCATACAATCCCGCCCAAGCCCTCCACCCCAGAACCCTGACCTCCATACAATCCCTCCAGCACAGAGCCCTGACCTCCATACAAACCCTCCACCCCAGAACCATGAACTCCATACAAGTACTCCACCCCAGAGCCATGACCTCCAGAAAAGCCCTCTACCCCAGAGCTATTATCTCCACACAAGCCCTCCACCCCAGAGCCATGACTTCAATACAAGCCCTCCACCCCAGAGCCATGACCTCCATACAAGCCCTCTACCCCAGAGCACTGACCTCCATATAAGTCCTCCACCCCAGAGCCTTAACTTACATACAAGCCCTCCACCTCAGAGCCCTGACCTCCATACACGTCCTCCACCCCAGAGCCCTGACCTCCATACAAGCCCTCCACCCCAGAGCCATGACCTTCATACAAGCCCTCCGCCCCAGAGCCCTGACCTCCATACAAGCCTTCCACCCCAGAGCCATGACCTCCATACAAGCCCTCAACCCCAGAGCACTGACCTCCATACAAGTCCTCCACCACAGAGCCATGACCGCCATACAAGCCTTCCACCTCAGAGCTATTACCTCCATATAAGTCCTACACCCCAGAGCCCTGTCCTCCATACAATTCCTCCACTCCTGTGCCATCACCTCCATACAAGCACTCCACCCCAGAGCCATGACATCCATAGAAGCCCTCCACACCAGAACAATGACCTCTATACAAGCCTTCCACCCCAGAGCCATGACCTCCATACAAGCCCTCCACCCCAGAGCCCTGACCTCCCTACAAGCCCTCCACCCCAGCACCATGACCTCCATACAAGCCCTCCACCCCAGAGCCATTAACTGAATACAAGCCCTCCACCCCAGAGCCATTACCTCCATATAAGTCCTACACCCCAGAGCCCTGTCCTCCATACAATCCCTCCCCTCCTGTGACATCATCTCCATAAAAAGCCCTCCACCCCAGAGCCCTGACCTCCATACAATCCCTCCACACCAGAACAATGACCTCTTTACAAGCCTTCCACCCCAGAGCCATGACCTCCATACAAGCCCTCCACCCCAGAGCCCTGACCTCCCTACAAGCCCTCCACCCCAGCACCATGACCTCCATACAAGCCCTCCACGCCAGAGCACTGACCTCCATACAAGAACTCCACCCCAGAGCCCTGACCTCCATACAAGCCCTCCACCCCAGAGCCATGACCTCAATACAAGTCCTCCACACCAGAGCCATGCCCTACATACAAGCACTCAGCCCCAGAGCCACGACCTCCATACAAAACCCGAACTACAGAGACATGACCTCCATACAAGCCCTCCACCCCAGAGCCCTGACCTCCATACAAGCCCTCCACCCCAGAGCCCTGACCTCCATACAAGACCTCCACCCCATAGCCCTGACCTCCATACAAGCCCTCCATCACAGAGCCCTGACCTCCATACAAGCCCTCCACCCCAGAGCTATGACCTCCATACAAGACCCCCACCCCAGATCCATGACCTCCATACAAGCCCACCACCCCAGAGCCACGACCTCCATACAAAACCCCAACTCCAGAGACATGACCTCCATACAAGCCCTCCACCTCAGAGCCATGACCTCCATACAAGCCCTCTTCCCCAGAGCCCTGACCTCCATACAAGCCCTCTACCTCAGAGCCATGACCTCCATACAAGCCCTCCACCCCAGAGCCATGACCTCCATACAAGCCCTCCACCCCAGTGCCTTGACCTCCATACAAGCCCTCCACCCCAGAGCCCTGACCTCCATACAAGCCCTCAACCCCAGAGCACTAACCTCCACACAAGCCCTCCACCCCAGAGCCATGACCACCACCCTACAGCCCTCCACCCCAGAGCCATGACCTCCATACAAGCCTTCCACCCCAGAGCACTGACCTCCACACAAGCCCTCCACCCCAGAGCCATGACCTCCATACAAGCCCTCCGCCCCAGAGCCCTGACCTCCATACAAGTCCTCCACCCCAGAGCCATGACCTCCATACAAGCCCTCAACCCCAGAGCACTGACCTCCATACAAGTCCTCCACCACAGAGCCATGACCTCCATACAAGCCCTCCACCCCAGAGCCATGAGCACCATACAAGCCTTCCACCTCAGAGCTATTACCTCCATATAAGTCCTACACCCCAGAGCCCTGTCCTCCATACAATTCCTCCACTCCTGTGCCATCACCTCCATACAAGCACTCTACCCCAGAGCCATGACATCCATAGAAGCCCTCCACACCAGAACAATGACCTCTATACAAGCCTTCCACCCCAGAGCCATGACCTCCATACAAGCCCTCCACCCCAGAGCCCTGACCTCCCTACAAGCCCTCCACTCCAGCACCATGACCTCCATACAAGCCCTCCACGCCAGAGCCCTGACCTCCATACAAGCCCTCCACCCCAGAGCCATTAACTGCATACAATCCCTCCACCCCAGAGCCATTACCTCCATATAAGTCCTACACCCCAGAGCCCTGTCCTCCATACAATCCCTCCCCTCCTGTGACATCATCTCCATAAAAAGCCCTCCACCCCAGAGCCCTGACCTCCATACAATCCCTCCACACCAGAACAATGACCTCTATACAAGCCTTCCACCCCAAAGCCATGACCTCCATACAAGCCCTCCACCCCAGAGCCCTGACCTCCCTACAAGCCCTCCACCCCAGCACCATGACCTCCATACAAGCCCTCCACGCCAGAGCCCTGACCTCCATACAAGAACTCCACCCCAGAGCCCTGACCTCCATACAATCCCTCCACCCCAGAGCCATGACCTCTATACAAGTCCTCCACACCAGAGCCATGCCCTACATACAAGCAC
Organism: Gastrophryne carolinensis; assembly: GCA_027917425.1. Taxonomy (NCBI): domain Eukaryota; kingdom Metazoa; phylum Chordata; class Amphibia; order Anura; family Microhylidae; genus Gastrophryne; species Gastrophryne carolinensis. The sequence continues at coordinate 453,516,467 of CM051238.1, forward strand.
TCAGCCCCAGAGCCACGACCTCCATACAAAACCCGAACTACAGAGACCTGACCTCCATACAAGCCCTCCACCCCAGAGCCCTGACCTCCATACAAGCCCTCCACCCCAGAGCCCTGACCTCCATACAAGACCTCCACCCCATAGCCCTGACCTCCATACAAGCCCTCCATCACAGAGCCCTGACCTCCATACAAGCCCTCCACCCCAGAGCTATGACCTCCATACAAGACCCCCACCCCAGATCCATGACCTCCATACAAGCCCACCACCCCAGAGCCACGACCTCCATACAAAACCCCAACTCCAGAGACATGACCTCCATACAAGCCCTCCACCCCAGAGCCATGACCTCCATACAAGCCCTCTACCTCAGAGCCATGACCTCCATACAAGCCCTCCACCCCAGAGCCATGACCTCCATACAAGCCCTCCACCCCAGTGCCTTGACCTCCATACAAGCCCTCCACCCCAGAGCCCTGACCTCCATACAAGCCCTCAACCCCAGAGCACTAACCTCCACACAAGCCCTCCACCCCAGAGCCATGACCACCACCCTACAGCCCTCCACCCCAGAGCCATGACCTCCATACAAGCCTTCCACCCCAGAGCACTGACCTCCACACAAGCCCTCCACCCCTGACCTCAATACAAGCCTTACACCCAAAAGCCATGACCTCCATACAAGCCCTCCATCCCAGAGCCCTGACCTCCATACAAGCCCTTCACCTCAGAGCCATGACCTCCATTCAAGCCCTCCACCCCAGAGCAATCACCTCCATACAAGCCCTCCACCCCAGAGCAATCACCTCCATACAAGCCCTCCACCCCAGAGCCATGACCACCATACAAGCCTTCCACCCCAGAGCTATGACCTCCATACAAGCCCACCGCCCCAGAGCATGTTCTCCATACAAAACCCCAACTCCAGAGCCCTGACCTCCATACAAACCTCACCTCCAAAGCCATGACCACCACCCTACAGACCTACACCCCAGAGCCCTGACCTCCATACAAGCCCTCCACCCCAGATCCCTGACCTCCATACAAGCCCTACACCCAGAGCCATGACCTCCATACAAGCCCTCCACCCCAGATCCCTGACCTCCATACAAGCCCTACACCCAGAGCCATGACCTCCATACAAGCCCTCCACCCCAGATCCCTGACCTCCATACCAGCCCTCCAGCCAGAGCCATGACCTCTATAGAAGTCCTCCACTCAAGACCCATGACCTCCATACAAACCCCCACCCTACAGCTACGACCTCCATACAAACCCTCCACTCTAGATCCCAGACCTTTATGCAAGCGCTCCACCCCAGATCCCTGACCTCCATACAAGCCTTCCACCCCAGAGCAATGACCTCCATACAAGCCCTCAACCCCAGAGCACTGACCTCCCTACAAGCCCTCCACCCCAGAGCCATGACCTCCATACAAGCCCTCCACACCAGAACCATGACCTCCATACAAGCCCTCCACCCCAGAGCCATGAGCTCCATATAAGCCCTCCACCCCAGAGCCATGACCTCCATACAAGCCCTCCATCCCAGAGCCATGACCTCCATACAAGCCCTCCACCCCAGAGCCCTGACCTCCATACAAACCCTCTATCTCATAGCCATGACCTCCAAACAAGCCCTCCACCCCAGAGCCATGACCTCCATACAAGCCCTCCACCCCAGAGCCCTGACCTCCATTCAAGTCCTGCACCCCAGAGCCATGACCACCATACAAGCCCTCCACCCCAGAGCCATGACCTCCATACAAGCCCTCCACCCCAGAGCCATGACCTGCACACAAGCCCTCCACCCCAGAGCCATGACCTCCATACAAGCCTTTTACCCCAGAGCCATGACCGCCATACAAGCCCTCCACCTCAGAGCACTGACCTCCACACAAGCCCTCCACCCAAGAGCCATGACAACCATACAAGACCTTCACCCCAGAGACATGACCTGCATACGAGCTCTCCACCAAAGCCACCGCCTCCATACAAGCCCTCCACCCCAGAGCCACGACCTCCATACAAAACCCCAACTCCAGAGACATGACCTCCATACAAGCCCTCCACCCCAGAGCCATGACCTCCATACAAGCCCTCTTCCCCAGAGCCCTGACCTCCATACAAGCCCTCTACCTCAGAGCCATGACCTCCATACATGCCCTCCACCCCAGAGCCATGACCTCCATACAAGCCCTCCACCCCAGAGCCCTGACCTCCATACAAGCCCTCAACCCCAGAGCACTAACCTCCACACAAGCCCTCCACCCCAGAGCCATGACCACCACCCTACAGCCCTCCACCCCAGAGCCATGACCTCCATACAAGCCTTCCACCCCAGAGCACTGACCTCCACACAAGCCCTCCACCCCTGACCTCAATACAAGCCTTACACCCAAAAGCCATGACCTCCATACAAGCCCTCCATCCCAGAGCCCTGACCTCCATACAAGCCCTTCACCTCAGAGCCATGACCTCCATTCAAGCCCTCCACCCCAGAGCAATCACCTCCATACAAGCCCTCCACCCCAGAGCAATCACCTCCATACAAGCCCTCCACCCCAGAGCCATGACCACCATACAAGCCTTCCACCCCAGAGCTATGACCTCCATACAAGCCCACCGCCCCAGAGCATGACCTCCATACAAAACCCCAACTCCAGAGCCCTGACCTCCATACAAACCTCACCTCCAAAGCCATGACCACCACCCTACAGCCCTACACCCCAGAGCCCTGACCTCCATACAAGCCCTCCACCCCAGATCCCTGACCTCCATACAAGCCCTACACCCAGAGCCATGACCTCCATACAAGCCCTCCACTTCAGATCCCTGACCTCCATACAAGCCCTACACCCAGAGCCATGACCTCCATACAAGCCCTCCACCCCAGATCCCTGACCTCCATACCAGCCCTCCAGCCAGAGCCATGACCTCTATAGAAGTCCTCCACTCAAGACCCATGACCTCCATACAAACCCCCACCCTACAGCTACGACCTCCATACAAACCCTCCACTCTAGATCCCAGACCTTTATGCAAGTGCTCCACCCCAGAGCCCTGACCTCCATACAAGCCTTCCACCCCAGAGCAATGACCTTCATACAAGCCCTCAACCCCAGAGCACTGACCTCCCTACAAGCCCTCCACCCCAGAGCCATGACCTCCATACAAGCCCTCCACACCAGAACCATGACCTCCATACAAGCCCTCCACCCCAGAGCCATGAGCTCCATATAAGCCCTCCACCCCAGAGCCATGACCTCCATACAAGCTCTCCATCCCAGAGCCATGACCTCCATACAAGCCCTCCACCCCAGAGCCCTGACCTCCATACAAACCCTCTACCTCAGAGCCATGACCTCCATACAAGCCCTCCACCCCAGAGCCATGACCTCCATACAAGCCCTCCACCCCAGAGCCCTGACCTCCATTCAAGTCCTGCACCCCAGAGCCATGACCACCATACAAGCCCTCCACCCCAGAGCCATGACCTCCATACAAGCCCTCCACCCCAGAGCCATGACCTGCACACAAGCCCTCCACCCCAGAGCCATGACCTCCATACAAGCCTTTTACCCCAGAGCCATGACCACCATACAAGCCCTCCACCTCAGAGCACTGACCTCCACACAAGCCCTCCACCCAAGAGCCATGACAACCATACAAGACCTTCACCCCAGAGATATGACCTGCATACGAGCTCTCCACCAAAGCCACCGCCTCCATACAAGCCCTCCACCCCAGAAAACTGACTTTCATACAAGCCCTCCACCCCAGTGCCATCACCTCCATACATGTCCTCCACTCAAGACCCATGACCTCCATACGAACCATCCACTCCAGATCCCTGACTTTTATGCAAGCCCTCCACCCCAGCGCCCTGACCTCCATGCCAGAGCCATGACCTCCATACAAGCCCTCCACCCCAGAGACATGGCCTCCATACAAGCCCTCCCCCCCCCCCAGAGCCGTGACCTCCATACAAACCCTCCATCACAGAGCCTTGACCTCTATACAAGCCCTCCACCTCAGAGCCATGACCTCCATACAAGCCCTTCACCCCAGAGCCATTACCTCCATACAAGCTCTCCTTCCCAGAGCCATGACCTTCAAACAAGCCCTCCACCCCAGAGCCATGACCTCCGTACAAGCCCTCCACCCCAGAGCCATGACCTCCATACAAGCCTTCTACCCCAGAGCCATGACCACCATACAAGCCCTCCACCTCAGAGAACTGACCTCCACACAAGCCCTCCACCCAAGAGCCACGACCACCATACAAGACCTTAAACCCAGAGACATGACCTGCATACGAGCTTTCCACCAAAGCCACCACCTCCATACAAGCCCTTCACCCCAGAAAACTGACTTTCATACAAGCCCTCCACCTCAGAGCCATTACTAGAGATGAGCGAACTTTTGAAAAATTCGATTCGGCTGATTCGCCGAATTTTCAGACAAAAATCGCTTCGACCCGAATTTATTCGCGATGAATTGCTATTAAAAACGGCAATTTCTGAGCCTCCTAGAGCCTCAATAGGGTTGTAAACCATTCTGCCTTGCTGTAACACGCATAGGACGCGTGCTGGGTTAGTGAAATAATACTGTAAATAATCACATGCTGATCGGAGGCATCGCTAATAGAATCGCAAAGTGGCACAATTGCAGAGAGTTGATGTGGCATCACTATGAGGGGCCCCTATAGTGCCTGAAAAACACACCCTGGAGACACTGGAGCTGGCAGCAGGAGCCCAAAAATTGGCTGAATGACACCCTGGAGTGGCAAGCAGCAGCAGGAGCCCAAACATTGCTTTAAAGAGACACTGGAGTTGGCAGCAGCCGCAGCAGGAGCCCAAAAATTGACTGACACACCCTGGAGTTGGCAGCAGCAGGAGCACATACATTAGCTGGAAGGCACACCCTGGAGTTGGCAGCAGCATAAGCAGGAGCCCAAACATTGCTTGAAAGACACCCTGGAGTTGGCAGCAGCAGCGGCAGCAGGAGGCCAAAAATTGGCTGAAAGGCACACCCTGAAGTTAGCATCAGCAGGAGCACAAACATTGGCTGGAAGGCACTCCCTGAAGTTGGCATCAGCAGGAGCCCAAAAATTGGCCTAAAGACATAAATATGTTTTGCACCATTTGGAAAGTGTAAAACGTGGCACCATGCTGAATCTAGTCGCATGCATCAGGCATTGGTGGATGGAAATCCTGGCTGATCCATCCCTGATTCATTTTCACAAAGGTGAGTCTCTCCACATTTTTAGTTGACAGACGAGTTCTCCTCGCCGTAACTATGCCCCCCGCCACACTAAACACCCGGGCAGGACAGCTTTTCCAGGGCAAACTCTGCTAGTTGCGGCCACAAGCCAAGTTTGGCTGCCCAGAAGTCCAGCGGATCCTCAAGGTGTGTTGGCATGGTCATGTCAAGGTATGACATGACCTGCTGGTTGAGGTCCTGCTCCAGGTCTTCCTGCTGCTCATGAGTAGGCTCACTATGCGGGTATAGAAAGCTACTCATTAGCGACTGAAGACTGAGGCTGCTGCTGATGGAGCTGTTGCTGCTGCTCCTGCCAACCCCCCCAGCAGCCATGGCAGTCGAAGGTGAGCGTAGAGGTCCCCCCGAGTCAGACCTGCGAGAGTATGGACCATGGCGCAGATAGGCATCGGCCAACTGACTATGTAGAATGTCTTTGTAGTAGTTCAGTTTGTCCTCCTTCTCGGCGGGTTTAAAAAATGCCACCATTTTGTGCCAGAACCGAAGGTCCAATAAGGTGGACAGCCAGAAGTCATCCCGGCGACAAATTGAAATAATTCTGGGGTAACTACGCAAGCACATGAGCATGCTTCCTGCCATTTGCGCAAGTGACTCAGAGGGACTACCTGTCTCCATCTCCACTGCATACTGCCACGGTGTGCCCGGGTCCTCTGTCTCGCCTTCCTTAAAACCCTCTAGCTCCTCTGGCTGCTCCTGCTCCTCCTCTTCTGTCCGCTGACTAGATAAACCAGCCATTTTGCCAAGCCTAAACTGTGCTTCACTGGGCCACTCCTCCTCCTCTTCCTCCTCCTCCTCCAGTTCAGCTCCAACGGGGTTCATGTGGCCGTAAGATGTAGACGCCATGTCTCCAGTGCCCTGACCAGCCATGGTTTCCAACATGTGCTGTAGTACATGAAGCAGTGGAATCACGTTGTTCATCCCGTAATCCTGCCAACTGACAAAAAGAGTGGCTTTCTCAAAGGGCCTGAGCAAACGGCAGGTGTCACGTATGAGCTGCCACTGGTTGACATTGAAGTTACACAGGGGAGTCCCCCTATCCGCTTGGATCATCAGGAAATTTCTCTGTTCATATAATCGGTCCAACATGTGAAGGGTGGAATTCCAACGGGTGGAAACATCGCAAATCAGACTATGTTGGGGGCTACTGTTCTGACGCTGTAGCTCAAGAAGAGTGTATTTGGCGGTGTATGAGTGGCTGAAGTGCATGCAAAGTTTCCTTGAAGTTGTTAGGATGTCTTGCAGATGGGGGGAACACTTCAGAAACCACTTGACAACCAGATTGAAGACGTGAGCCATGCAGGGGGCATGGGTCAGGCTTCCTTGGCGCAGCGCAGACAGAATGTTCTTCCCATTGTCGGTAACCATGATTCCCATTTTAAGTTTTCTTGGAGTAAGCCATGTTTGGATTTCCTGATGAATACATTTAAGCAGTTCCTCCCCTGTGTGACTCCGTTCGCCAAGACAAACCATGTGAAGCACAGCGTGACACCTCCCTGCCCTGCACACATGGTAGACTGGAGGGGCACTGAGACTTGAGCCTACAGTGGAGGGTGAGGAGATGGCGGAGGATGAGGAGGCCGAGTCGCACGGTGTCACAGGCCCAACGGGCAGGGAGCGCGGAGGCCAAAGCGTCGTGACCTGTCCAAGTTGCTGCTGCTGCTGGGACCACATTCACCCAGTGGGCCGTAAATGACATTTACTGTCCCTGACCGTAATTACAGCTCCAGACGTCGGCGCTGCCATGCACTTTGCTACACACGGACAGGCTCAAGGACTGGCCCTACCTTCTGTTCAACAAAAGTGTGCAGCGCTGGTACTGCCTTCTTGGCAAAGAAATGGCGGCTTGGGACTCTCCACCTTGGCTCGGCACAAGCCATCAGTTCTCTGAAAGGTGCAGAGTCCACCACCTGAAAAGGGAGCGACTGCAGCACCAGCAACTTGGACAGGAGCACATTAAGCTTCTGCGCCGTAGGAGCGACAGAGGATGGGTATGACACACAGCTGCCTTCGGCTGAGGTGCTGGAGCCTTGGCTGGCAGAAATTGGGAGCGGCGTGCCACTTGGTGAGGAAGCAGGCTGGACCACCTCTTCGGAGCCTCGGTTCTCCCAGGCCGCTTTATGGTGACGCATCATATGTTGACGCAGGGCCGTGGTGCTAACATTTGGGTCCTGGCCACGCTTCACCTTCTGCCTACATATCTTGCATGTAGCCATGTTACCCTCCTGCGGATGCTTCAGGAAAAACTGCCACACTGCCGAGTAGCTACTTTTCCCATCAACAGGCCGCACTGATTCACTGCTACTGTCGTCAACTCCAGGAACCCCTGCTCCACTACCTCCCGATAAGGTAGCCTGTTGCGCAGCAGGTGCTCTACCCCGGCCCCGGCCCCGTTTGGCTCCAGGCTTTACACTTGTGCCCCCATGCTGACTGCCAACCATGCTGCTAACACCTTGCTGCCTCAGCTGCTGACTCCGGGGCAACCTGCGCCCCTCTTCTCCTGATGATGACGATAAAGCCCCTTCATCACCTGGCTTCCAAGTGCGATCGGCTTCATCATCATCATCCTCATCACCGAGTTGTGGCTGTACGTCACTGATGTTCTCAGTTTCCTCAGTGTCTGGCGCAGGAGCTGGAAAGCTCGCAACACCCACGACACTGTCCACATCACTATTTGTCTGCCGATCTAAAGAAGCCACCTCCATTTCATGGCTGGGCAGTAGCTGCTGACTGTCCTCTATCTGATCATCCTCCTCACTAAAGAGTGGAGCTGAACCCAAAGCATAGGATACGTCGCTGGGGGAGGGAACGGCGTAGGACAGAGGTAATGGGAGGACAGGGACTGCTCTCGGGGCATGCCAACTCAGGGTTGTGTCAGAGGAACCTACCAACCCTAGACTGGGGGTCTCAGATGTAACTTTTGATGATGTTGATGAGCGCGTTAACCAATCTACCACAGTAGATGCGTTACTGGTGGAGACACGACCGCTAGCAGATACTGGAAAATCAGGTCTCTCACCGTGACTCCTGCTGCCACTCGCTCTTAGTCTGCTGCAACCTCTGTCTGCTGAGTCTTGGCCTCTGCCACTCCTCTTGGCCTCTGCCTGACATTTTTATGTATTTGAAATGCGCAATAGGTAGGATAAAAAATGTGTTTACTTTAAAAAGAAGAAGCTAAATAAAGTGAGGGACTGCTTCTCTGCACCAGATTCTATGAAAATTGGCAATATGAGATACCCTGCGGCCTAGTGTTTTGACAGCAGACCAAAAACCAATCCAAAATGCAATACTTTGATTAAGCTGAGGAAGGATGAACAAGCGTATTTAGTATAACAGATAGGCTGCTAAGTGCAGGTTTGGGATGCCCTGCGGCCTGGTGTTTTTTTTGTTAAAGGCAGACCAAAAACCAATTCAAAATGAAATACTTTGATTAATCTGAGGAAGGATGAACAAGCGTATTTAGTATAACAGATAGGCTGCTAAGTGCAGGTTTGGGATACCCAGGTGGGCTGGTGTTTTTTTTGTTAAAGGCAGACCAAAAACCAATTCAAAATGAAATACTTTGATTTATCTGAGGAAGGATGAACAAGCGTATTTAGTATAACAGATAGGCTGCTAAGTGCAGGTTTGGGATGCCCTGCGGCCCGGTGTTTTTTTTGTTAAAGGCAGACCAAAAACCAATTCAAAATGAAATACTTTGATTAAGCTGAGGAAGGATGAACAAGCGTATTTAGTATAACAGATTGGCTGCTAAGTGCAGGTTTGGGATGCCCTGCGGCCTGTTTTTTTTTGTTAAAGGCAGACCAAAAACCAATTCAAAATGAAATACTTTGATTAATCTGAGGAAGGATGAACAAGCGTATTTAGTATAACAGATAGGCTGCTAAGTGCAGGTTTGGGATGCCCTGTGGCCTGGTGTTTTGTTTGTTAAAGGCAGACCAAAAAATATTTAAACTAATCCAGTTATATATTGTGATAAATGCTTGTGTGTAACAGATAGGGTTAAATAAGCCACTGCATAGATGGCATGCACAGTGGCAGGGCGGATTTACAGCACAAAGAACTGAAATTGAATTGAAAACTGATCTGGCTAATGAAAAAAAATGTTCCCTGTCACTTCTAAGCTGTCCCTGGCTGGAAGGTTCCGGTCTTTCCCTATCTTTCCCTATCTTTCCCTATCTTTCCCTGGCTCTGTCTACCTCTCTGTCTGCCTCTCTGACTCTCCCTGCCTGTCTGTAAGTCCCTCCCTGTCTGCAGCAACCTCCGTTCTGTCTGCAATGCAAGGCTGAAATGCGCACAAGCAAGATGGCCGCCGCTTTATATAGCACGGTGACGTCACCGGGCTTCCTGGCTGCTGATAGGCTGCATGTGACTTACCCATGATACCTTGCCTCAGGGGGTATGTCTGGACATGTTAATCCACCATTTTAGAATGCCTGTAATTGAAATAAATGGAGTTTAAAAGAAAACTTCGATCGGTCGAATCGTGGGGAAATTTGGATTTGTTCAGAATCGAATTTTCCATGAAATTCGGAACGAATCCGGGTTCGTCCGGATCGATTCTTTCATCCCTAGCCATTACCTCCATGTCCTCCACTCCAGATCCCTGACCTCTATGCAAGCCCTCCACCCCAGCGCCCTGACCTCCATGCCAGAGCCATATCCTCCAAACAAGCCCTCCACCACAGAGCCATGACCTCCAGACAAGCACACCATGCAGGAACAATGACCTACATACAAGCCCTCCACCCCAGAGACATGGCGTCCATACAAGCCCTCCATCACAGAGCCCTGACCTCTATACAAGTCCTCCACCTCAGAGCCATGACCTCCATGCAAGCCCTCCACCCCAGCGCCCTGACCTCCATGCCAGAGCCATATCCTCCAAACAAGCCCTCCACCACAGAGCCATGACCTCCAGACAAGCACACCATGCAGGAACAATGACCTCCATACAAGCCCTCCACCCCAGAGACATGGCGTCCATACAAGCCCTCCATCACAGAGCCCTGACCTCTATACAAGTCCTCCACCTCAGAGCCATGACCTCCATGCAAGCCCTTCACCCCAGAGCCATTACCTCCATACAAGCTCTCCTTCCCAGAGTCTTGACCTCCATACAAGCCCTCCACCCCAGAGCCATTACCTCCATACAAGCTCTCCTTCCCAGAGTCTTGACCTACATACAAGCCCTCTACCCCAGAGCCCTGACCTCCATATAAGTCTTCCACTCCAGAGCCCTGACCTCCATACAAGCCCTCCACCCCAGAGCCATGACCTCTTTACAAGCCCTTCACCCCAGGCCATGAGCTCCATACAAGCCCTCCACTCCAGAGCCATGACCTTCATACAAGCCTTCTTCCCCAGAGCTATGACCACCATAGAAGCCCTCCACCTCAGAGCACTGACCTCCACACAAGCCCTCTACCCAAGAGCCAGGACCACCATACAAGCCCTCCACCCCAGAGACATGGCGTCCATACAAGCCCTCCATCACAGAGCCCTGACCTCTATACAAGTCCTCCCCCTCAAAGCCATGACCTCCATACAAGCCCTTCACCCCAGAGCCCTAACCTCCATACAAGCTCTCCTTCCCAGAGTCTTGACCTCCATACAAGCCCTCCACCCCAGTGCCATGACCTCCATACAAGCCCTCTACCCCAGAGCCCTGACCTCCATATAAGTCCTCCACTCCAGAGCCCTGACCTCCATACAAGCCCTCCACCCCAGAGACATGGCGTCCATACAAGCCCTCCATCACAGAGCCCTGACCTCTATACAAGTCCTCCACCTCAAATCCATGACCTCCATACAAGCCCTTCACCCCAGAGCCATTACCTCCATACAAGCTCTCCTTCCCAGAGTCTTGACCTCCATACAAGCCCTCCACCCCAGTGCCATGACCTCCATACAAGCCCTCTACCCCAGAGCCCTGACCTCCATATAAGTCCTCCACTCCAGAGCCCTGACCTCCATACAAGCCCTCCACCCCAGAGCCATGACCTCCATACAAGTCCTCCACCCCAGAGCCATGACCTCCATACAAGCCCAACAGCACAGAGCACTGACCTCCTTACAAGCCCTTCACCCCAGGCCATGAGCTCCATACAAGCCCTCCACCCCAGAGCCATGACCTTCATACAAGCCTTCTTCCCCAGAGCCATGACCACCATACAAGCCCTCCACCTCAGAGCACTGACCTCCACACAAGCCCTCTACCCAAGAGCCAGGACCACCATACAAGACCTTCACCCCAGAGACATGACCTGCATACAAGCCCTCCACCAAAGCCACGGCCTCCACACAAGCCCTCCACCCCAGAAAACTGACTTCCATACAAGCCCTCCACCCCAGAGCCATCACCTCTATACAAGTCCTCCACTCAAGACCCATGACCTCCATACAAACACTTCCGTCCAGATCCCTGACCTTTATGCAAGCCCTCCACCCCAGCGCCTTGACCTCCATCCCAGAGCCATGACCTCCAGACAAGCCCTCCACCCCAGAACCATGACCTCCAGACAAGCACACCATCCAGGAACAATGACCTTCAAACAAGCCCTCCACCCCAGAGACATGGCCTCCATACAAGCCCTCCATCACAGAGCCCTGACCTCTATACAAGTCCTCCACCTCAGAGCCATGACTTCCATACAAGCCCTTCACCCCAGAGCCATTACCTCCATACAAGCTCTCCTTCCCAGAGCCCTGACCTCCATACAAGCCCTCCACCCCAGTGCCATGACCTCCATACAAGCCCTCCACCCCTGACCTCCATATAAGTCCTCCACCCCAGAGCCATGAACTTAATACAAGCCCTCCACCCCAGAGCCATGACCTCCACACAAGCCCTCCACCCTACAGCTACGACCTCCATACAAACCTTCTACTCCAGATCCCTGACCATTATGCAAGCCCTCCACCCCAGAGCCCTGACCTCCACACAAGCCCTCCACCCAAGAGCCAGGGCCACCATACAAGACCTTCACCCCAGAGACATGACCAGCATACAAGCCCTCCACCAAAACCCTCCACCCCAGAAAACTGACTTCCATACAAGCCCTCCACCCCAGAGCCATCACCTCCATACAAGTCCTCCACTCAAGACTCATGACCTCCATACAAACACTCCACTCCAGATCCATGACCTTTATGCAAGCCCTCCACCCCAGCACCCTGACCTACATCCCAGAGCCATGACCCCCAGACAAGCCCTCCACCCCAGAGCCCTGACCTCCAGACAAGCACACCTTCCAGGAACAATGACCTCCATTCAAGCCCTCCACCCCAGAAACATGGCCTCCATACAAGCCCTCCAACCCAGAGCCCTGACCTCCGTACAAGCCCTCCATCACAGAGCCCTGACCTCTATACAAGTCCTCCACCTCAGAGCCATGACTTCCATACAAGCCCTTCACCCCAGAGCCATTACCTCCATACAAGCTCTCCTTCCCAGTGTCATGACCTCCATACAAGCCCTCCACCCCAGAGCCCTGACCTCCATATAAGCCCTCCACCCCAGAGCCATGACCTCAATACAAGCCCTCCACCCCAGAGCCCTGACCTCCATACAATCCCTCCACCCCAGAACCATGACCTCCATACAAGCCCTCCACCTCAGAGCCGCCATGACCTCCATACAAGCCCTCCACCCCAGAGCCGCCATGACCTCCATACAAGCCCTCCATTCCAGAGCCATGAGCTATGTACAAGCCCTCCACCCCAGAGCCATGACCTCCATACAATCCCTCCACCCCAGAGCCATGACCTCCATACAAGCCTTCCACCCCAGAGCCGTGACCTCCATACAAGCCCTCCACCCCAGAGCCCTGACCTCCATACAATCCCTCCACCTCAGAACCATGACCTCCATACAAGCCCTCCACCCCAGAGCCTTGACCTCCTTACAATCCCTCCACCCCAGAACCATGACCTCCATACAAGCCCTTCACCCCCGAGACATGACCTCCATACAAGCCCTCCACCCCAGAGCCATCACCTCCATACAAGCCCTCCACACCAGAGCCATGAGCTAAGTACAAGCCCTCCACCCCAGAGCCATGACCTCCATACAAGCCCTCCATCCCAGACCCCTGACCTCCATACAAGCCCTCTACCCCAGAGCCATGACCTCCATACAAGCCCTCCACCCCAGAACCATGACCTCCATACAAGCCCTCCACCTCAGAGCCCTGACCTCCATACAAGCCCTCCACCCCAGCACCATGACTTCCATACAAGCTGTCCATCCCAGAGCCATGAGCTCTGTACAAGCCATCCATAAAACTTTATTGTCAAGCTCTTTGAAACCACTTGTGTACAATATGCTTGGTGTACTGGTCCTCTGGCCGTAATGGGGTGGGCTGCTATCAACATTTTAGACTGTGGGAGACATACCATGCCACCCAATCTTAAAAATGTAATTGTTATGTCCTATGAATGCGTTTGTTTTCAATGTTCTTGGTGCAAGGCCTTACTGGGGTAAGCTGGGAAATTTATGGACCTACCATGCACCTAACTCTTTAAAATACAATTGTCAATACTATCGTTTATGTGCAATGTACTGGCTGCAGTTTTGGGGTAGGCTGCTATCTTTCAGTCTATGAGAGTCCTACCAATGTGCTGGCTGCAGAGGTCCTCTGACCATACTGGGGTAGGCTGCTATCTTTCAGTCTATGGGAGTCCTACCAAAGTGTTGGCTGCAGAGGTCCTCTGACCATACTGGGGTAGGCTGCTCTCTTTTAGTCTATGGGAGTCCTACCAAAGTGCTGGCTGCAGAGGTCCTCTGACCATACTGGGGTAGGCTGCTATCTTTCAGTCTATGGGAGTCCTACCAAAGTGCTGGCTGCAGAGGTCCTCTGACCATACTGGGGTAGGCTGCTATCTTTCAGTCTATGGGACACCTACCTATGTGCTGGCTGCAGAGGTCCTCTGGCCGTACTGGGATAGGCTGGCTAACTTCTGGACTCTGGGAGACCTGCAATGGATTGTCACTCAATATAATGTAATTGTTAAGTCCTGTGATACCTCTTGTGTGTGGTGCAGTGGTCATCTGGCCATAAAAGGTTAAGCTTGCTCATTTATGGCCTGTGGATCTTCAGTGCCAAATATTTGAGGTGTAATGGCCTGCAATGACCCTCTGCCTTCAAGCATGGATCTGGCTTTTTGTTAAAATGTTTTTGACCATGGAATTGCTTTGCCAGTTTCTCCCTTACCCATGGACACATTTAAATTAGCTGCCAGCCTTTTTAAGAGTGTTTCTGTGCAATTTGGGTGTTGGCTGCCTATTAAGCTTTCCAATCTCCCCCATGGACTATAATGGTATTTGGGTTTGTGTGTGGTTCAGATCGGGACTGTGTGTATCAGGAGACGAGCATATTCTGTCCAATTTGGCACACTACATTAAACTAAATAGGGGTCCCTTTGATATCATCACTATTGGCTAGTGAAATACTAGTGAAATACGCTATGACAATAAAACTATTAGTTTAGACAATAAAACGTATTAGTCAATATTTTTAGTCCAGTTTACCGTGTTCTTGCTTTAGGATTTGGTTGGAGAAATACGGCACCTGCCCAAGGAAGAAGCTTGAGGATTTCTTCTCCAAAGTGAGAAGTTTAATGATTTTTTAGATATCATGCAACCCTTTATCTCCTGGTTCCTCAGGCTGTAGATCATTGGATTGGCCAATGGAGTCACCACAGTGTAACCTAAGGAGATGATTTTTTTCACTTTTGGGTTGTACAGCTCAGAAGGAACCATGTAAATGGCAACTAATGTTCCAAAGTACATCCAGACAGATATGAGGTGGGAGGTGCAGGTGGAGAACGCCTTCTGCCTTCCCTTCATGGTGGAGATCCTACTGACTGTAATAAATATGGCTGCATAGCTCGCTATGATCAGAGCCAATGGGAACATGCAAAAAACAATGTCTAACATCAGATGTCCCATTTGTACTAGGTAAGTACTTGAGGAAGCTAGATTTAATATGGGCTTTAAATCACACACATAATGGTCAATAACATTAGAATGGCAGAAATGTAGCCTTGAAATAAAAATAGTTTCAGCAAAACGAATTAGGAATCCTAAGATCCAGGTTGTGAGGACCAGGCGATTCCGAGTCTCAACGTTCATCAGTGAGGTGTATCTAAGAGGGTAACAAATGGCCAAACACCTGTCCAATGCCATTAATGCGAGGAAGAGGATCTCCGATGAGCAAATTGAAACAAATAAATATATGTAGCTGAAGCAATAACCGAGAGATAAAGAACCACCATTGCCCCAGACCACGTACAGAATGTTGGGAAAGATAATGGACGTGAACAGCATTTCATTCAGGGAAAGATTTGCAAGAAAAATGTACATGGGGGTGTGAAGTTTTGGGCTCACAATAATCACTACGAAAACCAAAGTGTTTCCAATAAACCCGATGAAAAAAGCGATTAGAAAGAAAACAAAAAGAACGGGTTTCATCTGATGGGGCTGGCCAAACCCCAGAAGGGTTACATGCGTTACACGTGTCTGGTTCTCCGCACACATGGCCGCCTACTAGAGAAGATTGGAGAGTCTGCACATCTGAAATGATTCCAGTCTGGTGTCAGGCTCCTTGGAGATGTTCTTAAACAAACAGAAGTGAAAATCAGAAGAATCAAATAACAAATATTTTTGGTTGTGTCTGGCCTAGTTTATCAAAGCCCTAACCATGGCTAGCATAGGATGGATAATCCATAGTGATCAGCAGCTTGTTTAAAAAGATGGCGCTACATTATTTCGCATAATTTTTACTAAGAATAATTGGTTAAAAAAATGTAAAAATCACATATAGAAAAAACTATGGAAGGGGTAAAATTCCTGACTTTCACCCTGTTATAAATGTGTACAGATGATATGACAGAATAAATATTCACCATTGGATATTACTTATTCATACTTACTAGTATATAATTCATCAAGTGTTATGGAATAGGGAAAATGTTTAATTCACCATTATTCCACTTAATAATTTCCTGAAATTCCAGACGGGGCTTACCCCACATAACTGCAAGCGATAGAGATAAAGGTCAATAGGACACAATTAGGTTTATTCAGTTATTAATTTTTCCTACCCAGACTGCCTCCCATGGATCCGGGGGTTAATATTACATCAAACAGGGTGCTGAGGAGGTCAAAGACCTGGACCCGATGGTTCCTCAAACATTGTAAAACAGCAAGTCCCCCTCTCCACATCCCCTAAAACAATCCAAACTTTCTGAACAAGATGATCACATTTTACAGTAATAACCTACAATTTCCTTACTAGATCCTCCCACTAATTTCTAATCACTCTACTGACACCGCCCCTCACCGAAGTTACTACTGATCTGCTAACCTAATGGCCACATATCTATTCTCATTCTTCTCAGCCTATCCTCAGCATTCAACAACCATGCTCTGATTCTAAATATAGAAACTCTCTTCTCTTGGATCCAAGGGGTTAATGTTACACCAAGCAGGGTTCTGATGAGGTTATAGACCTGGTCCCAACGGTTCCTCGGGCAGTAAAAGAAGCACGTTGTCCTCTTCACGACCCCTAAAACAAGCCAAACAAGATGATCACATTTTACTGTACGAACCTACCACCTCCTTACTAGATCCTCCCTCCAATCTCTAATCACTCCTACTGACACCGGCCTCACCAAAGTTACTACTGAACTGAACGCGGGCAAAACTATTTACATTTCTATACGAAAATGGCTTTAGTATTTGAACATTTCACTCGAATTTTCCAGCTGAAAATGGTAACATCTCTGAAAGCGTCTCTGAGAAGTGCTCACCCCAAAAGGTGCCTTTGTAGTCTACATCTCACCCAGCTTCACAATGATCAGGTGACTCCCCATGTTATATATCTCTGTGATCATGTGACTCCCCATGTGATATATCTCAGGTGACAACTTTTTTTTTATGTAACTAGACGTTTTGTTATGAAGGATCAAATTCCTCTGTGTAATGCTAGATATGTATTTAGTAATAGATCAAGGCAACTGGACTTGCTGTTTTCCTTTACTTCACATTTTATTATTCATCTCACTATTAGGAAAGGCCACGGGATGACTTGTGAAATATGTTGAAGTAATTAAAAAAGTGCTATTGCAGTTGCCTAGATTTATTCCTACAGATATACAGGAGTTATTCTTTATTTACTGATTTTGTAACTGTTTCAAATAAAATGAAAAAAGGAATCGTGGCCCTTCCTCCAGATTACCAGACTGGTGCACCAGGCATAGTAATTAGAGATGAGCGAACTTCCTAAAAATTTGATTCGAGCGATTCGACAAATTTCTCCAAGAAATTCGGGTTCGTCCGAATCAAGCCTTTGAGAATCGCTCATCTCTAGTACACATACACACAGCACGGTGGGAGCGGGCCGACTGAACTGTCAGCTGTGCAAGTCGGCTTCTGCCGTGAGCTGACAGTGCGACAATTACCTACATGTTGGCTTTCCCTTCGTACTGGTCTAGCGGTTGTCACAGATCTCTCAGTGGAGAAATCCTCTAATAAAGAGTGACCAGAAATTCGAGAACTGCGAGACAGAGAGACTATGAACATGCAGCAAACTGTGTTTAATTGTGATAACCAGTGAACAACACACACATCAAACAGGCTGATGTACATATATTACATGTGGAGTCAGAGTGCTTACATACAAGACACAGGTTCAGATTCAGGTTGAGATTGAGGTTCAGGTTCAGAAGTCCAAAGACAGAGTCTAGGTAGACAGTTCAGAAGACAGATTTAATGCTGATCCCCTAGATGAATGGGTGGATCAGCTTATAGAGCCCAGGAAGTAACACAGCAGGGAGAAGTCCAGAGAAAGGAGCCAGCCAAAACAGTACTAAACAGCTGTGGAGGAACTCCAGACCTGACATTACCCCCTCACAACGCGGCGCCAAATGCGTTTAAACAACTGATCCACAGGAGACGCTTCCAACAGCATGCTGGGAACATCCAACAGCTGGAATGGAACCAGGCAGCAGATTGGGATGGGCAATCCAGGCAGAAATCCAGGCAGAGGCAAGGCAGGCAGAAATCCAGGCCAAGACCCTCCAGTGTCAAAGTCCAGGAAACCATGGCCAGGAGGACAGGGACCTTAGAGGCAGCACCCAGAGCCACTGAATCCTTTAGAATCAAAGCCTAGGTAACCAGGATCAGACCTTACTGCAACTGTAGGAAACACCTCAAGGCCTCCTAGAGCCAGCGGGAAGAAATCACCATGTGCAAACCGAGGGCAAGTAAGGAATCTTCAAGGCCTTCTTTAGGAATACCAGAGGGACAGTGATCAGGATCGAGCTCGGCATTGCGATCGGACTCGACAGACTCAGCAGGGCGATCTACAGGCTCAGCAGGAAATACAGGAGAATCAGATTCGACAGGATAATCAGACTCGACAAAAGGTTTGGGCTGGAAAACAGACATTTAAGTGGGCAAACAAACAGGTACAGGTTCGGGGTCACAGACAGAAATTGGATCAGGCTCACAGACAGGCATTGGATCAGGCTCACAGACAGGCATTGGATCAGGCTCACAGTCAACCTCATCCTCTGTATCAGACACAGAAGAAATAGATGTAGCTGGAGCTTCAGACTTCTGGGCTGAACAACCTGCAGTCAGATTCAGGTCAGCCTCAGGAATAAATAAATAGGACGTGGCTATGAATTTAAGGAAATCTACAAAATTCTCACTGAGGTGTTTGCCATGATTCAGCCACACACTTCAGCCCAGAAAAACAGATCATCTTCAAGAAGAAAATAAGCCACCTGACGACTCCAGGTTTTCATGGGAGAATGCTGAATGTAAGGCTCCTGAACTAACTTTAAGGCAGCCTGAAGAAGTTGGGGAAAATTGGCCAAGATGAGCTTTATAGTGAGAAGGGGGAACCCAAATATACCTGTCTATAGAAGCTGGGTAACGGTCAGAGATTGTAGCAACGGGTGTCCTTGTGGACATCTTAGGGCTTAAACCAGACTTGCACACGCAAAAAGACAGACAAAGACAGACAACCCGCCTGTGCGGCCAAGGAGGCAAGCTACCGACCACTCGGGACGTAGGGGATCCGGTACTCGAGGAGCCCGTAATCCATCCACTTCTTCAACAGAGCTTCTACTGGTGAATTTGCACGGGCCCCGAGTAATCCCATGGTGGTAACAGACTTGGGAAGGGGAAACACAGGAAAGATGGATACAAGACACAGACAGAGAACTGGGCCCAAATACAGATACGGGCAAGGTTGTGCTACAGTACAGGCTAAGACAAAAACTACGGACTAGGCAAGGCAATAGCCAATTTTTCAGGACAGGAAGGCCAAAGGCCCAGCATGAACAGTAATACAGGCACTAAGGAAAACTCTAGGGCTTGCACTAGGACCCTGCACATCAACAAGCCAGATCAGTTTCACAGTCTCCTGGTCTTTTATGGGATCAGCATTCTGTCATGGATTTCTCAATGGAGAAATCCTCTATTAAAGAGTGACCAGAAACTGCGAGACAGAGAGAGACTATAAATATGCAGCAAATTGTGTTTAATTGTGACAACTAGTGAACAACACACACATCAACCAGGCTGCTGTACATATATTACATGTGGAGTGCTTACATACAAGATACAGGTACAGGTTCAGGTTCAGAAGTCCAAAGACAGAGTCCAGGTAGACAGTTCAGAAGACAGATTTAATGCTGATCCCCTAGCTGAATGGGTGGATCAGCTCATATAGCCCAGGAAGTCACACAGGTGCTGACTAATTGCCAACACCTCTGCAAGAGAGGGCTATCTGCTGGTGGAGCGGTTTAACGCGCTGTGTTTTTTATTTTTATTTTTACCCCCCCACCCGAGGTGCCAGTGAATTTCAGGGAAAATTCGGTCAGCAGGAACCCCCAAAAAGTAGATTATCGAATTTTTCTTGAAATAGGAAACAAACTTGGGTTCAGACAAACCATTTCGCTCATCTCTGATAGTAAGCCCAGGGGCAAAAATCCGAACAGCCTGCCCCCGGCCCCTGGCAACTTACCTGCCCCAGTGGCTTTGGCCCAGGTTTAGCACTTTTCCTGGGGGGTCTGCTTTATTATTTTATTAAAACATTCATTAAAATATATAAAATTATCTAATAAAGAGATGTATTGAGTAATAGATCAAGACAACCGGACCTGCTGTTTTCTATTGCTGCACATGTTTTGTTATTCATCCCACTGGATGTATGTGTGAATTCAGCTTTGCCTATTGGGAAGGCAGCTGGATGACTTGTGAAACTTATAATACGAAAAAAAAACAGCTATAGCACTTGTGTAGATTTATTCCTGACGACCGACTGAAGGTAACTTATTTATTTTTTAATTTATTTATTTTTACTGTTTAAATTAAAAAAAAAAATCATGGACCCTCCCTCCAGATTACCAGGCTAGTGCACCTGTCTGGTCCTGGTAACTCACCGGCCCTTTTAGTATGGCCCAGTTTTATATTAAAACAGTCATAAAAACTTCCTGCATGGCTGTTACACTGATAAAAAAAACATGCTGGCATTTGCTAACCCGGCTTTTTTTGGGTAAAAAAACATACGGGAATGTGCTGAGAATTTTTTACACCTGCTCGGGGAAGCTGGAAATAATTTGGGGGAGTAAAAACATCAAATATTTTACAATTGTAAATTTCTGTTTTTATTTTATTCCCTTTAGATGAAATTTATGAGAAAAGAGAAGTGAAAAAAATTGTGTAGAAAATAAAGCAAAGTTTTTTCTTTGTTGAATCACAAGAATTTGTTGTATTTTTGTCTCATAAAACAGAGTAATTCTTTGTTCCAGACGTTGCTGAATGGAGTCCTATGTGTGTGTATATTGTATTATGTGATTGTGTTAGTGGTCTGTGTATAACCATCACAGAGCATTCACCTTGTTGTTGCATTTCCATGATAAAGATTGGAGGCGGCGCGGCAAGCATCAGGGATGAGAAACGTGGCTGTCTGTATAATATAACATGATATAGAGGAGTCTGGGCGCGGGCGCGTGTCGGAGATGATGAGCTGCTGTTATAGTGAGAGAGATCCAGGAGGGAGAAGCCAGTTTCCCCAAAGGATCCTTATTATCTTAATCAATAATCAAGGATAATTGAACCTGAAATATTCCAGAGAGGGCAGCAGCCTGACTAAACTTTAAGCTAATAAAAATTATTTGATTTAATTTTTTTTATGCAGTTAAGGCTCATATTCTCTCATATTAGCAGGCATTAGATATGGTAAACCCCCCCCAAAAAAATATATACATTCGCAAACTGGCTACAGAAGTACATTTAAGTAAAAAGTATAGAAGCATTCTGTTTTAACAATGAGCAAATGCTGCGGTTTAGATGGAAAAGAAAGAAAAAGCAGGGGAGCCACAGGAATGCAGAATTGAGTTCAGTTTCGCTGGGCCCTCCACAATATTTTTAGTTTCTCACGTGGCCGCATGAAAAAAATAATTGCCCAACTCTTCTATAGATGCATCTATGCAAATAGTGCGTTTGTACAGTGTGGACTCAAAGCCCTGTGTGTGCAGATACTGGCAATAACATATCAGCAAAGTATAAAGGCAGTGTATTTTCCAGAGGGGGACCACCCACACTCTTTCTAAAATTTCAGGTAATACACTGCCTTTATACTGGGGTGGCGGGTTGGGGGTGTGGCCTTCCTTTGGGCCATCTTCTGGGGTGGCGGGTTGGGGGTGTGGCCTTCCTTTGGGCCATCTTCTGGGGTGGGGGGTTGGGGGTGTGGGCTTTCTTTGGCCCATTTTCTGGGGTGGCGGGTTGGAGATGTGGGCTTCCTTTGGCCCATCTTCTGGGGTGGGGGGTTGGGGGTGTGGGCTTTCTTTGGCCCATCTTCTGGGGTAGGGGGTCGGGGGTGTGGGATTCCTTTGGCCTATGTTCTGGGGTGGCGGGTTGGAAGTGTGGGCTTCCCGTGGCCCATCTTCTGGGGTGGGGGGTTGGGGGTGTGGGCTTTCTTTGGCCCATCTTCTGGGGTGGAGGGTTGGGGGTGTGGGCTTCCTTTGGCCCATCTTCTGGGGTGGCGGGTTGGAAGTGTGGGCTTCCCGTGGCCCATCTTCTGGGGTGGGGGGTTGGGGGTGTGGGCTTTCTTTGGCCCATCTTCTGGGGTGGAGGGTTGGGGGTGTGGGCTTCCTCTTGCCCCTCTTCTGGGGCGGCAGGTGGGCATTCTGGCTCCCCCTGTCCAGCTTTGGCTTATGGTGGTAGGTGGGGGTGCAGGCTTCTTCTTGGGCAGCGGTTGGGGCTGTGCAGGCTTCCTCTTGGGCAGTAGGTGGGGCTGTGAGCTTCCTCTGGCCCTGCTTCTGGAGAGGAAGGTTGGGGGTGTGAGCTTGCTCTGGCCCCACTTCTGGGGAGGCAGGTGGGAGGTGCAGGCTTCCTCTTGGGCAGTGGGTGGGGCTGTAAGCTTCCTCTGGCCCTGCTTCTGTGATGGTGGGTGGTGGTGCAGGCTTCCTCTTGGGCAGCAGATGGGGCTGTGAGCTTCCTCTGGCCCCGCTTCTGGGGAGGCAGGTTGGGGGTTTGGGCTTTCTCTGGCCCCGCTTCTGGGATGGTGGGTGGGGGTGGGGCTTCCTCTGGCCCTGTTTCTGGGGTGGCAGCTTGGGGGTGCGGGCTTCTTCTGGCCCCACTTCTCGGATGGCGGGTTGGGGGGTTCCTCTGGGGCAGTGGGTGGGGTTGTGGGCTTCCTCTGGCCCTGCAACTGGGGTGTTGTGTGGTGTGTGCGGGCTTCCTCTGGGGCGGCGGTGGGCTGTGAGCCTCCTCTGATATGTTACTCCTTCACTGATATGTTATTGCCGGTATTTTGTACAAACAGGGTGTCGGGTTGGGGGTGTGGGCTTCCTTTGGTCCATCTTCTGGGGTGGTGGGTGTGGGCTTCCTCTTGCCCCTCTTCTGGGGTGGCAGGTGAGGGTTCCAGCTCCTTCGTCCAGCTTTAGCTTATGGTGCCGGGTGGGGGTGCAGGCTTCTTGTCACGGTTGGGAGTGGCAGCTCCTGGCCCCGGTGGGTGGGGATGCCGGATTCTGGGGTGAGAGGTGAGGGTGCAGGCTTCCTCTGGCCCCGCTTCTGGGGCGGTGAGTGGCAGTGCAGGCTTCCTCTGGGGCAGCGGATGGGGCTGTGATCTTCCTCTGGCCCTGCTTCTGGGGTGGCGGGTTGGGGGCGTGGGCTTCCTCTGGGGCAGTGGATGGGGCTGTGAGCTTCCTCTGGCCCTGCTTCTGGGGTGGTGGGGGTTGGGGTGTGGGCTTCCTCTGGCCCTGCTTCTGGGACGGCAGGTGGGGGTTCCGGCTCCCCCTGTCCAGCTTCGGCTTATGGTGGCGGGTGGGGGTGCTGGCTTCTAGGGTGTTGGTTGGGAGTGCCATCTCCTGGCCCCAGTGGGTGGGGATGCCGGATACTGGGGTGACAGGTGGGGGCGTGGCTTTCCTTACCAGGTTTCGGCCAGCGGGTGAGGGCATTGGCTTCCCTGCTTGGCTTCTGGCAGTGGGTGGGTGTGCTGGACCTTGGGCGGTGGGTGATGCTGCCTCCATACTAGTTCCAGCCCCCTTGCTCTGGCATTGCTGTCGGGGGGCGGGGAGGTGGCCCGTGGTGTCAGCTGTGCAAGCCACCATCTTCCCAGCAGTGCTCGCAGCGGCAGGGAGGGGGAGTGGAGGATACCAGCTGCACTGTAATTGCCACCACTGGACCTGAGCATCGGGGGGAGCTGAGGTGCAGGTAAGAGACTCATACTTACCTTCTCTCCCATGATCCTCAGTACTGTAGTGCCCAACGCTTGCTCCCCTGTTTCCCTCCTGCTGTGCAATACACACATCATAATGGAGCGGGGAAGCCGGCTGCTCTGTCAGTGCCTACTGCCGTCTGCCGTCACTGGACTCGAGCAACGTGGGAGCCAAGGTGCAGGTAAGTGAATTTCAGGAGAAGTTCGGTCGGCACGAACCCCACAAAAAAATTCAGATTCATGTCAAATTGAATTTCCCCTGAAATCTGGAGCGAACTCCTGTTCTAACGAACCGGTTCACTCATCTCTACTAATCACTGCTCTGCTCACAGCAGAGAGCTCCCAGATACACTCTCTGAATGTTCTGTGGATACTGCCCCATTGAGATACATGAAGATACATAGTTACACAGCTTCCCTCTCACACACAGAACTCTTTTCCTCCAGCAGCTCTTCATTGTGTGCGTGTGTGTGTGTGTGTGTGTGTGTGTGTGTGTGTGTTCAGCATGACAGGGATGCTGCCTCGTGTTTCTCATACATAGATCTATCTCTGTGTGGTGTAGGCCCTGCCCTCATGCTCATGTATAACTAGGCTACTCTAGAAAGATAGCCACTCCCATGCAGTCCTGGTAGATACATGAAGTTACATAATTACACAGCTTCCCTCTCACACACAGAATTCCTTTCCTCCAGCAGCTCTTCATTGTGTGTGTGTGTGTGTGTGTGTGTGTGCAGCATGACAGGGATGCTGCCCCATGTTTCTGATGCATAGATCTCTCTTAGTGTGGTGCAGGCCCCACCCTCATGCTCATGTATAAATTGGACTGCTGGGTGCGAAGCAAGATGGCCGCTCTCAGTCCTGGTTTCCCTTTGCCCTTTTCATTCCATGCTATTTAATCACTTTTTGTTTTCAATATAGCCTCCCCATATTTAGTGTGGATTGTCCCTTGCATTGTATTGCCTCCTGTAAAGCGGACCTCAATCTGTCCCTTGTTCCCTGTAGCTGATTCCATGTGGACTTAGGCCAATGTTCATTATAATTTTCCTTTTGCTCACACGAGTTATGGCCTCTCACCTAACACTATCCTCCAAGTCCCATATTCTTACAGTGGTTGTCCCTTTCTGATTAGCATCTGTTCTGTCAGTGTAGGTGTGCTTGTGATAAGGAAACTGTGGGCTGACCCCTTTGTTCTCCACGGTTCAGAGATTTTTTCTTGTTTCGTTCGGTCTTCCAAAAAAATCTAAGGGAGTGAAATATACGCGTAACAAAGAACACAGACAGGCAACGTGTTCCGAGCTACACGGGAGAGCGCTCTCTGCCCCAGTGACACTTTATTTTTATATCAAAGTAAAAAAAACACAGAACATGTCGTCTATTGGACATCATCATATAAGGGAAAAATCGAATTACTGGCTCAATGATTGGTCATCACAGCCAAAACTGATATTCTTAGGAATGTTAGGGACGGCTAGGGGTCCGGATAAGATAAGGTGTGTTCAGCTCCTCAGCACCATCTTGCTCACAGTAATGTGTTAATTAGGGATGAGTGAATCGATCCGGACGAACCCGAATTCGTCCTGAATTTCAGAAAAAAAATTCCAGCGAAGTTTTCCTTTAAACTCCATTTATTTCAATTACAGCCATTGTAAAATGGTGGATGGACATGTCCTGACATATCCCCTGGGGCAAGTTATCATGGGAAGGTCACATGCAGCCTAGCAGCAGCCAGGAAGCCCGGTGACGTCACAGTGCTATATAGACAGAGGTCATCTTGCTTGTGCGCATTTCAGCGTTGTATTGCGGCCAGAACGGAGCTTGCTACAGACAGAGAGAGACTAACAGAGAGGCAGGGAGACCCACAGAGACCCACACAGTGCCAGGGAGAGCCAGGGAAAGATAGGGAAAGATAGGGAAAAATCGGGAACGATCCAGGCAGGGACAGCTTAGAAGTGACAGAAGTGACATTTTTTTTTTATTTTCATTTCACTTCATTTGCCAGAACAGTTTTTAAATGCTTTAGTTTGTGCTGTAAAAATCTTCTGTAAACCATCTTGGCAGTGGCATATTTAACCCTATCTGTTACACACTAGCATTTCTTATAACTCGATTAGTTTAAATTTTTTTTGTGTCTGCTGTAAAAACCCCAGCCCAGTCTGATTTGCGATGTTTCCACCCGTTCGAATTTCACCCTGCATATGTTGGACAGACTATACAAACAGAGAAAAGCCATCACGGATTTCTTGATGATCCAAGTGGATAGGGGGACTCCCCTGTGTAACTTCAATGTCAACCAGTGGCAGCTCATACGTGACACCTGCCGTTTGCTCAGGCCCTTTGAGGAAGCCACTTTATTTGTCAGTCGGCAGGATTACGGGATGAACGACATGATTCCACTGCTTCATATACTACAGCACATGTTGGAAACCATGGCTGGTCAGGGCACTGGAGACATGGCGTCTACATCTTACAGCCACATGAACCACGTTGGAGCTGAACTGGAGGAGGAGGAGGAAGAGGAGGAGGAGGAGTGGCCCAGCGAAACACAGTTTAGGCTTGGCGAAATGGCTGGTTTATCTAGTCAGCGGACAGGAGAGGAGGAGCAGGAGCAGCCAGAGGAGCTAGAGGTTTTTGAGGAAGGCGAGACAGAGGACCCGGACACACCGTGGCAGTATGCAGTGGAGATGGAGACAGGTAGTCCCTCCGAGTCACTTGCGCAAATGGCAGGAAGCATGCTCACGTGCTTGCGTAGTGACCCCAGAATTGTTTCCATTTGTCGGCGGGATGACTTCTGGCTGTCCACCTTATTGGACCCTCGCTTCCGGCACAAAATGGGGGCATTTTTTTAACCCGCCGAGAGGGAGGACAAACTGACCTACTACAAAGACATTCTACGTAGTCAGTTGGCCGATGCCTATCTGTGCCATGGTCCATACTCTCGCAGGTCTGACTCAGGGTGGACCTCTGCGCTCACCTTCCACTGCCATGGCTGCTGGGGGGGTTGGCAGGAGCAGCAGCAGCAGTTCCATCAGCAGCAGCCTCAGTCTTCAGTCGCTAATGAGTAGCTTTCTACACCCGCATAGTGAGGCTACTCATGAGCAGTAGGAAGACGTGGAGCAGGACCTGAACCAGCAGGTCTTTTCATACCTTGACATGACCATGCCAACACACCTTGAGGATCCGCTGGACTTCTGGGCAGCCAAACTTGAATTGTGGCCGCAACTAGCTGAGTTTGCCCTGGAAAAGCTGTCCTGCCCGGCAAGTAGCGTGCCATCTGAGCGGGTGTTTAGTGCGGCGGGGGCCATAGTTACGGCGAGGAGAACTCGTCTGTCAACTAAAAATGTGGAGAGACTCACCTTTGTGAAAATGAATCAGGGATGGATCAGCCAGGATTTCCACCCACCAATGGCTGATGCATGCGACTAGATTCAGCATGGTGCCACGTTTTACACTTTCCTAATGGTGCAAAACATATTTATGTCTTTAGGCCAATTTTTGGGCTCCTGCTGATGCCAACTCCAGTGTCTCTTTGAGCCAATGTTTGGGCTCCTGCTGCCAACTCCAGTGTGTCTTTCAAGCAATGTTTGGGCTCCTGCTGCTTCTTGCAACTCCAGGGTGTCATTCAGCCAATGTTTGGGCTCCTGCTGCCAACTCCAGTTTCTCTTTCAAGCAATGTTTGGGCTCCTGCTGCTGCTTGCAACCCCAGGGTGTCATTCAGCCAATGTTTGGGCTCCTGCTGCCAACTCCAGTGTCTCTTTCAAGCAATGTTTGGGTTCCTGCTGCTGCTGCCAACTCCAGGGTGTCATTCGTTTTTGGGCTCCTGCTGCCAAATGCAGTGTCTCTTTCAAGCAATGTTTGGGCTCCTGCTGCTGCCAACTCCAGTGTCTCTTTGAGCCAATGTTTGGGCTCCTGCTGCTCCTGCTGCCAACTCCAGTGTGTCTTTCAAGCAATGTTTGGGCTCCTGCTGCTTCTTGCAACCCCAGGGTGTCATTCAGCCAATGTTTGGGCTCCTGCTGCCAACTCCAGTTTCTCTTTCAAGCAATGTTTGGGCTCCTGCTGCTGCTTGCAACCCCAGGGTGTCATTCAGCCAATGTTTGGGCTCCTGCTGCCAACTCCAGTGTCTCTTTCAAGCAATGTTTGGGCTCCTGCTGCTGCTGCCAACTCCAGTGTGTCTTTAGTCCAATTTTTGGGCTCCTGCTGCCAACTCCAGTGTCTTTTTCAAGCAATGTTTGGGCTCCTGCTGCTGCTTGCAACTCCAGGGTGTCATTCAGCCAATTTTTGGCCTCCTCCTGCAGCTGCTGCTGCCAACTCCAGTGTCTCTTTGAGCCAATGTTTGGGCTCCTGCTGCCAACTCCAGTGTCTCTTTCAAGCAATGTTTGGGCTCCTGCTGCTGCTTGCAACTCCAGTGTGTCTTTAGTCCAATTTTTGGGCTCCTGCTGCCAACTCCAGTGTCTCTTTCAAGCAATGTTTGGGCTCCTGCTCCTGCTGCCAAATCCAGTGTCTTTTTCAATCAATGTGGGGCTCCTGCTGCTCCTGCTGGCAACTCCAGTGTCTCTTTCAAGCAATGTTTGGGCTCCTGCTCCTGCTGCTGCCAACTCCAAGGTGTCATTCGGCCAAGTTTTGGGCTCCTGCTGCCAACTCCAGTGTCTCTTTGAGCCAATGTTTGGGCTCCTGCTGCTCCTGCTGCCAACTCCAGTGTGTCTTTCAAGCAATGTTTGGGCTCCTGCTGCTTCTTGCAACTCCAGGGTGTCATTCAGCCAATGTTTGGGCTCCTGCTGCCAACTCCAGTTTCTCTTTCAAGCAATGTTTGGGCTCCTGCTGCTGCTTGCAACCCCAGGGTGTCATTCAGCCAATGTTTGGGCTCCTGCTGCCAACTCCAGTGTCTCTTTCAAGCAATGTTTGGGCTCCCGCTGCTGCTGCTGCTGCCAACTCCAGTGTGTCTTTAGTCCAATTTTTGGGCACCTGCTGCCAACTCCAGTGTCTTTTTCAAGCAATGTTTGGGCTCCTGCTGCTGCTTGCAACTCCAGGGTGTCATTCAGCCAATTTTTGGCCTCCTCCTGCAGCTGCTGCTGCTGCTGCCAACTCCAGTGTCTCTTTGAGCCAATGTTTGGGCTCCTGCTGCCAACTCCAGTGTCTCTTTAAGCAATGTTTGGGCTCCTGCTGCTGCTTGCAACTCCAGTGTGTCTTTAGTCCAATTTTTGGGCTCCTGCTGCCAACTCCAGTGTCTCTTTCAAGCAATGTTTGGGCTCCTGCTCCTGCTGCCAAATCCAGTGTCTTTTTCAATCAATGTTTGGGCTCCTGCTGCTCCTGCTGCCAACTCCAGTGTCTCTTTCAAGCAATGTTTGGGCTCCTGCTCCTGCTGCTGCCAACTCCAAGGTGTCATTCGGCCAAGTTTTGGGCTCCTGCTGCCAAATGCAGTGTCTCTTTGAGCCAATGTTTGGGCTCCTGCTGCTCCTGCTGCCAACTCCAGTGTGTCTTTCAGGCAATGTTTGGGCTCCTGCTGCTGCTGCTGCCGCTTGCAATTCCAGGGTGTCATTCAGCCAATGTTTGGGCTCCTGCTGCCAACTCCAGTGTCTCTTTCAAGCAATGTTTGGGTTCCTGCTGCTGCTGCCAACTCCAGGGTGTCATTCGTTTTTGGGCTCCTGCTGCCAAATGCAGTGTCTCTTTCAAGCAATGTTTGGGCTCCTGCTGCTGCCAACTCCAGTGTCTCTTTGAGCCAATGTTTGGGCTCCAGCTGCTCCTGCTGCCAACTCCAGTGTGTCTTTCAAGCAATGTTTGGGCTCCTGCTGCTTCTTGCAACCCCAGGGTGTCATTCAGCCAATGTTTGGGCTCCTGCTGCCAACTCCAGTTTCTCTTTCAAGCAATGTTTGGGCTCCTGCTGCTGCTTGCAACCCCAGGGTGTCATTCAGCCAATGTTTGGGCTCCTGCTGCCAACTCCAGTGTCTCTTTCAAGCAATGTTTGGGCTGCTGCTGCTGCTGACAACTCCAGTGTGTCTTTAGTCCAATTTTTGGGCTCCTGCTGCCAACTCCAGTGTCTTTTTCAAGCAATGTTTGGGCTCCTGCTGCTGCTTGCAACTCCAGGGTGTCATTCAGCCAATTTTTGGCCTCCTCCTGCAGCTGCTGCTGCTGCTGCCAACTCCAGTGTCTCTTTGAGCCAATGTTTGGGCTCCTGCTGCCAACTCCAGTGTCTCTTTCAAGCAATGTTTGGGCTCCTGCTGCTGCTTGCAACTCCAGTGTGTCTTTAGTCCAATTTTTGGGCTCCTGCTGCCAACTCCAGTGTCTCTTTCAAGCAATGTTTGGGCTCCTGCTCCTGCTGCTCCTGCTGCCAAATCCAGTGTCTTTTTCAATCAATGTTTGGGCTCCTGCTGCTCCTGCTGCCAACTCCAGTGTCTCTTTCAAGCAATGTTTGGGCTCCTGCTCCTGCTGCTGCCAACTCCAAGGTGTCATTCGGCCAAGTTTTGGGCTCCTGCTGCCAAATGCAGTGTCTCTTTGAGCCAATGTTTGGGCTCCTGCTGCTCCTGCTGCCAACTCCAGTGTGTCTTTCAGGCAATGTTTGGGCTCCTTCTGCTGCTGCTGCCGCTTTCAATTCCAGGGTGTCATTCAGCCAATGTTTGGGCTCCAGCTGCCAACTCCAGTGTCTCTTTCAAGCAATGTTTGGGCTCCTGCTGCTGCTGCTTGCAACTCCAGTGTGTCTTTAGTCCAATTTTTGGCCTCCTGCTGCCAACTCCAGTGTCTCTTCCAAGCAATGTTTGGGCTCCTGCTGCTGCTTGCAACTCCAGGGGGTCATTCAGCCAATGTTTAGGCTCCTGCTGCCAACTCCAGTGTCTCTTTCAAGCAATGTTTGGGCTCCTGCTGCTGCTGCTTGCAACTCCAGTATGTCTTTTGTCCAATTTTTGGGCTCCTGCTGCCAACTCCAGTGTCTCTTTCAAGCAATGTTTGGGCTCCTGCCGCTCCTGCTGCCAAATCCAGTGTCTCTTTCAATCAATGTTTGTGCTCCTGCTCCTGCTGCCGCCAACTGCAGGGGGTCATTTGGCCAATTTTTGGGCTCCTGCTGCCAAATGCAGTGTCTCTTTCAAGCAATGTTTAGGCTCCTGCTGCTGCTGCCAACTCCAGTGTCTCTTTGAGCCAATGTTTGGACTCCTGCTGCTCCTGCTACCAACTCCAGTGTCTCTTTCAATCAATGTTTGGGCTCCTGCTGCTCCTGCTGCCAACTCCAGTGTCTCTTTAAAGCAATGTTTGGGCTCCTGCTCCTGCTGCTGCCAACTCCAGAGTGTCATTCGGCCAATTTTTGGGCTCCTGCTGCTAAATGCAGTGTCTCTTTCAAGCAATGTTTGGGCTCCTGCTGCTCCTGCTGCCAAATCCAGTGTCTCTTTCAATCAATGTTTGGGCTCCTGCTGCTCCTGCTGCCAACTCCAGTGTGTCTTTCAAGCAATGTTTGGGCTCCTGCTGCTTGCAACTCCAGGGTGTCATTCAGCCAATGTTTGGGCTCCTGCTGCCAACTCCAGTGTCTCTTTCAAGCAATGTTTGGGCTCCTGCTGCTGCTGCTTGCAACTCCAGGGTATCATTCAGCCAATGTTTGGGCTCCTGCTGTCAACTCCAGTGTCTCTTTCAAGCAATGTTTGGGCTCCTGCTGCTGCTTGTAACTCCAGTTTGTCTTTAGTACAATTTATGGGCTCCTGCTGCCAACTCCAGTGTCTCTTTCAAGCAATGGTTGGGCTCCTGCTGCTGCTGCTGCCAACTCCAGTGTCTCTTTGAGGCAATGTTTGGGCTCCTGCTGCTCCTGCTGCCAACTCCAGTGTCTCGTTCAAGCAATGTTTGGGCTCCTGCTGCCCACTCCAGTGTCTCTTTCAAGCAATGTTTGGGCTGCTGCTGCTTGCAACTCCAGGTTGTGTCTTTCAAGCTATTTTTGGGCTCCTGCTGCTGCTGGCTGGGACTGGTGTAGCTTGCCCTAGCACTATGGCTGGAACTGGTGTAGCTTGTCCTAGCACTATGGCTGGAGCTGGTGTGGCTTGCCTTAGCTTTATGGCTGGGACTGGTGTGGCTGACCTAGCACTATGGCTGGAACTGGTGTGGCTGACCTAGCACTATGACTGGTACTGGTGTGGCTGGTCCTAGCACTATGGCTGGAACTGGTGTGGCTGACCTAGCACTATGACTGGTACTGGTGTGGCTGGTCCTAGCACTATGGCTGGAACTGGTGTAGCTTGCCCTAGCACTATGGCTGGAACTGGTGTAGCTTATCCTAGCACTATTGCTGGACTGGTGTAGCTTATCCTAGCACTATGGCTGGAGCTGGTGTGGCTGGCCCTAGCACTATGGCTGGAGCTGGTGTGACTGACTTAGCACTATGGCTGGGACTGGTGTGGCTTATCCTAGCACTATGGCTGGAACTGGTGTAGCTTATCCTAGCACTATGGCTGGAGCTGGTGTGACTTGTCCTAGCACTATGGCTGAACTGGTGTAGCTTGCCCTAGCACTTTGCCTGGCACTGCTCTGAATTTGGCAGTGCAGGCTTTGGTTGACCGTGTGCTGGCATGCGCTTGAAGGGGGCTATGGCGACATGGTCCGGCCCGAACATCCATCAGGACGTGCCTCGGTTCAGCTGTCCTGCCTGTGTATGTGCGGTTTTTCCTCCCATCCTGACCTATCTCACTTTGGAAACTACAGCGCTGTAGTGCAGCGCCTTCTCCACATGTCAGTGAGTGTGTTGTAAAATGTATGCTTCCCTGATAAGTAATTGCCTATTCCTCCTAACAGCAGGACACCATCTTGTGCATAATACGAATACTTTATTGACCGCCAAGTAAGTACAGGATACATACAAGGATTGCTTTTTGGAAGGGAGGTACCCCTTTAGAGCTATAAACATTAAATATAAAAAATATATATAAAAATTAAACATTTTTTACATATTATACATGTTAACATTTTAAAAGACCAAACCCACAACCAGAATTCCAAAAGAAGGGCACTCCACCAGATAAAAATAAAGCTAATTTATTGAGTAGTGCAATTAAATAAAAAACATACAAACAAGAACACATAACACAGATAAAACAATGCGACCACTGGACGGGTAGAGTACTTATATCATATTAATTGGTATCACATGATTCCATCAAAGTAGATAAATAGAATATATTCAAATGAAATAAGAAAACTAATCACAGTGTTGCTATGACTAATCCTACAAAACAGTGTGCAAAATAAACTTCTGCCCCTAACTAGTGCTGCAAGTATTTGCTGCCAAGATATAATTAAGGGATAATACAAAATATTACAAACTGCTAGACAATAAGTCAAATAAAGTGCATAGTGCCAAATAACCAATACCTAATCTATAAAATCAATAAAGGCATGACAATTGATGTACAATCTACAATTGTAATTCAAACTCCTCAAGCGGCCAACGCACATGTCAATCAAGCATTGGTGGTATAGTGGTGGGCATAGCTGCCTTCCAAGCAGTTGACCCGGGTTTGATTCCTGGCCAACGCACATGTCAGGGGCAGCAGAGGACCACTGGAACATATATAAATGGCGGTAGTTTATTGCTGAGTTGTTGTGATGTGTATTGTTATACTTGAATAGTTTTGAATAGTCCTTGGCAGCAAATACTTGCAGCACTAGTTAGGGGCAGAAGTTTATTTTGCACACTGTTTTGTAGGAGTAGTCATAGCAACACTGTGATGTCCTGTCTGGTTTAGTATTGTACCCTTGGCTTAGAGATATGGGATGGTCTTAGGAGCCTGTTTTAATATTGTCTGTACATGTTTTTTAATGAGTTTTTTTCTTTTTGGAACCTTAATAAATGATTAATATCTATAAATATGCTATGCCTGTCTACTTGGGTTTTATGTGCCTATTGTCTATATGTGTTTCCAGACCCCGGAGCACGCTTGATTGTTTTTGATTTGAGTAAGGCTGTGCCCACTAATATTTACATATAAGATCTCCACTTTATCAGGTTCTGGGTTCAGCGCTGCAATGAGAAAACACCAGTACCATCAGGGGTGAGAAAGAGCACCAGGGCCCATACCAAAGGCCATGAGGGCTTGTAACTTTCAGAGCCAGGGGTCCAGCACTGCATAGCCTCTGAGCCCTGGGTTACAAGCTCATATGCTTGGTGCCCTGCCTGGTTGGCTTGGGGAGGGGATGCAATGTTTTATTAGAATGGCGGCATATCAGCCTGGCTGCAGTCCTGGATTTCTGAAGTCCAGGATTTTTTAAGTCCATCGAAGAATTAGGCCTGAACTAATATCATTGCATCCTGAACTGCTCTGTTCATGTTTCTCCATTCTGTTCCTACTGACGCTGCTTCTCTCACATCAACAGGTAAGTCCCCTGGGCACAAGGACTCATCATCTCATGCTTTTTAACTCCTTCACCACCATCCACTTTGGGTCTGCATTTGGGTATGTTCCCTGGGCACAAGGACTTATCATCTCCTGCTTGTTAACCCCTTCACTGCCAGCCAGTTTAAGTCTGCATATGGATATGTCCCCTGGGCACAAGGGTTTATCATCTCCTGCTTTTTAACCCCTTCACCGCCATCCAGTTTGGGTCTGCATTTGGGTATGTCCCCTGGGCACAAGGACTTATCATCTCCTGCTTGTTAACCCCTTCACTGCCAGCCAGTTTAAGTCTGCATATGGATATGTCCCCTGGGCACAAGGGTTTATCATCTCCTGCTTTTTAACCCCTTCACCGCCATACAGTTTTGGTCTGCATTTGGGTATGTCCCCTGGGCACAAGGGCTTATCATCTCCTGCTTGTTAACCCGTTCACTGCCAGCCATTTTAAGTCATCATTTGGGTATGTCCCCTGGGCACAAGGATTTATCATCTCCTGCTTTTTAACCCTTTCACTGCCAGCCAGTTTGGGTCTGCATTTGGGTATGTCCCCTGGGCAAGAGGACTTATCTGCTGATAAGTCTCCCAGTGGTCACACACCTCATAGCCTGTGTTTTGGTCCTTTTCATGTATTATGACACATCTCTGTATGCTCATGTATTGTCCCACATGTATTGCAATATGATTCTGTGTTGCACCAGGGCACCCATCACTGCTTTTTTTCTGTGCAATGACCCTGTTCATATAAATACTGTTTGTTTTGTGACCCCGTAGCCCCCCTCCCCAGCTGAGCAACTTTATTGCCCTAGTACCACCCCCCCCCCCCCCCAGCTGCTTCACTGAACTAATCAAGGCCCCCCTCAACTGGTATTTGTTTGACTAGAATAGCTGCCGGTCAGCCTGGGTTGCAGTCCTGGATTTCTGAAGTCCAGGATTTGTAAAGTCCATCGAAGAATTAGGCTGGAAGTGACCAGAAGGGAACAGGCACCAGACTCTGCTCGTCTGAAGAACTATCATCCTCCAGCAATGCTTCTCTGGTATTTCACAGTCCTGCTTCCTCTTACTCTCACATTCCTAAGCTCACAGCATCCCCCTGCACCAGGTAAGTCTCTCTATATCTCTCCATCACTGCTCTCATCCCCCTACATGTCCTCGCAGGAGTTTGTCTCGCTGATTAAATCTATCTCCCTTTCTTCATGCACCCGCAAAACTCGCTCTGCCACTTTTAAATCCCACAGTCACCTCATATCCCTTTCTCTGCTCCTACTTGCCGCTGGGGACATCTCTCCAAACCCAGGCCCCTTTCCTCCACCTCCCTGCTCCTCTACATCCCCCAACTCATCACAGACAAACCTTCACCTCCGCTGTATCAAGCCAGCAAACACACGGAAACTAGCCAACCTCAGAACAATCAAACCCTCCCAATGCACTCCTACCATTGTCACCCGTGCACTGGGGAATGCATGTTCAGTGTGCAACAAACTGGCATACATCCATGACCTCTTCACTACCAACCTCTTCACCTTCATGGTCTTTACTGAAACCTGGCTCACTCCCTCTGATACAGCCTCACCCGCTGCCCTCTCATATGGGGGCTTACAGTTCAGCCACACCCCAAGATCAAGCAACAAACAGGGTGGAGAACAGGGTCAGAACACTACTCATTTAACCCAACCCCGCCCTACCCTCCCTTTACTTTTCTTCTTTTGGAGTTTCTGTGTCTGTCTCTTCTCTCCCTGTCACCTAAACATTGCCATTATAAATCGCCCCCCCCTGGACCTGCCACTCTCTTCCTGGACCACTTCTCCGCTTGTTCTCTGACATTCCAGCTATAATTATGGGTGACTTCAACATACCCATTGACACCAACAACCCTGCAACCACCAAACTACTATCCCTAACCACCTCCTTTGGCCTCAAACAATGGTCTGCTAGCCCCATCCACAAAGATGGACATACGCTTAACCTACTCTTCACTCACCTCTGCTCTGTATCCAGTCTTTCCTTCCCACTTCCCATCTCTGATCACAACCTACCTACACTAACACTCTCTTTCCTTACCACTGCCCCCTCTGCACACAAACCTGTTATTCTGCGCAGGAACCTCAATAACCTAGACCTTCAATCTCTCTCCAACGCTTTACATCCCCTTCACGCCCTGCCCTTATTCACCAATGTAGACATTGCAGCTTCATACTACCATAACACACTAACTGCTCCCCTTATCTACAGCCACCCTCATGCCAAAAAAAGACAAACTTGGCTTAATACTAACACGGCAACACTGAAACAACATTCTCGAGTCGCTGAATGGCAATGGAGGAAATCCAAAACCAAGGAGGACTTCCTGTTATACAAGAAAACCCTTCAGAAACTCAGGACTGTCCTTACATCTGCTTAACAGGAATATTTCACATCACTCATATCAGCAAAGGCCCGGAATCCTAAACAGCTATTTAACACTTTCAAATTCATACCCAGCCAACCACCACCTCCTCCATCCTCCCTAATCCGCCACCCACCACCCCCTCCATCCTCCCTACTCCACCCACTGCCACCACCCACATTCTTCCTACTCATCCCACCGCCACCTCCCCCATCCTCCCCAGAGCCATGACCTCCATACAAGTCCTCCACCCAAGAGCCATGACCTCCATACAAGTCCTCCACCCCAGAGACATGACCTCCATACAAGCGCTCCACCCCAGAGCTATGACCTCCATACAAGCCCTCCACCCCAGAGTCCTGACCTCCATACAAGCCCTCCACTCCAGAGCCATGACTTACATGGAAGACCCCCACCAAAGAGCCATGACCAAAATACAAAACCTCCACCCCAGAGCTATGACCTCCATAAAAACCCTCCACCCCAAAGATATGACCGCCATAAAAACCCTCCACCCCAGAGCTATGACCTCCATACAAGACCGCCACCTCAGAACCCTGACCTCCATGCAAGCCCTCCACCCCAGAGCCCTGACCTCCATACAATCCCCAAACCCCAGAGCCATGACCTAAATACAAACCCTCCAGCATAGAGCCATGACCTCCACACAAGCCCTCCACCCCTGACCTCCATACAAGCCCTCCACAACAGAGCCATGACCTCCATACAAACCCTCCACTCCAGATCCCTGACATTTATGCAAGCTCTCCACCCCAGAGCCCTGACCACCATACAAGCCTTCCACCCCAGAGCTTTGACCTCCATACAAGCCCTCAACCCCAGAGCACTAACTTCCATACAAGCCCTCCACCACAGAGCCATGACCACCATACAAGCCCTCCACCCCAGAGCCATTACATTCATACAAGCCCTCAACCCCAGAGAAATGACCTCCATAAAAACCCTCCACCCCAAAGCTTTGACCTCCATATAAGCACTCCACCCCCGAGCCATGACCTCCAGAAAAGCCCTACAACCCCAGAGCCCTGACATCCATACAAACCCTCCAGCACAGAGTCATGACCTCCATACAAGCTCTCCACCCCAGAGCCATTATCTCCATACAAGCCCTCCACCCCAGAGCCATTACCTTCATACAAGCCCTCCACCCCAGAGCCTTAACCTCCATACAAGTCCTCCACCCCAGAGCCCTGACCTCCATACAAGCCCTCCACCCCAGAGCCATGACCTCCATACAAGCCCTCCACCCCAGAGCCCTGACCTCCATACAAGCCTTCCTCCCCAGAGCCATGACCTCTATACAAGCCCTCAACCCTATAGCACTGACCTCCATATAAGTCCTCCACCACAGAGCCATGACCACCATACAAGCCCTCAACCCCAGAGCCATGAGCTCCATACAAGCCCTCAACCCCAGAGCACTGACCGCCACACAAGCCCTCCACCTCAGAGCCATGACCTCCAGACAAGCACATCATCCCAGAACCATGACCTCCATAGACGCCCACCACCCCACAGACATAGCCTCCATACAAGCCCTCGACCCCAGAACCCTGACCTCCCTACAAGCCCTCCAGCACAGAGCCCTGACCTCCATACAAGACAGCCACCACAGAGCCCTGACCTCCATACAAGCCCTCCACCCCAGAGCTATGACCTCCATACAAGCCCTCCATAACAGAGCCATGACCTCCATACAAACCCTCCACTCCAGATCCCTGACATTTATGCAAGCTCTCCACCCCAGAGCCCTGACCTCCATACAAGCCTTCCACCCCAGAGCCATGACCTCCATACAAGCCCTCAACCCCAGAGCACTAACCTCCATACAAGCCCTCCACCACAGAGCCATGACCACCATACAAGCCCTCCACCCCAGAGCCATGACCTCCATACAAGCCCTCAATCCCAGAGCACTGACCTCCACACAAGCCCTCCACCCCAGAGCTATGACATCCATACAAACTCCAAATCAACTACAGGACCCTGACCTTTATGCAAGCCCTCCACCCCAGAGCCCTGAACTCCATCCCAGAGCCATGACTTCCAGACAAGCACTCCATCCCAGAGCCATGACCTCTATACAAGCCCTCCACCCCAGAGCCAAGACCTTCATACAATCCCACACGCCCTCCACCCCAGAACCCTGACCTCCATACAAGCCCTCCAGCACAGAGCCATGACCTCCATACAAGCCCCCCACCCCAGAGCCAAGACCTCCATACAATCCCACACGCCCTCCACCCCAGAACCCTGACCTCCATACAAGCCCTCCAGCACAGAGCCCTGACCTCCATACAAACCCTCCACCCCAGAGCCATGAACTCCAGAAAAGCCCTCCACCCCAGAGCCCTGACCTCCATACAAACCATCCACCCCAGAGCCATTACCTTCATACAAGCCCTCAACCCCAGAGCAATGACCTCCATACAAGCCCTCCACCCCAGAGCCTTAACCTCCATACAAGCCCTGCACCCCAGAGCCATTTCCTCCATACAAGCCCTTCACCTCAGAGCCCTGACTTCCATACAAGGCCTCCACCCCAGAGCACTGACCTCCATACAAGCCCCCACCCCAGAGCCATGACCTCCATACAAGCCCTCCACCCCAGAGCCCTGACCTCCATACAAGCCTTCCACCCCAGAGCCATGACCTTTATACAAGCCCTCAACCCCATAGCACTGACCTCCATACAAGTCCTCCACCACAGAGCCATGACCACCATACAAGCCCTCCACCCCAGATCCATGACCTCCATAAAATCCCTCAACCCCAGAGCACTGACCTCCACACAAGCCCTCCACCCCAGAGCTTGGACCTCCATACAAAACTACAGGACCCAGACCTTTATGCAAGCCCTCCACCCCAGAGCCCTGACCTCCTTCCCAGAGCCATGATTTCCAGACAAGCACTCCATCCCAGAGCCATGACCTCCAGACAAGCACATCATCCCAGAACCATGACCTCCATAGACACCCTCCACCCCACAGACATAGCCTCCATACAAGCCCTCGACCCCAGAACCCTGACCTCCATACAAGCCCTCCATCACAGAGCCCTGGCCTCCATACAAGACCGCCACTTCAGAGCCCTGACCTCCATACAAGCCCTCCACGCCAGAGCTATGACCTCCATACAAGCCCTCAACAACAGAGCCATGACCTCCATACAAGACCTCCTCCCCAGAGCCATGACCTCCATACAAACCCTCCACTCCAGATCCCTGACATTTATGCAAGCCCTCCACCCCAGAGCCCTGACCTCCATACAAGCCTTCCACCCCAGAGCTTTGTCCTCCATACAAGCCCTCCACCCCAGAGCACTGACCTCCATACAAGCCCCCACCCCAGAGCCATGACCTCCATACAAGCCCTCCACCCCAGAGCCCTGACCTCCATACAAGCCTTCCACCCCAGAGCCATGACCTTTATACAAGCCCTCAACCCCATAGCACTGACCTCCATACAAGTCCTCCACCACAGAGCCATGACCACCATACAAGCCCTCCACCCCAGATCCATGACCTCCATAAAATCCCTCAACCCCAGAGCACTGACCTCCACACAAGCCCTCCACCCCAGAGCTTGGACCTCCATACAAAACTACAGGACCCAGACCTTTATGCAAGCCCTCCACCCCAGAGCCCTGACCTCCTTCCCAGAGCCATGATTTCCAGACAAGCACTCCATCCCAGAGCCATGACCTCCAGACAAGCACATCATCCCAGAACCATGACCTCCATAGACACCCTCCACCCCACAGACATAGCCTCCATACAAGCCCTCGACCCCAGAACCCTGACCTCCATACAAGCCCTCCATCACAGAGCCCTGGCCTCCATACAAGACCGCCACTTCAGAGCCCTGACCTCCATACAAGCCCTCCACGCCAGAGCTATGACCTCCATACAAGCCCTCAACAACAGAGCCATGACCTCCATACAAGACCTCCTCCCCAGAGCCATGACCTCCATACAAACCCTCCACTCCAGATCCCTGACATTTATGCAAGCCCTCCACCCCAGAGCCCTGACCTCCATACAAGCCTTCCACCCCAGAGCTTTGTCCTCCATACAAGCCCTCCACCCCAGAGCACTGACCTCCATACAAGCCCTCCACCACAGAGCCATGACCACCATACAAGCCCTCCACCCCAGATCCATGACCTTCATACAAGCCCTCAACCCCAGAGCACTGACCTCCACACAAGCCCTCCACCCCAGAGCTATGACATCCATACAAACTCTCAACTACAGGACCCTGACCTTTATGCAAGCCCTCCACCCCAGAGCCATGAACTCCATCCCAGAGCCATGACCTCCAGACAAGCACTCCATCCCAGAGCCATGACCTCCATACAAGCCCTCCACCCCAGATCCCTAAACTCCATACAAGCCCTCCACCCCAGAGCCATGACCTCCATAGAAGTCCTTTACTCAAGACCCATGACCTCCATACAAACCCTCCACCCTACAGCTATGACCTCCATACAAACCCTCCACTCCAGATCCCTGACCTTTATGCAAGCCCTCCACCCCAGAGCCCTGACCTCCATACAAGCCTTCCACCCCAGAGCCATGACCTCCAGATAAGCACATCATCCCAGAACCATGACCTCCATAGACGCCCTCCACCCCACAGACATAGCCTCCATACAAGCCCTCCACCCCAGAGCCCTGACCTCCATACCAGCCCTCCAGCACAGAGCCCTTACCTCCAAACAAGACCGCCACCTCAGAGCCCTGACCTCCATACAAGCCTTCCACCCCAGAGCTATGACCTCCATACAAGCCCTCCACAACAGAGTCATGACCTCCATACAAGACCCCAAGCCCTCCACCCCAGAGCCCTGACCTTCATACAAGCCCTGCAGTACAGAGCCCTGACCTCCATACAAGCTCTCCACCCCAGAGCCACAGCCTCCATACAAGTCCTCCACCCCAGAAAACTGACCTCCATACAAGTCCTTCGCTCAAGACCCATGACCTCCATACAAGCCCTCCACCCCAGAAAACTGACCTCCATACAAGCCCTCCACCCCAGAGCCCTGACCTCCATACAAGCCCTCCACCCCAGAGCTATCACCTACATACAAGCCCTTACCTCTATCCCAGAGCCATGAATTCCAGACAAGCACTCCATCCCAGAGCCATGACCTCCATACAAGCCCTCCACCCCAGAGCCATGACCTCCAGACAAGCACATCATCCCAGAACCATGACCTCCATAGACGCCCTCCACCCCACAGACATAGCCTCCATACAAGCCCTCCACCCCAGAGCCCTGACCTCCATACCAGCCCTCCAGCACAGAGCCCTTACCTCCAAACAAGACCGCCACCTCAGAGCCCTGACCTCCATACAAGCCTTCCACCCCAGAGCTATGACCTCCATACAAGCCCTCCACAACAGAGTCATGACCTCCATACAAGACCCCAAGCCCTCCACCCCAGAGCCCTGACCTTCATACAAGCCCTGCAGTACAGAGCCCTGACCTCCATACAAGCTCTCCACCCCAGAGCCACAGCCTCCATACAAGCCCTCCACCCCAGAAAACTGAAATCCATACAAGCCCTCCACCCCAGAGCCCTGACCTCCATACAAGCCCTCCACCCCAGAGCTGTCACCTACATACAAGCCCTCCACAACAGAGCCATGATTTCCATACAAGCCCTCCACCCCAGAGCCCTGACCTCCATACAAGCCTTCCACCCCAGAGCACTGACCTCCACACAAGCCCTCCACCCAGAGCCATGACCTCCATACAAGCCTTCCACCCCAGAGCCATGGCCTCCATGCAAGCCCTTCTCCCCAGAGCCATTAGCTCCATACAAGCCCTCCACCCCAGAGCCATGACCTCCATACAAGCACTCCACCCCAGAGCCATGACCACCAAACAAGCCTTCCACCTCAGAGCACTGACCTCCACACAAGCCCCCCACCGCTGACCTCAATACAAGCCTTCCACCCCAGAGCCATGACCTCCATACAAGCCCTCCACCCCAGAGCCATGACCTCCATACAAGCCCTCCACCCCAGATCCCTAAACTCCATACAAACCCTCCACTCCAGATCCCTGACCTTTATGCAAGCCCTCCGCCCCAGAGCCCTGACCTCCATACAAGCCTTCCACCCCAGAGCCATGACCTCCATACAAGCTCTCAACCCCAGAGCACTGACCTCTATACAAGCCCTCCACCCCTGAGCCATGACCACCATACAAGCCCTCCACCCCAGAGCACTGACCTTCACACAAGCCCTCCACCCCAGAGCTATGACCTCCATAAAAACCCTCAAC
This sequence comes from Gastrophryne carolinensis, assembly GCA_027917425.1. NCBI lineage: Eukaryota > Metazoa > Chordata > Amphibia > Anura > Microhylidae > Gastrophryne > Gastrophryne carolinensis. The sequence continues at coordinate 453,559,539 of CM051238.1, forward strand.
TCCAGAACCCTTACCTTTATGCAAGCCCTCCACCCCAGAGCCCTTACCTCCATCCCAGAGCCATGAATTCCAGACAAGCACTCCATCCCAGAGCCATGACCTCCATACAAGCCCTCCACCCCAGAGTCATGACCTCCATACCAGCCCTCCACCCCAGAGTCATGACCTCCATACCAGCCCTCCAGCACAGAGCCCTTACCTCCAAACAAGACCGCCACCTCAGAGCCCTGACCTCCATACAAGCCTTCCACCCCAGAGCTATGACCTCCATACAAGCCCTCCACAACAGAGTCATGACCTCCATACAAGACCCCAAGCCCTCCACCCCAGAGCCCTGACCTTCATACAAGCCCTGCAGTACAGAGCCCTGACCTCCATACAAGCTCTCCACCCCAGAGCCACAGCCTCCATACAAGCCCTCTGTGACAGACTCTATGCCCTTTGGACTTTACACAGGTTCATTACTTTTTCTTAAGCATGTTACAGACTGCCAGTGTATTGATTGATTACGTTATTCATTGTTCTGACTGCCATTGTATTGATTGATTACGTTATTCATTGTTCTGACTGCCATTGTATTGATTGATTACGTCACAGACAATGGCATTGTTCTGATTGAGTGTATTACAGACGTCTCCATTGTATTGCTGATTGCGTCACCGGCAGAGTTGAGGGATTGTGTGCCCTGCTGCTATTGGTCGGTGTGTGTGTCATGCAATGGAGACTTGTGTATATAAGGCCTAGAGTGGCACTAATAAAGACACTTCATCTTCACCCTCAATACTGAGTTCTGTCTCTTATTGGGGGAAACGCTATATTACAATTCACTAGCCCTTGTAAGGGCTGTTCCTGTTTCCTCACGGACGACTCTGGAATTCCAGCAGCACCTCTCACCATTGGGAAAAGAAGTCTCTGGCGGGGAAGCCCTCCGGCGATAAGGGTTATCGCTACAATTGGTGGCAAGCGGTCGGATGGTCCTTTGTACCCAGAGAGAGTGCTACCCTGATGGAGAGTCACTATGACAAGTTGAAAAGGCTGACCCTGAAGGATCTACTCGAGAGCCGGGGAAGGTCAGCTAGCAACCGCCCACGTCAGGAACTGATAGCCGAGCTGATCGAAATGGATCGTGCAGCAGTGAGGACCGAAACCAATATAGAGATCGATGAAGACGCTGCTCTCGTTCAAGCGGTTCGGAACAGATTGTCGGTCTATGGCCCGAATCCATCACAGGAACTGATCGACCGAGTCTTCGCCGCAGCGGAGGCAGAGGCCAGTAAGCGAAGGGAAGATCGGCAACTTTCAACCCAGCAGCCTCTCAGCCTCAGTTACACTGGGGGGAGAAAGATTCCATTTGCAGCATTTAAGTCCTTCCAGGAAAATGACGACGAGATTGACGGATTTTTGGCCGATTTTGAACGGCAGTGCGCTTTACACCGGGTACCCACGGAGGAATGGGTCACCATATTATCAGGGAAACTATCTGGGAAAGCTTCCGATGCTTTCCGGGCCATCCCTGATGTGGACTTACCACACTACCATCTGGTAAAGGAGGCTTTGTTAGCCCGGTACGCTGTCACCCCGGAGGCCTACAGGTGACGATTTCGGGAATCCCAAAAGAAGGGAGGGGATTCTTACACGGAGTGGGCATGTCGCCTCCATCGTACAGCATCACATTGGGTCACTGGATGCCAAGCCACAACCGCTGAGGATGTACTACAGTTGTTTTTACTAGAGCATTTTCTCAATGCCCTGCAACCAGAGCTAAGAGAGTGGGTACGTGACTGGAGGCCTCTAACGCTACCTGAGGCTGCTCGTCTAGCCGACGAGTACACCGATGCTCGCCGGACAGAACAGTCCGCTCCAAAACCACCACCTCCCATCAAATTTCAAGCACCTGTGGCTTCAGCGCCAACTCGTGACTCTGGGCCACATAGGCCAGCGCAGCAACCGAACCTCTCCACAGTTCAGTGCCATCGTTGCAAACAATGGGGACATTATCGCAGTGATTGCGCCCTAGAGCCTCCCCGAAACACGGGAAGGCAAACACAACCTTCCACCTCCCGTACTCCTGTGGCACACTGTTTGGATACTGAGAGCAGTTCGGAAGAGTATCTGGGGGTACTGTATGAAGCTGATCCCGTACAAGCGGTCATCCAAGACAACCGACAGCACCATTGCCAGGAGGTACGAGTCAACGGGCGCACCGCGCAAGGATTACGCGACACCGGAGCCACACTTACCTTGCTCCAACCTCATTTGGTCAAGAACAAAGACCGCACCGGACACACCGTTGCAGTAAGGGTGGCGGGAGGAGCTGTGTTTCGACTCCCCACCGCCCGAGTACATCTTGACTGGGGTGCTGGATCCGGCAGGGTACAGGTGGGACTTATGGACAACTTACCAGAAGAAGTACTATTGGGAAATAATCTAGGACCAATTACTTCTGCCTATGCTACCCCTGGGCCAGCCAGCGTCAACCCTGTTACAACCCGGTCTCCAGCCCGAGCTGCCGACTCCAGCCCACTGGTCGGGGAGACCCAGGGGTTTCGTCTGCATCACGTCATGTCTGTTACACAAAGTCAAGAAGAGGATCAGCCATCAGGTTACGTCCTTCCAGAAGGGAAACTTATGCCAAACACTATTTTTGTTGGGGGCATTGGCCGTCGGATTAATCAGCCTGAAATTAAGGATGTTTTTTCAAAGTATGGCGCTGTAAAGAATGTCAAAATTATTAGGGATGCCTCTGGCGTTTCTAAGGGTTATGGTTTTGTCTACTTTTACGATGATGTAGATGTGCAGAAGATTGTGGATTCTCCGATCAGCTTCCATGGAAAGAGATTGAAACTTGGGCCAGCTATAAGAAAGCAGAGCACCTGTGCACACATCCAACCAAGGACTTTGGTGCTGAACTCACCAACGCCACAATATCCCAGTGTTTGGACCCCACCCATGACCGATTCCTATGTACAGCCCACGTCAATGTTTAGTCCGGTTACTCACTATTTGCAGACTTGTCCTTACACAGAACTCTGCCCATAACAAGAGTCCGGACAGCCCCACGTTAACCCGAACAGGGTCAATCCGGGTCTGCCGGGTGTTCCACAAAAAGGGGGCATTGTGACAGACTCTATGCCCTTTGGACTTTACACAGGTTCATTACTTTTTCTTAAGCATGTTACAGACTGCCAGTGTATTGATTGATTACGTTATTCATTGTTCTGACTGCCATTGTATTGATTGATTACGTTATTCATTGTTCTGACTGCCATTGTATTGATTGATTACGTCACAGAAAATGGCATTGTTCTGATTGAGTGTATTACAGACGTCTCTATTGTATTGCTGATTGCGTCACCGGCAGAGTTGAGGGATTGTGTGCCCTGCTGCTATTGGTCGGTGTGTGTGTCATGCAATGGAGACTTGTGTATATAAGGCCTAGAGTGGCACTAATAAAGACACTTCATCTTCACCCTCAATACTGAGTTCTGTCTCTTATTGGGGGAAACGCTATATTACAATTCACTAGCCCTTGTAAGGGCTGTTCCTGTTTCCTCACGGACAACTCTGGAATTCCAGCAGCACCTCTCACCATTGGGAAAGGACGTCTCGGGCGGTGAAGCCCTCCGGCGATAAGGGTTATCGCTACACCCTCCACCCCAGAAAACTGACCTATATACAAGTCCTTCGCTCAAGACCCATGACCTCCATACAAGCCCTCCACCCCAGAAAACTGACCTCCATACAAGCCCTCCAACACAGAGCTATCACCTACATACAAGCCCTCCACAACAGAGCCATGATTTCCATACAAGCCCTCCACCCCAGAGCCCTGACCTCCATACAAGCCTTCCACCCCAGAACCATGGCCTCCATGCAAGCCCTTCTCCCCAGAGCCATTAGCTCCATACAAGCCCTCCACCCCAGAGCCATGACCTCCATACAAGCACTCCACCCCAGAGCCATGACCACCAAACAAGCCTTCCACCCCAGAGCACTGACCTCCACACAAGCCCCCCACCGCTGACCTCAATACAAGCCTTCCACCCCAGAGCCATGACCACCATACAAGCCCTCCACCCCAGAGCCATGACCTCCATACAAGCCCTCCACCCCAGATCCCTAAACTCCATACAAGCCCTCCACCCCAGAGCCATGACCTGCATAGAAGTCCTTCACTCAAGACCCATGACCTCCATACAAACCCTCCACCCTACAGCTATGACCTCCATACAAACCCTCCACTCCAGATCCCTGACCTTTATGCAAGCCCTCCACCCCAGAGCCCTGACCTCCATACAAGCCTTCCACCCCAGAGCCATGACCTCCATACAAGCCCTCCACCCCAGAGCACTGACCTTCACACAAGCCCTCCACCCCAGAGCTATGACCTCCATACAAACCCTCAACTCCAGAACCCTGACCTTTATGCAAGCCCTCCACCCCAGAGCCCTTACCTCCATCCAAGAGCCATGAATTCCAGACAAGCACTCCATCCCAGAGCCATGACCTCCATACAAGCCCTCCACCCCAGAGCCATGACCTCCAGACAAGCACATCATCCCAGAACCATGACCTCCATAGACGCCCTCCACCCCACAGACATAGCCTCCATATAAGCCCTCCACCCCAGAGCACTGACCTACATACAAGCCCTCCACAACAGAGCCATAACCTCCATACAATCCCCCAAGCCCTTCACCCCAGAGCCCTAACATTCATACAAGCCCTCCAGCACAGAGCCCTGACCTCCATACAAGCTCTCCATCCCAGAGCCACTGCCTCCATACGAGCCCTCCACCCCAGAAATCTGACCTCCATACAAGACCGCTACCTCAGAGCCCTGACCTCCATACAAGCCCTCCACCCCAGAGCTATGACCTACATACAAGCCCTCCACAACAGAGCCATGACCTCCATACAATTCCCCAAGCCCTCTACCCCAGAGCCCTGACATTCATACAAGCCCTCCAGCACAGAGCCCTGACCTCCATACAAGCTCTCCATCCCAGAGCCATGACCTCCATACAAGTCCTCCACTCAAGACCCATGACCTCCATACAAACCATCCACCCCACAGCTATGACCTTCATACAAGCCCTCCACTCCAGATCCCTGACCTCCATGCAAGTCCTCCACCCAAGCCCTCCACCCCAGATCACTGACCTCCATAAAAACTCTCTACCCTAGAGCCATGACCTCCATACAAGTCCTCCATTCAAGACCCATGACCTCCATCCAAACCCCACAGCTATGACCTCCATACAAACCCTCCACTCCAGATCCCTGACCTTTATGCAAGCCCTCCACCCCAGAGCCCTGACCTCCATACAAGCCCTCCGCCCCAGAGCCATGGCCTCCATACAAGCCCTCCACCCCAGAGCCATGACCTCCATACAAGCCCTAAACCCCAGATCACTGACCACCACACAAGCCCTCCATCCCAGAGCCATGACCTCCATACAAGCCCTCCACCCCAGAGCCATGACCTCCAGACAAGCACACCATCCCAAAACCATGACCTCCATAGAAGCCCTCCACCCCACAGACATAGCCTCCATACAAGCCCTCCACCCCAGAGCCCTGACCTCCATACAAGCCCTCCAGCACAGAGCCCTTACCTCCATGCAAGACCGCAACCTCAGAGCCCTGACCTCCGTACAAGCCCTCCACCCCTGAGCTATGACCTCCATACAAGCCCTCCACAACAGAGCTATGACCTCTATACAAGACCCCCAACCCAGAGCCATGACCTCCATACAATCCCACAAGCACTGTACCCTAGAGCCCTGACCTCCATTCAAGCCCTCCAGCACAGAGCCCTGACCTCCATAAAAGCCCTCCACCCAGAGCCATTACCTCCATATAAGTCCTCCACCCCAAAGCCCTGACCTCCATACAAGCCCTGCACCCCAGAGCCATGTCCTCCATACAAGTCCTCCACCCCAGAGCCATGACCTCCATACAAGCAATCCACAACAGAGCCATGACCTACATACAAGCCCTCCACCCCAGAGCCATGGCCTCCACACAAGCCCTTCACCCCAGAGCCATGACCTCCATAAAAGCCTTCTACCCCAGGGCCATGATCTCCATACAAGCCCACCACCCCAGAGCACTGACCTCCACACAAGCAATCCACCCAAGAGCCATGATCAAGATACAAGCCCTCCACCCCAGAGACATGATCTGCATGCAAGCTCGCCACCCCAGAGCCACGGCCTCCATACAGGCCCTCCACCCCAGAAAACTGACTTCCATACAACCCGTCCCCCCCCCCCCCCAGGGCCATCACCTCCATACAAGTCCTCCACTCAAGACCCATGACCTCCATACAAACCCTCCACTCCAGATCCCTGACCTTTATGCAAGCCCTCCACCCCAGAGCCCTGACCTCCATCCCAGAGCCATGACCCCCATACAAGCCCTTCACCCCAGAGCCATGACCTCCATTCAAGCCCTCCACCCCAGAGCCCTGACCTCCATACAAGCTCTCCATCCCAGAGCCACTGCCTCCATACGAGCCCTCCACCCCAGAAATCTGACCTCCATACAAGACCGCTACCTCAGAGCCCTGACCTCCATACAAGCCCTCCACCCCAGAGCTATGACCTCCATACAAGCCCTCCACAACAGAGCTATGACCTCCATACAATCCCCCAAGCCCTCCACACCAGAGCCATGACCTCCATACAAGCCCTCCACTCCAGAGCCATGACCTCCATACAAATCCTCCACTCAAGACCCATGACCTCCATACAAACCATCCACCCCACAGCTATGACCTTCATACAAGTCCTCCACTCCAGATCCTTTACCTCCATACAAGTCCTCCACCCAAGCCCTCCACCCCAGATCACTGACCTCCATAAAAACTCTCTACCCTAGAGCCATGACCTCCATACAAGTCCTCCATTCAAGACCCATGACCTCCATCCAAACCCTCCACCCCACAGCTATGACCTCCATACAAACACTCCACTCCAGATCCCTGACCTTTAGGCAAGCCCTCCACCCCAGAGCCCTGACCTCCATACAAGCCCACCGCCCCAGAGCCATGGCCTCCATACAAGCCCTCCAGCCCAGAGCCATGACCTCCATACAAGCCCTCCACCCCAGATCACTGACCACCACACAAGCCCTCCATCCCAGAGCTATGACCTCCATACAAGCCCTCCACCCCAGAGCCATGGCCTCCATACAAGCCCTCCACCCCAGAGCCATGACCTCCATACAAGCCCTCAACCCCAGATCACTGACCACCACACAAGCCCTCCACCCCAGAGCCATGACCTCCAGACAAGCACACCATCCCAAAACCATGACCTCCATGGAAGCCCTCCACCCCACAGACATAGCCTCCATACAAGCCCTCCACCCCAGAGCCCTGACCTCCATACAAGCCCTCCAGCACAGAGCCCTTACCTCCATACAAGACCGGAACCTCAGAGCCCTGAACTCCGTACAAGCCCTCCACCCCTGAGCTATGACCTCCATACAAGCCCTCCACAACAGAGCTATGACCTCTATACAAGACCCCCACCCCAGAGCCATGACCTCCATACAATTCCACAAGCACTGTACCCTAGAGCCCTGACCTTCATACACGCCCTCCAGCACAGAGCCCTGACCTCCATAAAAGCCCTCCACCCAGAGCCATTACCTCCATATAAGTCCTCCACCCCAAAGCCCTGACCTCCATACAAGCCCTGCACCCCAGAGCCATGTCCTCCATACAAGTCCTCCACCCCAGAGCCACGACCTCCATACAAGCAATCCACAACAGAGCCATGACCTCCATACAAGCCCTCCACCCCAGAGCCATTGCCTCCACACAAGCCCTTCACCCCAGAGCCATGACCTCCATAAAAGCCTTCTACCCCAGGGCCATGATCTCCATACAAGCCCACCACCCCAGAGCACTGACCTCCACACAAGCAATCCACCCAAGAGCCATGATCACCATACAAGCCCTCCACCCCAGAGACATGATCTGCATGCAAGCTCTCCACCCCAGAGCCACGGCCTCCATACAGGCCCTCCACCCCAGAAAACTGACTTCCATACAAGCCGTCCCCCCCCAGAGCCATCACCTCCATACAAGTCCTCCACTCAAGACCCATGACCTCCATACAAACCCTCCACTCCAGATCCCTGACCTTTATGCAAGCCCTCCACCCCAGAGCCCTGACCTCCATCCCAGAGCCATGACCCCCATACAAGCCCTTCACCCCAGAGCCATGACCTCCATTCAAGCCCTCCACCCCAGAGCCCTGACCTCCATATAAGTCCTACTCCCCAGAGCCCTGACCTCCATACAATCCCTCCACTCCTGTGCCATCCATACAAGCCCTCCACCCCAGAGCCCTGACCACCATACAAGCCCTCTACCTCAGAGCCATGACCTCCATACAAACCCTCCACCCCAGAACCCTGACCTCCACACAAGCCCTCCAGCCCAGAGCCATGACCTCCATACAAGCCCTCCACCCCAGAGCCATGACCTACATACAAGCCCTCCACCCCAGAGCCATGACCTCCATGCAATTCCTCCACCCCAGAGCCATGACCTCCATACAAGCCCTCCACCCCAGAGCCATGACCTCCATATAAGCCTTCCACCCCAGAGCACTGACCTCCACACAATCCCTCCACCCCTGACCTCAATACAAGCCTTACACCCCAAAGCCATGACCACCATACAAACCCTCCACCAAAGAGCCATGACCTCCATACAAGCCCTCCACCCCAGATCCCTGACCTCCATACAAGCCCTCCACCCAGAGCAATGACCTCCATAGAAGTCCTCCACTCAAGACCCATGACCTCCATACAAACCATCCACCCTACAGATATGACCTCCATACAAGCCCTCCACTCCAGATCTCTGATCTTAATGCAAGCCCTCCACCCCAGAGCCCTGACCTCCATACAAGCCTTCCACCCCAGAGCCATGACCTCCATACAAGCCCTCAACCCCAGAGCCATGGCCACCATACAAGCCCTCCACCCCAGAGCCCTGACCTCCATACAAGCCTTCCACCCCAGAGCCCTGACCTCCATACAAGCCTTCCACCCCAGAGCCATGAACTGTGTACAAGCCCTCCACCCCAGAGCCATGACCTCCATACAAGCCCTCCACCCCAGAGCCATGACCTCCATACAAGTCCTCCACCACAGAGCTATGACCTCCATACAAGCCCTCCACCCCAGAGCCATGACCTCCATACAAGCCCTCCACCACAGAGCTATGACCTCCATACAAGCCCTCTACCACAGAGCTATGACCTCCATACAAGCTCCCCACCCCATAGCCATGACCTCCATACAAGCCCTCCACCACAGAGCTATGACCTCCATACAAGCCCTCCACCCCAGAGCCATGACCTCCATACAAGCCCTCCACCACAGAGCCATGACCTCCATACAAGCCCTCCACCCCAGAGCCATGACCTCCATACAAGCCCTCCACCACAGAGCCATGACCTCCATACAAGCCCTCTACCACAGAGCTATGACCTCCATACAAGCTCCCCACCCCATAGCCATGACCTCCATACAAGCCCTCCACCACAGAGCTATGACCTCCATACAAGCCCTCCACCCCAGAGCCATGACCTCCATACAAGCCCTCCACCACAGAGCCATGACCTCCATACAAGCCCTCCACCACAGAGCTATGACCTCCATACAAGCCCCCCACCCCATAGCCATGACCTCCATACAAGCTGTCCACCCCAGAGCCATGAGCTCTGTACAAGCCATCCATAAAACTTTATTGTCAAGCACTTTAAAACCACTTGTGTATAATGTGCTTGGTGCAGTGGTCCTTTGGCCGTAATGGGGTAGGCTGCTATCAACCTTTTAGACTGTGGGAGACCTACCATGCCACCCAATCTTAATAATGTAATTGTTACGTCCTATGAATGCGTTTGTGTTCAATGTTCTTGATGCAAGGCCGTACTGGGGTAAGCTGGGAAATTTATGGACATACCATGCACCTAACTCTTTAAAATACAATTGTCAATACTATGCATCAATTTATGTGCAATGTACTGGCTGCAGTTTTGGGGTAGGCTGCTATATTTCAGTCTATGGGAGACCTGCCAATGTGCTGACTGCAGAGGTCCTCTGACCATACTGGGGTAGGCTGCTATCTTTCAGTGTATGGGAGACCTACCAATGTGCTGGCTGCAGAGGTCCTCTGACCATACTGGGGTAGGTGCTATCTTTCAGTCTATGGGATACCTACCTATGTGCTGGCTGCAAAGGTCCTCTGACTGTACTGGGGTAGGCTGGATAACTTCTGGACTCTGGGAGACCTGCAATGGATTGCCACTCTATATAATGTAATTGTTAAGTCCTGTGATACCTCTTGTGTGTGGTGCAGTGGTCATCTGGCCATACAGTTAAGCTGGCTTATTTATGGCCTGTGGATCTTCAATGCCAAATATTTGAGGTGTAATGGCCTGCAATGACCCTCTGCCTTCAAGCATGGATCTGGCTTTTTGTTAAAATGTTTTTGACCATGGAATTGCTTTACCAGTTTCTCCCTTACCCATGGACACATTTAAAATATCTGCCAGCCTTTTTAAGAGTGTTTCTGTGCAATTGGGTGTTGGCTGCCTATTAATGCTTTCCAATCTCCCCCATGGACTATAATGGTCTTTGGGTTTGTGTGTGGTTCAGGTCGGGACTGTGTGTATCAGGAGACGAGCATATTTTGTCCAATTTGGCAGAATCCACATTAAACTAAATAGGGGTCCCTTTGATATCATCACTATTGGCTAGTGAAATACTAGTGAAATACGCTATGACAATAAAACTATTAGTTTAGACAATAAAACGCATTAGTCAATATTTTTAGTCCAATTTACCGTGTTCTTGTTTTAGGATTTGGTTGCAGAAATACGGCACCTGCCCAAGGAAGAAGCTTAAAGATTTCTTCTCCAAAGTGAGAAGTTTACTGCTGGATATAATTTTTTAGATATCATGCAAGCCTTTATTTCCTGGTTCCTCAGGCTGTAGATGATTGGATTGGCCAATGGAATCACCACAGTGTAACCTAAAGAGATGATTTTTTTCACTTTTGGGTTGTACACCTCAGAAGGAACCATGTAAACGGCAACTAATGTTCCAAAGTACATCCAGACAGATATGAGGTGGGAGGTGCAGGTGGAGAATGCCTTCTGCCTTCCCTTCATGGTGGAGATCCTACTGACTGTAATAAATATGGATGCATAGCTCGCTATGATCAGAGCCAATGGGAACATGCCAAAAACAATGTCTAGCATCAGATGTCCCATTTGTACTAGGTAAGTACTTGAGGAAGACAGATCTAATATGGGCTTTAAATCACACACATAATGGTCAATAACATTAGAATGGCAGAAATGTAGCCTTGAAATAAAAATAGTTTCAACAGAACGAATTAGGAATCCTAAGATCCAGGTTGTGAGGACCAGGCGATTCCGAGTCTCAACGTTCATCAGTGAGGTGTATCTAAGAGGGTAACAAATGGCCAAACACCTGTCCAATGCCATTAATGCGAGGAAGAGGATCTCCGATGAGCAAATTGAAACAAATAAATATATGTAGCTGAAGCAATAACCGAGAGACAAAGAACCACCATTGCCCCAGACCACGTACAGAATGTTGGGAAAGATAATGGACGTGAACAGCATTTCATTCAGGGAAAGATTTGCAAGAAAAATGTACATGGGGGTGTGAAGTTTTGGGCTCACAATAATCACTACGAAAACCAAAGTGTTTCCAATAAATCCGATCAAAAAAGCGATTAGAAAGAAAACAAAAAGAACGGGTTTCATCTGATGGGGCTGGCCAAACCCCAGAAGGGTTACATGAGTAACACGTGTCCGGTTCTCCGCACACATGGCCGGCTACTAGAGAAGATTGGAGAGTCTGCACATCTGAATGATTCCAGTCTGGTGTCAGGCTCCTTGGAGATGTTCTTAAATAAACAGAAGTGAAAATCAGAACAATCAAATAACAAATATATTTGGTTGTGTCTGGCCCAGTTCATCAAAGCCCTAACCATGGCTAGCATAGGATGGATAATCCATAGTGATCAGCAGCCTGTTTAAAAAGATGGCGCTACATTATTTCGCATACTTTTTGCTAAGAATAATAGGTAAGAAAAATAAAAAAAAAATTAGATATAGAAAAAAACAATGGTGGGGTAAAATTCCTGATTTTCACTCCACTTTGATATAAATATGAATTAATTTCACCATTGGATATTACTCTACTACTTATTCATACTTACTAGTATATAATTCATCAAGTGTTATAGAATAGGGAAAATGTTTAATTCACCATTATTCCACTCAATAATTGGGACATGATTAGGTTTATTCAGTTATTAATTTTTCCTACCCAGACTGCCTCCCATGGATCCAGGGGTTAATGTTACACCAAACAGGGTGCTGAGGAGGTCAAAGACCTGGACCCAATGGTTCCTCAAACATTGTAAAACAGCAAGTCCCCCTCTCCACATTCCCTAAAACAATCCAAACTTTCTGAACTAGACAATCACATTTTACAGTACTAACCTACAATATCCTTACTAGATCCTCCCTCCAATCTCTAATTACTCTACTGACACCGCCCTCACCAAAGTTACTACTGATTTGCTAATCACCAAATATTCCTCCTCTATCCTCATTCTTCTCAGCCTATCCTCAGCATTCAACAACCATGCTCTGATTCTAAATATAGAAACTCTCTTCTCTTGGATCCAAGAGGTTAATGTTACACCAAACAGGGTTCTGATGAGGTTATAGACCTGGTCCCAATGGTTCCTCAGACAGTAAAAGAAGCACGTTGTCCTCTTCACAACCCTTAAAACAAGCCAAACAAGATGATCACTGTACTGATTTACTGTACGAACCTACCACCTCCTTACTAGATCCTCCCACTAATCTCTAATCACTCTACTGACACCGCCCTCACCAAAGTTACTACTGAACTGAACGCGGGCAAAACTATTTACATTTCTATACGAAAATGGCTTTAGTATTTGAACATTTCGAATTTTCCAGCTGAAAATGGTAACATCTCTGAAAGCGTCTCTGAGAAGTGCTCACCCCAAATGGTGCCTTTGTAGTCTACATCTCACCCAGCTTCACAATGATCAGGTGGACTGCCCATGTTATATATCTCTGTGATCATGTGACTCCCCATGTAATATATCTCAGGTGACAACATTTTTTAATGCAACTAGACGTTTTGTTATGAAGGATCACATTCATTTGTGTAATGCTAGATATGTATTTAGTAATAGATCAAGGCAAATGGACTTGCTGTTTTCCTTTACTTCACATTCACGTTTCACTTTGTTATTCATCTCACTATTAGGAAAGGCCACTGGATGACTTGTGAAATATGTTGAAGTAATAAAAAAAAGTGCTATTGCAGTTGCCTAGATTTATTCCTACAGATATACAGGAGTTATTCTTTATTTACTGATTTTGTAACTGTTTCAAATAAAATGAAAAAGGAATCGTGGCCCTTCCTCCAGATTAACAGACTGGTGCACCAGGCATAGTAATTAGAGATGAGCAAGTTTCCTAAAAATTTGATTTGAGCGATTCGACAAATTTCTCCAAGAAATTCGGGTTCGTCCGAATCGAACCTTTGAGAATCGCTCATCTCTAGTACACATACACACAACACGGTGGGAGCGGGCCGGCCGAACTGTCAGCTGTGCAAGTCGGCTTCTGTCGTAAGCTGACAGTGCGACAATTACCTACATGTTGGCTTTCCCATCGTACTGGTCCAGAGGCTGTCACAGATCTCTCAGTGGAGAAATCCTCTAATAAAGAGTGACTAGAAATTCGAGAACTGTGAGACAGAGAGACTATGAACAAGCAGCAAACTGTGTTTAATTGTGATAACCAGTGAACAACACACATCAAACTGGCTGCTGTACATATGTTACATGTGGAATCAGAGTGCTTACATACAAGACACAGGTTCAGATTCAGGTTCAGAAGTCCAAAGACTAGAGTGTAGGTAGACAGTTCAGAAGACAGATTTAATGCTGATCCCCTAGCTGAATGGGTGGATCAGCTTATATAGCCCAGGAAGTAACACAGCAGGGAGAAGTCCAGAGAAAGGAGCCAGCCAAACAGTTCTAAACAGCTGTGGAGGAACTCCAGACCTGACATTACCCCCCTCACAACGTGGCACCGAATGTGTTTAAACAACAGCACACAGCACACTGGGAACTTCCAAAAGCTGAAATGGGACCAGGCAGCAGATCGGGATGGGCAATCCAGGCAGAAATACAGGCAGAGGCAAGGCAGGCAGAAATCCAGGCCAAGACCCTCCAGTGTCAAAGTCCAGGAAACCATGGCCAGGAGGACAGGGACCTTAGAGGCAGCACCCAAAGCCACTGAATCCTTTAGAATCAGAGCCTAGGTAACCAGAATCAGACCTTACTGCAACTGTAGGAAACCCCTCAAGGCCTCCTAGAGCCAGAGGGAAGAAATCACCATGTGCAAACCGAGGGCAAGTAAGGAATCTTCAAGGCCTTCTTTAGGTATACCAGAGGGACAGTGATCAGGATCGAGCTCGGCATTGCGATCGGACTCGACAGACTCGGCAGGGCAATCAGCAGATTGACCAGACTCGGCAGGGCGATCTGCAGGCTCAGCAGGAAATACAGGAGAATCAGATTCGACAGGATAATCAGACTCGAAAAAAGGTTTGGGCTGGCAAACAGACATTTAAGCAGGCAAACAAGCAGGTACAGGTTCAGGGTCACAGACAGAAATTTGATCAGGCTCACAGACAGGCATTGGATCAGTCTCACAGTCAACCTCATCCTCTGCATCTCACACAGAGGAAATAGATGTAGCTGGAGCTTCAGACTTCTGGGCTGAACAACCTGCAGTCAGATTCAGGTCAGCCTCAGGAATAAATAAATAGGACTTGGCTATGAATTTAAGGAAATCTACAAAATTCTCACTGAGGTGTTTGCCATGATTCAGCCACACACTTCAGCCCAGAAAAACAGATCCTCTTCAAAAAGAAAATAAGCCACCTGACGACTCCAGGTTTTCATGGGAGAGTGCTGAATGTAAGGCTCCTGAACTAACTTTAAGGCAGCCTTGAGAAACTGGGGAAAATTGGCCAAAATGAGCTCTTTTTAGCGAGAAGGGGGAACCCAAATATACTGGGTAACGGTCAGAGATTGTAGCAACGGGTGTCCTTGTGGACATCTTAGGGCTTAAACCAGACTTGCACGCGCAAAAAGACAGACAAAGACAGACAACCCACCTGTGCAGCCAAGGAGGCAAGCTACCAAACACTCGGGACGTAGGGGATCCGGTTCTCGAGGAGCCCGTAATCCACCCACTTCTTCAACAGAGCTTCTAATGGTGAATTTGCACGGGCCCCGAGTAATCCCATGGTGGTAACAGACTTGGAAAGGGGAAACACAGGAAAGATGGATACAAGACACAGACAGAGAACTGGGCCCAAATACAGATACGGGCAAGGCTGGGCCCCAGTACAAGCTAAGACAAAAACTACGAACTAGAAGGCAATAGCCAATTTTTCAGGACAGGAAGGCCAAAGGCCCAGCATGAACAGTAATACAGGCACTAAGGAAAACTCTAGGGCTTGTACCCTGCACATCCACAGCACAACAAGCCAGATCAGTTTCACAGTCTCCTGGTCATTTATGGGATCAGCATTCTGTCATGGATTTCTCAATGGAGAAATCCTCTATTAAAGAGTGACCAGAAACTGCGAGACAGAGCGAGACTATAAATATGCAGCAAATTGTGTTTAATTGTGACAACTAGTGAACAACACACACATCAACCAGGCTGCTGTATACTATATATATATTACATGTGGAGTCAGAGTGGAGTGGAGTGGAGTCAGAGTGCTTACATACAAGATACAGGTACATGTTCACGTTCAGAAGTCAAAAGACAGAGTCCAGGTAGACAGTTCAGAAGACAGATTTAATGCTGATCCCCTAGCTGAATGGGTGGATCTGCTGGTGGAGCGGTGTATGGTGGTGTGTTTTTTATTTTTATTTTTACCCCCCACCCAAGGTGCCAGAAAATTTCAGGGAAAATTCGGTCAGCAGGAACCCCCAAAAATTAGATTATCAAATTTTTCTTGAAATAGGAAACTTGGGTTCAGACAAACCATTTCGCTCATCACTAATAGTAAGCCCAGGGGCAAAAATCCGAACAGCCTGCCCCCGGCCCCTGGCAACTTACCTGCCCCAGTGGCTTTGGCCCAGGTTTAGCACTTTTCCTGGGGGGTCGCTTTATTAATTTATTAAAACATTCATTAAAATATATAAAATTAACTAATAAAGAGATGTATTGAGTAATAGATCAAGACAACCGGACCTGCTGTTTTCTATTGCTACACATGTTTTGTTATTCATCCCACTGGATGTATGTGTGAATTCAGCTTTGCCTATTGGGAAGGCAGCTGGATGACTTGTGAAACTTATAATACGAAAAAAAAACAGCTATAGCACTTGTGTTGATTTATTCCTGACGACCGACTGAAGGTAACTTATATATTTATTAATTTATATATTTTTACTGTTTCAATAAAAAAAAAATCATGGCCCCTCCCTCCAGATTACCAGACTAGTGCACCCATCTGGTCCTGGTAACTCCCTCCAGATTACCAGGCTAGTGCACCCGTCTGGTCCTGGTAACTCACCGGCCTCTTTAGCCCTTGGCCCAGGTTTCGTGCTCTGCCGGGGTGTCGGCAGTTTAATATTAAAACAGTCATAAAAACTTCCGCATGTCTGTTACACTGATAAAAAAAAACACGCTGGCATTTGCTAACCCGGCTTTTTTAGGGTCAAAAATAACATACCGGAATGTGCTGCAAATTTTTTACACCTGCTCGGGGCAACTGGAAATAATTTTGGGGAGTAAAAACATCAAATATTTTACAATTGTAAATTTCTGTTTTTATTTTATTCACTTTAGATGAAATTTATGAGAATGAGAAATGAAGCAAAGTTTTTTCTTTGTTGAATCACAAGAATTGGTTGTATTTTCGTCTCATAAAACAGAGTAATTCCTTGTTCCAGACGTTGCTGAATGGAGTCCTATTTGTGTGTACATTGTATTACGTGATTGTGTTAGTGGTCTGTGTATAACCATCACAGAGCATGGAGTCTTATTTGTGTGTATATTGTATTATGTGATTGTGTTAGTGGTCTGTGTATAACCATCACAGAGCATGGAGTCTTATTTGTGTGTATATTGTATTATGTGATTGTGTTAGTGGTCTGTGTATAACCATCACAGAGCATAGAGTCCTATGTGTGTGTATATTGTATTGTGTGATTGTGTTAGTGGTCTGTGTATAACCATCACAGAGCACGGAGTCCTATGTGTGTGTATATTGTATTGTGTGATTGTGTTAGTGGTCTGTGTATAACCATCACAGAGCATGGAGTCCTATGTGTGTGTATATTGTATCATGTGATTGTGTTAGTGGTCTGTGTATAACCATCACAGAGTATGGAGTCTTATTTGTGTGTATATTGTATTTCGTGATTGTGTTAGTGGTCTGTGTATAACCATCACAGAGCATGGAGTCCTATGTGTGTGTATATTGTATTATGTGATTGTGTTAGTGGTCTGTGTATAACCAGCACAGAGCATTCACCTTGTTACTTCATTTCCATGATAAAGATTGGAGGCGGTGCGGAAAGCATCAGGGATGAGAAACGTGGCTGTCTGTATAATATAACATGATATAGAGGAGTCTGGGCGCGGGCGCGTGTCGGAGATGAGCCGCTGGTGATATAGCGAGAGAGAGATCCGGGAGGGAGAAGCCAGTTTCCCCAAAGGATCCCTATTATCTCAATTAATAATTTCGGTGTTTATGCGGAAGGATAATTGAACCTGAAATATTCCAGAGAGGGCAGCAGCCTGACTAAGCTTTAAGTTTATAAAAATTATTTGATTTATTTTTTCTTTTTATGCAGTTAAGGCTCATATTCTCTCATATAAGCAGGAATTAGATATGGTAATACATCACCCCCCCAAAAAATATACATTCGCAAACTGGCTACAGAAGTACAAAAAGGATAGAAGCAGTCTGTTTTAGTGATGAGCTAATGCTGCGGTTTAGATGGAAAAGAAAGAAAAAGCAGCTGCTCTATACGAGACATATGTAGCAAAAATCATTAACAACAAAAATGTGTCACCACAGGCATAGTCTTTTAACATTAACAGACTGGGTTGAGTATAAGTATAGATACAAAGTTGCGCTGTTGTACAGGATAAGTAAAAGTATAGCTACAAAGTTGCGCTGTTGTACATGATTAGATTATCAAACCAATTCAATTAAATCAAATCAATTAGATTACCAAAAATTAGATTATCAAATTTTTCTTGAAATAGGAAACTTGGGTTCAGACAAACCATTTCGCTCATCACTAATAGTAAGCCCAGGGGCAAAAATCCGAACAGCCTGCCCCCGGCCCCTGGCAACTTACCTGCCCCAGTGGCTTTGGCCCAGGTTTAGCACTTTTCCTGGGGGGTCGCTTTATTAATTTATTAAAACATTCATTAAAATATATAAAATTAACTAATAAAGAGATGTATTGAGTAATAGATCAAGACAACCGGACCTGCTGTTTTCTATTGCTACACATGTTTTGTTATTCATCCCACTGGATGTATGTGTGAATTCAGCTTTGCCTATTGGGAAGGCAGCTGGATGACTTGTGAAACTTATAATATACGAAAAAAAAACAGCTATAGCACTTGTGTCGATTTATTCCTGACGACCGACTGAAGGTAACTTATATATTTATTAATTTATATATTTTTACTGTTTCAATAAAAAAAAAAAATCATGGCCCCTCCCTCCAGATTACCAGACTAGTGCACCCATCTGGTCCTGGTAACTCCCTCCAGATTACCAGGCTAGTGCACCCGTCTGGTCCTGGTAACTCACCGGCCTCTTTAGCCCTTGGCCCAGGTTTCGTGCTCTGCCCGGGGTGTCGGCAGTTTAATATTAAAACAGTCATAAAAACTTCCGCATGTCTGTTACACTGATAAAAAAAAACACGCTGGCATTTGCTAACCCGGCTTTTTTAGGGTCAAAAATAACATACCGGAATGTGCTGCAAATTTTTTACACCTGCTCGAGGCAGCTGGAAATTATTTTGGGGAGTAAAAACATCAAATATTTTACAATTGTACATTTCTGTTTTTATTTTATTCACTTTAGATGAAATTTATGAGAATGAGAAATGAAGCAAAGTTTTTTCTTTGTTGAATCACAAGAATTGGTTGTATTTTCGTCTCATAAAACAGAGTAATTCCTTGTTCCAGACGTTGCTGAATGGAGTCCTATTTGTGTGTATATTGTATTACGTGATTGTGTTAGTGGTCTGTGTATAACCATCACAGAGCATGGAGTCCTATGTGTGTGTATATTGTATCATGTGATTGTGTTAGTGGTCTGTGTATAACCATCACAGAGCATGGAGTCCTATTTGTGTGTATATTGTATTGTGTGATTGTGTTAGTGGTCTGTGTATAACCATCACAGAGTATGGAGTCTTATTTGTGTGTATATTGTATTACGTGATTGTGTTAGTGGTCTGTGTATAACCATCACAGAGCATGGAGTCCTATGTGTGTGTATATTGTATTATGTGATTGTGTTAGTGGTCTGTGTATAACCAGCACAGAGCATTCACCTTGTTACTTCATTTCCATGATAAAGATTGGAGGCGGTGCAGAAAGCATCAGGGATGAGAAACGTGGCTGTCTGTATAATATAACATGATATAGAGGAGTCTGGGCGCGGGCGCGTGTCGGAGATGAGCCGCTGGTGATATAGCGAGAGAGAGATCCGGGAGGGAGAAGCCAGTTTCCCCAAAGGATCCCTATTATCTCAATTAATAATTTCGGTGTTTATGCGGAAGGATAATTGAACCTGAAATATTCCAGAGAGGGCAGCAGCCTGACTAAGCTTTAAGTTTATAAAAATTATTTGATTTATTTTTTCTTTTTATGCAGTTAAGGCTCATATTCTCTCATATAAGCAGGAATTAGATATGGTAATACATCACCCCCCCAAAAAATATACATTCGCAAACTGGCTACAGAAGTACAAAAAGGATAGAAGCAGTCTGTTTTAGTGATGAGCTAATGCTGCGGTTTAGATGGAAAAGAAAGAAAAAGCAGCTGCTCTATACGAGACATATGTAGCAAAAATCATTAACAACAAAAATGTGTCACCACAGGCATAGTCTTTTAACATTAACAGACTGGGTTGAGTATAAGTATAGATACAAAGTTGCGCTGTTGTACAGGATAAGTAAAAGTATAGCTACAAAGTTGCGCTGTTGTACATGATTAGATTATCAAACCAATTCAATTAAATCAAATCAATTAGATTACCAAAAATTAGATTATCAAATTTTTCTTGAAATAGGAAACTTGGGTTCAGACAAACCATTTCGCTCATCACTAATAGTAAGCCCAGGGGCAAAAATCCGAACAGCCTGCCCCCGGCCCCTGGCAACTTACCTGCCCCAGTGGCTTTGGCCCAGGTTTAGCACTTTTCCTGGGGGGTCGCTTTATTAATTTATTAAAACATTCATTAAAATATATAAAATTAACTAATAAAGAGATGTATTGAGTAATAGATCAAGACAACCGGACCTGCTGTTTTCTATTGCTACACATGTTTTGTTATTCATCCCACTGGATGTATGTGTGAATTCAGCTTTGCCTATTGGGAAGGCAGCTGGATGACTTGTGAAACTTATAATACGAAAAAAAAACAGCTATAGCACTTGTGTTGATTTATTCCTGACGACCGACTGAAGGTAACTTATATATTTATTAATTTATATATTTTTACTGTTTCAATAAAAAAAAAATCATGGCCCCTCCCTCCAGATTACCAGACTAGTGCACCCATCTGGTCCTGGTAACTCCCTCCAGATTACCAGGCTAGTGCACCCGTCTGGTCCTGGTAACTCACCGGCCTCTTTAGCCCTTGGCCCAGGTTTCGTGCTCTGCCGGGGTGTCGGCAGTTTAATATTAAAACAGTCATAAAAACTTCCGCATGTCTGTTACACTGATAAAAAAAAACACGCTGGCATTTGCTAACCCGGCTTTTTTAGGGTCAAAAATAACATACCGGAATGTGCTGCAAATTTTTTACACCTGCTCGGGGCAACTGGAAATAATTTTGGGGAGTAAAAACATCAAATATTTTACAATTGTAAATTTCTGTTTTTATTTTATTCACTTTAGATGAAATTTATGAGAATGAGAAATGAAGCAAAGTTTTTTCTTTGTTGAATCACAAGAATTGGTTGTATTTTCGTCTCATAAAACAGAGTAATTCCTTGTTCCAGACGTTGCTGAATGGAGTCCTATTTGTGTGTACATTGTATTACGTGATTGTGTTAGTGGTCTGTGTATAACCATCACAGAGCATGGAGTCTTATTTGTGTGTATATTGTATTATGTGATTGTGTTAGTGGTCTGTGTATAACCATCACAGAGCATAGAGTCCTATGTGTGTGTATATTGTATTGTGTGATTGTGTTAGTGGTCTGTGTATAACCATCACAGAGCACGGAGTCCTATGTGTGTGTATATTGTATTGTGTGATTGTGTTAGTGGTCTGTGTATAACCATCACAGAGCATGGAGTCCTATGTGTGTGTATATTGTATCATGTGATTGTGTTAGTGGTCTGTGTATAACCATCACAGAGTATGGAGTCTTATTTGTGTGTATATTGTATTTCGTGATTGTGTTAGTGGTCTGTGTATAACCATCACAGAGCATGGAGTCCTATGTGTGTGTATATTGTATTATGTGATTGTGTTAGTGGTCTGTGTATAACCAGCACAGAGCATTCACCTTGTTACTTCATTTCCATGATAAAGATTGGAGGCGGTGCGGAAAGCATCAGGGATGAGAAACGTGGCTGTCTGTATAATATAACATGATATAGAGGAGTCTGGGCGCGGGCGCGTGTCGGAGATGAGCCGCTGGTGATATAGCGAGAGAGAGATCCGGGAGGGAGAAGCCAGTTTCCCCAAAGGATCCCTATTATCTCAATTAATAATTTCGGTGTTTATGCGGAAGGATAATTGAACCTGAAATATTCCAGAGAGGGCAGCAGCCTGACTAAGCTTTAAGTTTATAAAAATTATTTGATTTATTTTTTCTTTTTATGCAGTTAAGGCTCATATTCTCTCATATAAGCAGAAATTAGATATGGTAATACATCACCCCCCCAAAAAATATACATTCGCAAACTGGCTACAGAAGTACAAAAAGGATAGAAGCAGTCTGTTTTAGTGATGAGCTAATGCTGCGGTTTAGATGGAAAAGAAAGAAAAAGCAGCTGCTCTATACGAGACATATGTAGCAAAAATCATTAACAACAAAAATGTGTCACCACAGGCATAGTCTTTTAACATTAACAGTTGCGCTGTTGTACAGGATAAGTATAAGTATAGATACAAAGTTGCGCTGTTGTACAGGATAAGTATAAGTATAGATACAAAGTTGCGCTGTTGTACAGGATAAGTATAAGTATAGATAAAAAGTTGCGCTCTCATACAGGATACAGTAAACAGTGTATTGTGACATAAAGCAGATCAAGCTTAATCACCAGATGTATCATGTACTCAGTAGTTCATTCAGATATACTTGGCATCGCTATAGATCAGACCTGGGCATTGTACGGCCCTTTGATTGGCTCTGACCGGCCCGGGCTGAGCTGGCTGACGGAGTCCCTTCGTTCGTGCTGCCTGTAAGGCGCCCGTCCGTCCCTATTCGCAGCGGGTCGGCGCCTCCCGCCTCCCGCACTGTACACATGCGATCAATTAAGCAGAAGCCAATCGGTCTCTGGGCTCATTGGGTCTCGCGCATTCTCCCTTCCTCATTTAGGGAGAACGCGCCAGACCCGATGAGCCGAGCGGTCGATCGGCTGCTGCTTAAGTGATCGCCTGTGTACAGTGCGGGAGGCGCCAACCCGCTGCGAAGAGGGACGGGTGGCCGCCCGAAAGTGAGGAAGAGCCCAACCAGGGGAGGAGAAGGAGGAAAGCTCTGGTGCCATCTTGGCTGGGTGGAGGCGCGGGACTCATAAGTGCCCTGGTTGGAAGCCATCCTGGAATCCTTAAAGTGGACAAAATACCCAAGATTTTGACTATCCTGGGTTTTGGTCCAGTTCCCCGGGGCTCCCCGATCAGGGATGCCCCGCTATGTGAAACCCCCAGATCGCCTGGTTCAACTCACCTAACTGCAGTCCTACAGCACAAGCACGGCCGATCGTCCAATCAGTGTGCTCTGGGCCGCTGAGCTAAGACGCCGCTAAGATGCCGCTAAGACGTGCATAGCTCTGAGCGCGCTGGCGGGCGCATCTCACACTTCCCTCTAACAAGGAGCATGCCCGCGCCGGCCACAAGAATGGAGAATTAAGTTCAGCCTTTTGCCCCACCCCTGCTATAGATGCATCTATGCAAATAGCGTGTGTACAGTGTGGACTCAAAGCCCTGTGTATGCAGATACCGGCAATAACATATCAGCGAAGTGTAAAGGCAGTGCATTACCCGAAATGTCCACCCGCACTCTTACTAAAATTTTGGGTAATACACTGCCTTTATACTTGGGTGTCGGGTTGGGGGGTGTGGGCTTCCTCTTGACCCTCTTCTGGGGTGGCAGGTGGGGATTCTGGCTCCCCCTGTCCAGCTTTGGGTTATGGTGGTGGGTGGGGGTGCAGGCTTCCTCTTGGGCAGCGGGTGGGGCTGTGGGCTTCCTCTTGCCCCGCTTCTGGGGTGGCGGGTGGGAGTGCAGGCTTCCTCTGGGCCCGCTTCTGGTGCTGTGAGTGGGGGTGCAGGCTTCCTCTGGGGCAGCGAGTGGGGCTGTGAGACCTGCTTCTGGGGTGGCGGGTCGGGGATCTGGCTCCCCCTGTCCAGCTTCAGCTTATGGTGGTGGGTGGGGTTGCAGGCTTCCTCTTTAGCAGTGGGTGGGGCTCCCTCTGGCCCCTCTTCTGGGGCGGCAGGTGGGGGTTCTGGCTCACCCTGTCCAGCTTGGGCTTATGGCGGTGGGTGGGGGTGCAGGCTCCCTCTGGCCCTGCTTCTGGGGTGGCGGGTTGGGGGTGTGAGCATTCTTCTGGCTCTGCTTCTGGGGAGGTGGGTTTGGGGTGCAGGTTTCCTCTGGGGCAGGGGGTTGGGGGTGTGGGCTTCCTCTGGCTCTGCTTCTGGGGTGGCGGGTTGGGGGTGCAGGCTTCCTCTTGGGCAGCAGGTGGGGCTGTGAGCTTCCTCTGGCCTTACTCCTGGGGCAGTGGGTGGGGGTGTGGGCATTCCTCTGGCCCGCTTCTGGGGTGGCAGGTGGAGGGGTGCAGGCTTCCTCAGGGGCAGGGGGTTGGGGGAGGTGGGTTGGGGGTGCAGGTTTCCTCTGGGGCAGGGGGTTGGGGGTGTGGGCTTCCTCTGGCTCTGCTTCTGGGGTGGCGGGTTGGGGGTGCAGGCTTCCTCTTGGGTAGCAGGTGGGGCTGTGAGCTTCCTCTGGCCTTACTCCTGGGGCAGTGGGTGGGGGTGTGGGCTTCCTCTGGCCTGCTTCTGGGGTGGCAGGTTTGGGTCCTGGCTCCCCCTGTGCAGCTTCGGGCTATGGTGGCGGGTGGGGGTGCTGGCTTTTAGGGCGTCAGTTGGGAGTGCCAGCTCCTGGCCCCGGTGGGTGGGGATGCCGGATTCTGGGGTGACAGGTGGGGGAGGCTTTCCCCTGCAGGTTTTGGCCAGCGGGTGAGGGCATTGGCTTCCCCAGCTTGGCTTCTGGTGGTGGATGGGGTGCTAGACCTTGGGCGGTGGGGAGGTGGCCCATGGTTTCAGCTGTACAAGCCGCCATCTATCCCGCAGTGCCCGGCAAATTCAGTCGTCACAAACCCCCCAAAAATTTAGATTCATTTCAAATTGAATTTCCCCTGAAATTTGGGAGCGAACATCTCTACTAATCACTGCTCTGCTCACAGCAGAGAGCTCCCAGATACATTGTTTCCACTCTCTGAATGTTCTGTGGATACGGCCCTATTGAGATACAGGATACATAGTTACACAGCTTTTCCTCTCACACACAGAATTCCTTTCCTCCAGCAGCTCTTCATTGTGTGTGTGTGTGTGTGTGTGTGTGTGCAGCATTACAGAGATACTGCCCCGTGTTTCTGATGCATAGATCTCTCTCTGTGCGGTGTAGGCCCTGCCCTCATGATTATGTATAACTAGGTCGCTCCCATGCAGTCCTGGTAGATACATGAAGATACACAAGTACACAGCTTCCCTCTCACACACAGAATTCCATTCCTCCAGCAGCTCTTCATTGTGTGTGTGTGTGGCATGACAGGGATGCTGCCCCATGTTTTTGATGCCTAGATCTCTCTCAGTATGGTGTAGGCCCCGCCCTCATGCTCATGTATAAATAGGACTGCCAGGTGTGTAGCAAGATGGCCGCTCCCATGCAGTCCTGGTAGATACATGAAGATACATAGTTACACAGCTTCCCTCTCACACACAGAATTGCATTCCTCCAGCAGCTCTTCATTGTGTGTGTGTGTGTGTGTGTGTGTGTGTTCAGCATGACAGGGATGCTGCCCCATGTTTCTGATGCATAGATCTCTCTCAGTGTGGTGTAGGCCCCACCCTCATGCTCATGTATAACTTGGCCGCTCTAGCAAGATGGCCGCTCCCATGCAGTCCTGGTAGATACATGAAGATACATAATTACACAGCTTCCCTCTCACACACAGAATGCCTTTCCTCCAGCAGCTCTTCATTGTGTGTGTACGTGAGTGTGTGTGCAGCATGACAGGGAGGCTGCCCCATGTTTCTGATGCATAGATCTCTCTCAGAGATACATGAAGATACATAATTATACAGCTTCCCTCTCACACACGAATTCCTTTCCTCCAGCAGCTCTTCATTGTGTGTGAGTGTGTTCAGCATGACAGAGATACTGCCTCGTGTTTCTGATGCATAAATCTCTCAGTGTTGTGTAGGCCCCACCCTCATGCTCATGAATAACAAGGCCGTTTTAGCAAGATGGCGGCTCCCATGCAGTCCTGGTAGATACATGAAGATACACAATTACACAGCTTCCCTCTCACACACAGAATTCCTTTCCTGCAGCAGCTCTTCATTGTGTGTGTGTGTGTGTGTGTGTGTGTGTGTGTGTGTGTGTGTGTGTGTGTGCAGCATGACAGGGAGGCTGCCCCGTGTTTCTGATGTATAGATCTCTCTCAGCGTGGTGTAGGCCCCGTTCTAATGCTAATGTATAACTAGGACTTCCGGGTGTGTAGCAAGATGGCCGCTCCCATGCAGTCCTGGAGCACAGCATCTACATAGACTGATATTGTTTATTTATAGCGCTGTCATCATCCGTGTCGCTGTAAAATGCAAAAACGTCGGCCATGGTAACACGACTAATACACAGAGGATTATGGGACAGATAAATACACTTTGATGCTACAATACATTAGAAGATACATGAAGATACACAATTACACAGCTTCCCTCTCACACACAGAAGTCCTTTCCTCCAGCAGCTCTTCATTGTGTGTGTGTGTGTGCAGCATGACAAGGATGCTGCCCTGTGTTTCTGATGCATAGATCTCTCTCAGTGCGGTGTAGGCCCCGTCCTCATGCTCATGTATAACTAGGACTGCCGAGTGTGTAGCAAGATGGCCGCTCCCATGCAGTTCTGGAGCGCAGCATCTACATGACTGATGTAGATACTGATATTGTTTATTTATAGCACCGGCATTATCTGTGTCGCTGTACAATGCAGCCATGGTAACACAACTAATACGCAGAGGATTATGGGACAGATGCAGCAAACAATACATTAGAAGTGAGGGGTGTGGCCTTGTGAGCTTACAATGTAATCAGTGGCTAATCATCGTTACATAGTTATTACGGGTGAGAAGCAGGTTCCAGCCAGTGACGGGGGAGGAGGAAGCGACTTGTTATTAGTTACAGATAATAGCGACAGTTCTTCTAGAAAATCTCGTCCTTTTTCTTGCAGCTGTTGATGCTGTAACGCGCCCCTGCGGGAGGCTCTTATGCTGATTGATAGTTCTTATGGTAAAGAAGGATCATCGCCTCTGGAGACTAAGCGGAGCGTCGTCAGTTCGCGCAGCTTCCTCTGTCATACGTCACCATTACGCGATTGTCGATCCAGCGCCAGCTAATGAACAAACACAAACACGCGACCAATCAGGAAACGGTCGTCATGACAGATGAGGAGGGCGGTGCCTGTGTTATACAGACACGTGGCAGCAGATAGGGGGGGGCGACAGCTGCTCCCACTGTTTTCAGAGGGACAGACATGCTTCAAAGTGCGACAATTCCTTACTCAGCCGGCCCTGGAGTCCATTCCTGGGACAGCCAATTGCCCCACCCAGGGGCATCCCGATTTTGGATACCCCCTTGTACAAGCTGAACTAACATCACTGGAGATCACTTGTCCCCAGCATTTCAGGACTGAGGCGCCCCCAGTGGCCGGGGAAGGGAGCCCCCAGTGGCCATTCCCACCTATCAGTGAGCTCACATTGTGCGAGTGGGCGTGGCCAAGGGGGGCAGAGGGAGGGGACCAAGCAAGAAGGACAAGGTTTTGGTCTATCCCTGTAGCTGCATGATAGAATATGAAAAGAGAAAAGATAAAGAGAGAGATTGATGCAGAAAGAAGGACGAGTGCGGAAAGTAAAAGTAAAGAGGGGGAAGAAGACGAGGGAGAGAAAGAGAAAGAGGAGGGAAGGAGAAGAGGAAGGAGAGTAAGTGGAAGGAGGGAGAGGAAGAGAAAGAGGAAGGAGGAAGAGGAAAAGAGAAAGGAAGTAGAGGGGGAGGATGAGGAGAGGAGGAAGGAAGGAGAGGGAAGAAAGAGAAGAAAAGGAAGGAGGGAGAGGGAAAAAAGAGGAAGGGAGAAGAGGAATTGAAAGAAAGGAGAGAGGAAGAAATGGAAGGGAGGAGAGGATAAAGAGAAGAGGAAGGAAGGACAGAGGAGGAGGAGGAGAAGAGGAAGGAAAAAGTGGGAGTGGAAGAGG
Source organism: Gastrophryne carolinensis (assembly GCA_027917425.1). Classification (NCBI taxonomy): domain Eukaryota; kingdom Metazoa; phylum Chordata; class Amphibia; order Anura; family Microhylidae; genus Gastrophryne; species Gastrophryne carolinensis. The sequence goes on from CM051238.1 coordinate 453,587,636, forward strand.
AGAAAATGAAGGAAAGAGAGAAATAGGAAGGAAGGAGAGGGAAGGAAGAAAAGAAGAGGAAGGAGGGAGAGGGAGGGAGAGAAAGAGAAAGGAAAAAGAGTAGGAGGAAGAGGAGAAGAGGAAGAATGAGAGGGGGACAAGGAGAAGAGGAAGGAAGGAGAGGGAAGGAAGAGAAGAAGAGGAAGGAGAAAGAGGGAGCAAAAGAGGAAGGATGAAGATGAGAAGATGAGGAAAGGAGAGGGGGATGAGGAGAAGAGGAAGGAAAAAGAAGGAGAAGAAAAGGAGAAGAAGGTGGAAAGAGAGGAAGGAAGGAGAGGGAAGGAAGTGGAAGGAAGGAGAGAAAGAGGAAGGAAGAAGAGGAGGAGAAAGAGGAGAAGAGAAAGGAAGTAAAGGGGGAGAATGAGGAGAAGAGGAAGGAAGAAGAGGGAAAGGAATAGGAGAAGAGGGAGGAAGGAGAGAAAGAGGAGGGAAAGAGAGGGGAGCAAGAGGAAGGAGAGAGAGGGAGAGAAAAAGACGGGAAGAAGAGGGGGAGAAAGAGGAAGGAAAGAGAGGGGGATGATGAAGAGAAGAGGAAGAAAGAAGAGCAGGAGGAAGAGAAGAAGAGGAAGGAAGGAGAGGAGAGGAAGAGGAAGGAAGGAGAGGGGGATAAAGAGAAGAGGAAAGAGGGAGAGAGAGAGAAAGAGGAAGGAAGGAGATGAAGTGGAAGGATGGAGAGGGAAGGAAGAGGAGGAAGAGCAAGAAAGGGAGGGGGGAAGAGGAGAAGAGGAAGAAAGGACAGGAAATGAAAGGAAGGATAAGGGAGGTAAAGGAAGGAAGGAGAGTGGGAGGAAGAGGAGAAAATGAAGAGGGAGAGAAAGAGGAAGAAAGAAGAGGAGGAGGAAGAAGAGAAAAGGAAGGAAGGAAAGGGGAGCAAGAGAAAGGAGGGAGAGAGAGAGGAAGGAAGAAGAGGAGTAGGAAGGGGAGAAGAGGAAGGCGGGAGAGAAACAGCATGAAGAAGAGGGGGGAAGGAGAGGAATCAGAAGGAATGAGAGGGGAGCAAGAGGTAGAAGGGAGAGGAAAAGAAAGAGGAAGGAGGAAAAGGAGAAGAGAAAAGAAGTTAAGGGGGGATGAGGAGAAAAGAAAGGAATGAGAGGGAGAGGAAGAGGAGAAAAGGATGGAAGGAGAGGAAGAGGAAGCAAGGAGAAGAGGAGGAAGAGGCAAAGAGGAAGGAGAGAAATAATGAGGATTGAAGAAGAGGAGGAGGAAGAGAAGAGGAAGGAAGGAGAGGAAGTGGAAGGAAGGGGAGAGGAGGAAGGAGGTAGGAGGGAGAGGGGGAGGAAGAGGAGAAGATAAAGGAAGAAGAGAAGGAGGAAGAGGAGAAGAGGAAGGGGGAGAGAAGGAGGAAGGAAGGAGAGGAGGAGGTATATGAGAAGAGAAAGGAAGAAGAGAAGGAAGAAGAGGAGAAGAGGAAGGAAGGAGAGGGGAAGATGAGGAGAAGAGGAAGGAAGAGAAGAAAATGAAGAAGGGAGAGGGAGAGAAAGAGGAAGGAAGCAGAGGAGGAGGAAGAGGAGAAAAGGAAGGAAGGAGAGGGGGCAAGGAGAAGAGGAAGGAAGGAGAGGAGGAGTAAGAGGAGAAGATAAGGGAAGGAAAGGGGAGTATGAGGAGAAGAGGAAGGAAGGAAAAGGGAATTCAAGGAGAAGAGGAAAAGGAGAAGAGGAAGGAAGGAGAGGAAGAGGAAGTAAGGAAAGGTAAGGAAGAGAAAAAAAGGAAGGATGGAGAGGGAGAGAAAGTGGAAGGAAGAAGGGGGGGAGGAAGAGGAGAAGAGGAAGGAAGCAGAGAGGAGGAAGAGGAAAGAAGGAGAGGAAGAGAAGAGGAAGGAAGAAGAGGAGGAAGATGAGTAGAAGAGGAAGGAGGGAGAGAAAGTGAAAGGAAGAAGAGGGGGAGGAAGAGGAGAAGAGGAAGGAGGGAGAGGAAGAGGAAGGAAGGAGAGGGGAGAAAGAGGAAGGAAGAAGATGAAGAGGAGAAGAGGAAGGAGGGAGAGGAAGAGGAAGGAAGGAGAGGGGAGAAAGAGGAAGGAAGAAGAGGGGAAGGAAGAAGAGAAGAGGAAGGAAGGAGAGAGAAGAAAAGGGAAGAATGGAAAAGGAGAGAAAGAGGAAGGAAGGAGAGGGGAGCAAGATAAAGGAGAGAGAGGGAAAGAAGGAGGAAGGAAGAAGAGAAGGAGGAAGAGAAGAAGAGGAAGGAAGAAGAGCAAAAGGAAGATAAGTAGAGGAAGGAAGGAGAGGGGAGGATGAGGAAGTAAGGAGAGGAGAAGGGAGATGAGAATAGGAAGGAGGGAGAGCAAACAGAAGAAAGGAGAGGGGAGCAAGAGGAAGGAGGGAGATGGAGAGAAAGAGGAAGGAAGAACAGGAGGAGGAGAAAGAGAAGAGGAAGGAGAAGAGGAGGAAGAGGAAGGAAGGAGAGGAAGTGGAGAGAAAGAGAAGAGAGGACGGAAGGAAGAAAAGGGGAGAACGAGTCAGAAGGGAGAAGGAGAGAAAGAGGAAGGAAGAAGAGGAAGAGGAGAAGAGGAAGGAGGGAGAGGAGAGAAAGTTGAAGGAAGAAGAGGGGAAGGAAGAAAAGAAGAGGAAGGAAGGAGAGAGAAGAAAAAGGAAGAATGGAGAGGGAGAGAAAGAGGAAGAGGAAGGAGAGGGGAGCAAGAGGAAGTAGAGAGAGGGAAGAAAAAGGAAGGAAGAAGAGAAGGAAGGAAGAAGAGAAGGAGGAAGATGAGAAGAGGAAGGAAGAAGAGCAAAAGGAAGAAAGGTAGAGGAAGGAAGGAGAGGGGAGGAAGAGGAAGGAAGAAGAGGAGGAGGAGAAAGAGAAGAGGAAGGAAAACGAGGGAGAGAAAGAGGATTAAATGTTACGTTGGACTCATTATACCGTGTGGATTATATGTTACGTTGGACTCATTATACCGTGTGGATTGTATGTTACGTTGGGCTCATTATACCGTGTGGATTATATGTTACGTTGGGCTCATTATACCGTGTGGATTATATGTTACGTTGGACTCATTATACCGTGTGGATTATATGTTACGTTGGACTCATTATACCGTGTGGATTATATGTTACGTTGGACTCATTATACCGTGTGGATTATATGTTACGTTGGACTCATTATACCGTGTGGATTATATGTTACGTTGCGCTCATTATACCGTGTGGATTATATGTTACGTTGGACTCATTATACCGTGTGGATTATATGTTACGTTGGACTCATTATACCGTGTGGATTATATGTTACGTTGGACTCATTATACCGTGTGGATTATATGTTACGTTGGGCTCATTATACCGTGTGGATTATATGTTACGTTGGACTCATTATACCGTGTGGATTATATGTTACGTTGGGCTCATTATACCGTGTGGATTATATGTTACGTTGGACTCATTATACCGTGTGGATTATATGTTACGTTGGACTCATTATACCGTGTGGATTATATGTTACGTTGGACTCATTATACCGTGTGGATTATATGTTACGTTGGACTCATTATACCGTGTGGATTATATGTTACGTTGGACTCATTATACCGTGTGGATTATATGTTACGTTGCGCTCATTATACCGTGTGGATTATATGTTACGTTGGGCTCATTATACCGTGTGGATTATATAATACGTTGGACTCATTATACCGTGTGGATTATATGTTACGTTGGACTCATTATACCGTGTGGATTATATGTTACGTTGGACTCATTATACCGTGTGGATTATATGTTACGTTGGACACATTATACCGTGTGGATTATATGTTACGTTGGGCTCATTATACCGTGTGGATTGTATGTTACGTTGGGCTCATTATACCGTGTGGATTATATGTTACGTTGGACTCATTATACCGTGTGGATTATATGTTACGTTGGGCTCATTATACCGTGTGGATTATATGTTACGTTGGACACATTATACCGTGTGGATTATATGTTACGTTGGGCTCATTATACCGTGTGGATTGTATGTTACGTTGGGCTCATTATACCGTGTGGATTATATGTTACGTTGGGCTCATTATACCGTGTGGATTGTATGTTACGTTGGGCTCATTATACCGTGTGGATTGTATGTTACGTTGGGCTCATTATACCGTGTGGATTATATGTTACGTTGGGCTCATTATACCGTGTGGATTATATGTTACGTTGGACTCATTATACCGTGTGGATTATATGTTACGTTGGACTCATTATACCGTGTGGATTATATGTTACGTTGGACTCATTATACCGTGTGGATTATATGTTACGTTGGACTCATTATACCGTGTGGATTATATGTTACGTTGGACTCATTATACCGTGTGGATTATATGTTACGTTGGACTCATTATACCGTGTGGATTATATGTTACGTTGGACTCATTATACCGTGTGGATTATATGTTACGTTGGACTCATTATACCGTGTGGATTGTATGTTACGTTGGACTCATTATACCGTGTGGATTATATGTTACGTTGGACTCATTATACCGTGTGGATTATATGTTACGTTGGGCTCATAATACCGTGTGGATTATATGTTACGTTGGGCTCATTATACCGTGTGGATTATATGTTACGTTGGGCTCATTATACTGTGTGGATTGTATGTTACGTTGGGCTCATTATACCGTGTGGATTATATGTTACGTTGGGCTCATTATACTGTGTGGATTATATGTTACGTTGGACACATTATACCGTGTGGATTATATGTTACGTTGGACTCATTATACCGTGTGGATTATATGTTACGTTGGACTCATTATACCGTGTGGATTATATGTTACGTTGGACTCATTATACCGTGTGGATTATATGTTACGTTGGACTCATTATACCGTGTGGATTATATGTTACGTTGGGCTCATTATACCGTGTGGATTATATGTTACGTTGGACTCATTATACCGTGTGGATTGTATGTTACGTTGGACTCATTATACCGTGTGGATTATATGTTATGTTGGGCTCATTATACTGTGTGGATTATATGTTACATTGGGCTCATTATACCGTGTGGATTATATGTTACGTTGGACTCATTATACCGTGTGGATTATATGTTACATTGGGCTCATTATACCGTGTGGATTATATGTTATGTTGGGCTCATTATACCGTTTGGATTATATGTTACGTTGGGCTCATTATACCGTGTGGATTATATGTTACGTTGGACTCATTATACCGTGTGGATTGTATGTTACGTTGGACTCATTATACCGTGTGGATTATATGTTATGTTGGGCTCATTATACTGTCTGGATTATATGATACATTGGGCTCATTATACCGTGTGGATTATATGTTACGTTGGACTCATTATACCGTGTGGATTATATGTTATGTTGGGCTCATTATACCGTGTGGATTATATGTTACGTTGGACTCATTATACCGTGTGGATTATATGTTACGTTGGGCTCATTATACTGTGTGTGGATTATATGTTACGTTGGACTCATTATACCGTGTGGATTATATGTTACGTTGGGCTCATTATACCGTGTGGATTATATGTTACGTTGGGCTCATTATACCGTGTGGATTATATGTTACGTTGGGCTCATTATACCGTGTGGATTATATGTTATATTGGGCTCATTATACTGTGTGTGGATTATATGTTACGTTGGACTCATTATACCGTGTGGATTATATGTTACGTTGGGCTCATTATACCGTGTGGATTATATGTTACGTTGCGCTCATTATACCGTGTGGATTGTATGTTACGTTGGACTCATTATACTGTGTGTGGATTATATGTTACGTTGGACTCATTATACCGTGTGGATTATATGTTACGTTGGGCTCATTATACCGTGTGGATTATATGTTACGTTGGGCTCATTATACCGTGTGGATTATATGTTACGTTGGACTCATTATACTGTGTGTGGATTATATGTTACGTTGGACTCATTATACCGTGTGGATTATATGTTACGTTGGACTCATTATACCGTGTGGATTATATGTTACGTTGGGCTCATTATACTGTGTGGATTATATGTTATGTTGGGCTCATTATACTGTGTGGATTATATGTTACATTGGGCTCATTATACTGTGTGGATTATATGTTACGTTGGACTCATTATACCGTGTGGATTATATGTTACGTTGGACTCATTATACTGTGTGTGGATTATATGTTACGTTGGACTCATTATACCGTGTGGATTATATGTTACGTTGGACTCATTATACTGTGTGTGGATTATATGTTACGTTGGACTCATTATACCGTGTGGATTATATGTTACGTTGGACTCATTATACCGTGTGGATTATATGTTATGTTGGGCTCATTATACTGTGTGGATTATATGTTACATTGGGCTCATTATACTGTGTGGATTATATGTTACATTGGGCTCATTATACCGTGTGGATTATATGTTACGTTGGACTCATTATACCGTGTGGATTGTATGTTACGTTGGACTCATTATACCGTGTGGATTATATATTATGTTGGGCTCATTATACTGTGTGGATTATATGTTACATTGGGCTCATTATACCGTGTGGATTATATGTTATGTTGGGCTCATTATACCGTGTGGATTATATGTTATGTTGGGCTCATTATACTGTGTGGATTATATGTTACATTGGGCTCATTATACCGTGTGGATTATATGTTACGTTGGACTCATTATACCGTGTGGATTATATGTTATGTTGGGCTCATTATACTGTGTGGATTATATGTTACATTGGGCTCATTATACCGTGTGGATTATATGTTATGTTGGGCTCATTATACCGTTTGGATTATATGTTACGTTGGACTCATTATACCGTGTGGATTATATGTTACGTTGGGCTCATTATACTGTGTGGATTATATGTTACATTGGGCTCATTATACCGTGTGGATTATATGTTATGTTGGGCTCATTATACCGTTTGGATTATATGTTACGTTGGACTCATTATATCGTGTGGATTATATGTTACGTTGGACTCATTATACCGTGTGGATTATATGTTACGTTGGACTCATTATACCGTGTGGATTATATGTTACGTTGGGCTCATTATACTGTGTGGATTATATGTTACGTGGGACGCATTATATCGTGTGGATTATATGTTACGTTGGACTCATTATACCGTGTGGATTATATGTTACGTTGGACTCATTATACCGTGTGGATTATATGTTACGTTGGACTCATTATACCGTGTGGATTATATGTTACGTTGGACTCATTATACCGTGTGGATTATATGTTACGTTGGACTCATTATACCGTGTGGATTATATGTTACGTTGGACTCATTATACCGTGTGGATTATATGTTATGTTGGGCTCATTATACTGTGTGGATTATATGTTACATTGGGCTCATTATACCGTGTGGATTATATGTTATGTTGGGCTCATTATACCGTTTGGATTATATGTTACGTTGGACTCATTATACCGTGTGGATTATATGTTACGTTGGGCTCATTATACCGTTTGAATTATATGTTACGTTGGACTCATTATATCGTGTGGATTATATGTTACGTTGGACTCATTATACCGTGTGGATTATATGTTACGTTGGACTCATTATACCGTGTGGATTATATGTTGCGTTGGGCTCATTATACTGTGTGGATTATATGTTACGTGGGACGCATTATATCGTGTGGATTATATGTTACGTTGGACTCATTATACCGTGTGGATTATATGTTACGTTGGACTCATTATACCGTGTGGATTATATGTTACGTTGGACTCATTATACCGTGTGGATTATATGTTACGTTGGACTCATTATACCGTGTGGATTATATGTTACGTTGGACTCATTATACCGTGTGGATTATATGATACATTGGGCTCATTATACCGTGTGGATTATATGTTACATTAGGCTCATTATACCGTGTGGATTATATGATACATTGGGCTCATTATACCGTGTGGATTATATGTTACATTGGACTCATTATACCGTGTGGATTATATGTTACATTGGGCTCATTATACCGTGTTGATTATATGTTACATTGGGCTCATTATACCGTGTGGATTATATGTTACGTTGCGCTCATTATACCGTGTGGATTATATGTTACGTTGGACTCATTATACCGTGTGGATTATATGTTACGTTGGACTCATTATACCGTGTGGATTATATGCTACGTTGGACTCATTGTACCGTGTGGATTATATGCTACGTTGGACTCATTATACCATGTGAATTATATGTTATATTGGGCTCATTATACCGTGTGGATTATATGTTATATTGGGCTCATTATACCGTGTGGATTATATGTTATATTGGGCTCATTATACCGTGTGGATTATATGTTACGTTGGACACATTATACCGTGTGGATTATGTGTTACGTTGGGCTCATTATACTGTGTGGATTATATGTTACGTTGGACACATTATACCGTGTGGATTATATGTTACGTTGGACTCATTATACCGTGTGGATTATATGTTACGTTGGACTCATTATACCGTGTGGATTATATGATACATTGGGCTCATTATACCGTGTGGATTATATGATACCTTGGACTTATTATACCGTGGGGATTATATGTTACATTGGACTCATTATACCGTGTAGATTATATGATACGTTGGACTCATTATACCGTGTGGATTATATGTTACGTTGGACTCATTATACCGTGTGGATTATATGATACCTTGGACTCATTATACCGTGTGGATTATATGTTACGTTGGACTCATTATACCGTGTGGATTATATGTTACGTTGGACTCATTATACCGTGTGGATTATATGTTACGTTGGACTCATTATTCCGTGTGGATTATATGTTGCATTGGGCTCATTATACCGTGTGGATTATATGTTACATTGGACTCATTATACCGTGTAGATTATATGTTACGTTGGACTCATTATACCGTGTGGATTATATGTTATGTTGGACTCATTATACCGTGTGGATTATATGTTACGTTGGGCTCATTATACCGTGTGGATTATGTGTTACGTTGGGCTCATTATACCGTGTGGATTGTATGTTACGTTGGACACATTATACCGTGTGGATTATGTGTTACGTTGGGCTCATTATACTGTGTGGATTATATGTTACGTTGGACACATTATACCGTGTGGATTATATGTTACGTTGGACTCATTATACCGTGTGGATTATATGATACATTGGGCTCATTATACCGTGTGGATTATATGATACCTTGGACTCATTATACCGTGTGGATTATATGTTACATTGGACTCATTATACCGTGTAGAATATATGATACGTTGGACTCATTATACCGTGTGGATTATATGTTACGTTGGACTCATTATACTGTGTGGATTATATGATACCTTGGACTCATTATACCGTGTGGATTATATGTTACATTGGACTCATTATACCGTGTGGATTATATGTTACGTTGGACTCATTATACCGTGTGGATTATATGTTACGTTGGACTCATTATACCGTGTGGATTATATGATACGTTGGACTCATTATACCGTGTGGATTATATGTTACATTGGACTCATTATACCGTGTGGATTATATGTTACGTTTGACTCATTATACCGTGTGGATTATATGTTATGTTGGACTCATTATACCGTGTGGATTATATGTTACGTTGGGCTCATTATACCGTGTGGATTATATGTTACATTGGACTCATTATACCGTGTGGATTATATGTTACATTGGACTCATTATACCGTGTGGATTATATGTTACGTTGGGCTCATTATACCGTGTGGATTATATGTTACATTGGACTCATTATACCGTGTGGATTATATGTTACATTGGACTCATTATACCGTGTAGATTATATGTTACGTTGGACTCATTATACCGTGTAGATTATTTGTTACATTGGACTCATTATACCGTGTGGATTATATGTTACATTGGACTCATTATACCGTGTAGATTATATGTTACGTTGGACTCATTATACCGTGTAGATTATTTGTTACATTGGACTCATTATACCGTGTGGATTATATGTTACATTGGACTCATTATACCGTGTGGATTATATGTTACATTGGACTCATTATACCGTGTGGATTATATGTTACGTTGGACTCATTATACCGTGTGGATTATATGTTACATTGGACTCATTATACCGTGTAGATTATATGTTACGTTGGACTCATTATACCGTGTAGATTATTTGTTACATTGGACTCATTATACCGTGTGGATTATATGTTACATTGGACTCATTATACCGTGTGGATTATATGTTACATTGGACTCATTATACCGTGTGGATTATATGTTACATTGGACTCATTATACCGTGTGGATTATATGTTACGCTGGACTCATTATACCGTGTGGATTATATGTTATGTTGGACTCATTATACCGTGTGGATTATATGTTACGTTGCGCTCATTATACCGTGTGGATTATATGTTACATTGGACTCATTATACCGTGTGGATTATATGTTACGTTGGACTCATTATACCGTGTGGATTATATGTTACATTGGACTCATTATACCGTGTAGATTATATGTTACGTTGGACTCATTATACCGTGTAGATTATTTGTTACATTGGACTCATTATACCGTGTGGATTATATGTTACATTGGACTCATTATACCGTGTGGATTATATGTTAGGTTGGACAACCGCTTACTAATAGATCAATTCATAGTCCCTCCCAGGCATATGCGACACATGTTTCTGCCCCAATGTGGAGCATGACTGATGCATGAACCTGGTTGCTGTCAGTCCTAGAGGAGAGCTGAGGCTGTGAAAAGTCCCTACACATTTATAATGGGGATTCATTCCAGAAGGTGTCTCTCTCTCTCCTGTTCCCAAGCTCCTCTCTAACATTAAACATAATCCCCTCTGATGAGTCTGATTGTAAGAATCATAGTCCATAGACAATTCATAGTCCCTCCATAGTCCATAGACAATTCATAGACCCTCTATAGTCCATAGACAATTCATAGACCCTCTATAGTCCATAGACAATTCATAGTCCCTCTATAGTCCATAGACAATTCATAGACCCTCCATAGTCCATAGACAATTCATAGACCCTCCATAGTCCATAGACAATTCATAGACCCTCCATAGTCCATAGACAATTCATAGTCCCTCTATAGTCCATAGACAATTCATAGACCCTCCATAGTCCATAGACAATTCATAGTCCCTCCATAGTCCATAGACAATTCATAGACCCTCCATAGTCCATAGACAATTCATAGACCCTCCATAGTCCATAGACAATTCATAGTCCCTCCATAGTCCATAGACAATTCATAGTCCCTCCATAGTCCATAGACAATTCATAGACCCTCCATAGTCCATAGACAATTCATAGACCCTCCATAGTCCATAGACAATTCATAGTCCCTCCATAGTCCATAGACAATTCATAGTCCCTCCATAGTCCATAGACAATTCATAGACCCTCCATAGTCCATAGACAATTCATAGTCCCTCCATAGTCCATAGACAATTCATAGACCCTCCATAGTCCATAGACAATTCATAGACCCTCCATAGTCCATAGACAATTCATAGTCCCTCCATAGTCCATAGACAATTCATAGTCCCTCCATAGTCCATAGACAATTTATAGTCCCTCTATACTCCATAGACAATTCATAGTCCCTCCATAGTCCATAGACAATTCATAGTCCCTCCATAGTCCATAGACAATTCATAGTCCCTCCATAGTCCATAGACAATTCATAGTCCCTCCATAGTCCATAGACAATTCATAGTCCCTCTATAGTCCATAGACAATTCATAGTCCCTCTATAGTCCATAGACAATTCATAGTCCCTCTATAGTCCATAGACAATTCATAGTCCCTCTATAGTCCATAGACAATTCATAGTCCCTCCATAGTCCATAGACAATTCATAGTCCCTCTATACTCCATAGACAATTCATAGACCCTCCATAGTCCATAGACAATTCATAGTCCCTCCATAGTCCATAGACAATTCATAGACCCTCCATAGTCCATAGACAATTCATAGTCCCTCTATAGTCCATAGACAATTCATAGTCCCTCCATAGTCCATAGACAATTCATAGACCCTCCATAGTCCATAGACAATTCATAGACCCTCCATAGTCCATAGACAATTCATAGACCCTCCATAGTCCATAGACAATTCATAGTCCCTCCATAGTCCATAGACAATTAATAGTCCCTCCATAGTCCATAGACAATTCATAGTCCCTCCATAGTCCATAGACAATTCATTGTCCCTCCATAGTCCATAGACAATTCATAGTCCCTCCATAGTCCATAGACAATTCATAGTCCCTCTATAGTCCATAGACAATTCATAGACCCTCCATAGTCCATAGACAATTCATAGTCCCTCCATAGTCCATAGACAATTAATAGTCCCTCCATAGTCCATAGACAATTCATAGTCCCTCCATAGTCCATAGACAATTCATTGTCCCTCTATAGTCCATAGACAATTCATAGACCCTCCATAGCCCATAGACAATTCATTGTCCCTCCATAGTCCATAGACAATTCATAGTCCCTCTATAGTCCATAGACAATTCATAGTCCCTCCATAGTCCATAGACAATTCATAGTCCCTCCATAGTCCATAGACAATTCATAGTCCCTCCATAGTCCATAGACAATTCATAGTCCCTCCGTAGTCCATAGACAATTAATTGTCCCTCCATAGTCCATAGACAATTCATAGTCCCTCTATAGTCCATAGAAAATTCATAGACCCTCCATAGTCCATAGACAATTCATAGTCCCTCTATAGTCCATAGACAATTCATAGACCCTCCATAGTCCATAGACAATTCATAGTCCCTCCATAGTCCATAGACAATTCATAGTCCCTCTATACTTCATAGACAATTCATAGTCCCTCCATAGTCCATAGACAATTCATAGTCCCTCCATAGTCCATAGACAATTCATTGTCCCTCCATAGTCCATAGACAATTCATAGTTCCTCTATAGTCCATAGACAATTTATAGTCCCTCTATAGTCCATAGACAATTCATAGTCCCTCTATAGTCCATAGACAATTTATAGTCCCTCTATAGTCCATAGACAATTCATAGTCCCTCTATAGTCCATAGACAATTCATAATCCCTCCATAGTCCATAGACAATTCATAGTCCCTCCATAGTCCATAGACAATTCATAGTCCCTCCATAGTCCATAGACAATTCATAGTCCCTCCACAGTCCATAGACAATTCATAGTCCCTCCATAGTCCATAGACAATTCATAGTCCCTCCATAGTCCATAGACAATTCATAGTCCCTCTATACTCCATAGACAATTCATAGTCCCTCCATAGTCCATAGACAATTCATAGTCCCTCCATAGTCCATAGACAATTCATAGTCCCTCCATAGTCCATAGACAATTCATAGTCCCTTCATAGTCCATAGACAATTCATAGTCCCTCTATACTCCATAGACCATTCATAGTCCCTCCATAGTCCATAGACAATTCATAGTCCCTTCATAGTCCATAGACAATTCATAGTCCCTTCATAGTCCATAGACAATTCATAGTCCCTTCATAGTCCATAGACAATTCATAGTCCCTCTATACTCCATAGACCATTCATAGTCCCTCCATAGTCCATAGACAATTCATAGTCCCTTCATAGTCCATAGACAATTCATAGTCCCTCTATACTCCATAGACCATTCATAGTCCCTCCATAGTCCATAGACAATTCATAGTCCCTCCATAGTCCATAGACAATTCATAGTCCCTCTATACTCCATAGACAATTCATAGTCCCTCCATAGTCCATAGACAATTCATAGTCCCTCCATAGTCCATAGACAATTCATAGTCCCTTCATAGTCCATAGACAATTCATAGTCCCTCTATACTCCATAGACAATTCATAGTCCCTCCATAGTCCATAGACAATTCATAGTCCCTTCATAGTCCATAGACAATTCATAGTCCCTCCATAGTCCATAGACAATTCATAGTCCCTCCATAGTCCATAGACAATTCATAGTCCCTTCATAGTCCATAGACAATTCATAGTCCCTCTATACTCCATAGACAATTCATAGTCCCTCCATAGTCCATAGACAATTCATAGTCCCTTCATAGTCCATAGACAATTCATAGTCCCTTCATAGTCCATAGACAATTCATAGTCCCTCTATACTCCATAGACAATTCATAGTCCCTCCATAGTCCATAGACAATTCATAGTCCCTCCATAGTCCATAGACAATTCATAGTCCCTCCATAGTCCATAGACAATTCATAGTCCCTCCATAGTCCATAGACAATTCATAGTCCCTCTATAGTCCATAGACAATTCATAGTCCCTCCATAGTCCATAGACAATTCATAGTCCCTCCATAGTCCATAGACAATTCATAGTCCCTCCATAGTCCATAGACAATTCATAGTCCCTCTATAGTCCATAGACAATTCATAGTCCCTCTATAGTCCATAGACAATTCATAGTCCCTCTATAGTCCATAGACAATTCATAGTCCCTCCATAGTCCATAGACAATTCATAGTCCCTCTATACTCCATAGACAATTCATAGTCCCTCCATAGTCCATAGACAAGTCATAGTCCCTCCATAGTCCATAGACAATTCATAGTCCCTCTATACTCCATAGACAATTCATAGTCCCTCCATAGTCCATAGACAAGTCATAGTCCCTCCATAGTCCATAGACAATTCATAGTCCCTCTATACTCCATAGACAATTCATAGTCCCTCCATAGTCCATAGACAAGTCATAGTCCCTCCATAGTCCATAGACAATTCATAGTCCCTCTATAGTCCATAGACTATTCATAGTCCCTCCATAGTCCATAGACTATTCATAGTGCATCCATAGTCCATAGACTATTCATAGTCCCTCCATAGTCCATAGACAATTCATAGTCCCTCCATAGTCCATAGACAATTCATAGTCCCTCCATAGTCCATAGACAATTCATAGTCCCTCCATAGTCCATAGACTATTCATAGTGCATCCATAGTCCATAGACTATTCATAGTCCCTCCATAGTCCATAGACAATTCATAGTCCCTCCATAGTCCATAGACAATTCATAGTCCCTCCATAGTCCATAGACAATTCATAGTCCCTCCATAGTCCATAGACAATTCATAGTCCCTCTATAGTCCATAGACAATTCATAGTCCCTCTATAGTCCATAGACTATTCATAGTCCCTCCATAGTCCATAGACAATTCATAGTCCCTCCATAGTCCATAGACAATTCATAGTCCCTCCATAGTCCATAGACAATTCATAGTCCCTCCATAGTCCATAGACTATTCATAGTCCCTCCATAGTCCATAGACAATTCATAGTCCCTCCATAGTCCATAGACAATTCATAGTCCCTCTATAGTCCATAGACAATTCATAGTCCCTCCATAGTCCATAGACAATTCATAGTCCCTCCATAGTCCATAGACTATTCATAGTCCCTCCATATTCCATAGACAATTCATAGTCCATCCATAGTCCATAGACAATTCATAGTCCCTCTATAGTCCATAGACAAGTCATAGGCCCTCTATAGTCCATAGACAATTCATAGTCCCTCTATAGTCCATAGACAATTCATAGTCCCTCCATAGTCCATAGACAATTCATAGTCCCTCCATAGTCCATAGACAATTCATAGTCCCTCTATAGTCCATAGACAATTCATAGTCCCTCCATAGTCCATAGACAATTCATAGTCCCTCTATAGTCCATAGACAATTCATAGTCCCTCTATACTCCATAGACAATTCATAGTCCCTCTATAGTCCATAGACAATTCATAGTCCCTCTATAGTCCATAGACAATTCATAGTCCCTCCATAGTCCATAGACAATTCATAGTCCCTCTATAGTCCATAGACAATTCATAGTCCCTCTATACTCCATAGACAATTCATAGTCCCTCTATAGTCCATAGACAATTCATAGTCCCTCTATAGTCCATAGACAATTCATAGTCCCTCCATAGTCATAGTCCATAGAAGTAAAGAACGAAAGAATAGAAGGAATGCCAGAAAAAAAAATAAACAGGAAAGAACGAGAGAAAAGGAATAACAAACAAATGACGAACGATAGAATACAAATTATAAAAGAATAATGAAAGAAATATAACAAGTAAATGGAAAGAAAGAAAAAACTAAAGCATAGAATGAATGGCAGAAACCAGGAACGAATAAAAGGAATGACCGAAAAGAAGAAGAAAGCAGGAAAGAGAGAGAAGGAATGGGGGGGGGGGGAATAAATGGAGAATAGATGGAAAGAAGGAAAGAAAGCAATAAACTAGAGGAAAAGAAAAGGAGAGATGGAAAGAATAGTGTTGACGGAAATAATTGAAGGAAAGGGTGGAAAGAAAAAAAAAAAATAAAATAAATAATAAAAAAAAAAATAATAATAAAAAAATAAATAAAAATATTAAATAAAATAATAATAATAATAATAATAATGAAATAAAAAAGAAAATAAATAAATAAAAAATACTAAAATAAACATAATAATAAATGATAAAATTAAATTAAAAAATTAATAAATAATACAAAAAATAAAAATAATAATAATAATAAAATAAATGAAATAATGATAAATAATAATTATTAATAAAATAATAAATAAAATAATAATAATAATAATAATAATACAAATTAATAAATACAAATAAATAAAAATAAATAAATAAAAAAAATAATAAAATAAAAATAATAATAAATAATAAAATAAAATTAAAAATAATAATAAAATAAATAAAAATATTAATAAAATAATAATAATAATAATAATAAATTATAATAATACTAATACAAAATAATATTAATAAAATAATAAAATAAAAATAAAATAAATAATAAAATAAAATAAAAAAATAAACAAAATAAATAATAAATAAAATAAATAAAAATAATAACAATGATAATAAAATAAATAAAATAATAATAAATAAAAATAAAAATAAAAAAAAATATTAAAATAAAAACAATATAAATAATAAAATAATAAAAAGTAATAATAAAATAAATAAAATAAAAAAAATAATTAAAATAAGCATAAGTAAGTGATTTACTTATAATAAAATAAGTGAATAGAAGCAAAGAATAGTAGAACTAACAGAAAGAAAAAAAAAGCTCCCCCCAAAGGGCCAATCTGACCATGGCTGACAGTCCTGCGTAGTGGCTGCCCATTGTAAAGGGAATTAGTTGGGGCCCCCTCAAGGTGAAGGCGCCCCTGGCACCTGCCCTGGTACACCCAGTGATGACATGTTTCTGCCCCAGTGTGACACATGACTGCTGCACGAACCTGGTTCACTGGTCACTGGAACTTCTGTCTTCTCATTTTCCCTCTAGTTGACAGCAAGACCATTATATTCTCTGCGGCCTGTTGTTCTCTATGGTAGTGATCTACTACTGCCACCTACAGTTCACTTTCTTTAGTTACAAGTTTTATTGAGTGTACAAAGCAATGCAGAGGATTCCTATTGTCTCTTCCCTTGTAATTAATGCATTAAAGTCTGTCTCGGGTTAGGCGTGGCTCCGTCCACTGCAATAAGTGATGGGTAATCCTATTCCTCCTTTTTTTCCAAGCCGTCATACATTTATAATAATCAAAAGAATTGGGGATACCCGAACCCCCCCAGGGCTATACCAGAGACTTAAGTCTTTTATAAAAAAGTAATATATTTATTAATTCATTACCATGATGAAGTGGGTGATGCTTGCACGGAACGCGTGGCTCCTGGTGCGGTAGGCGGTGGGGAGACTTCACACATGTTATTTTCATGATACCTTGGCTTTATTTCTGGTGACTTTTTTTGTCATATTATTTTTGGATTGGTATTGTGATATATATCAGTGGTTCCCCTTTGGGACGCCTAATAATATATACAGGTGATTATATTTTCATTGGTGAATAGAGTAGATTGATATGTTTATGAGTTGTTATGGTTGGGAATATTAATCCTTAATTGATTGTTTGACAAGTAGCACTTGCACTATATAAATATATAGATTTTATATTGATCCGGATCATAGGCAGGATTTGCACTGTTGGAACACTATGTTGAATGATTTTAGCACATATATATCTAGGCATTTGATATCAATTAGTGTGGTGAGACTCTCCCCATCGCCTACACACCTTTATGTTGGCTTATCCTGTGTGTTATTGTCCCATTTATTTATTGTTTTTTAAGGGATTTTAATATGTCGAGTGCATTGTATGTAGTGAATATAAATATGTCATTAATAAAAATGTATTTGATTTTTTGATCAATTTATGAGTTGAGAGTTGCCTCCCTACATTCCCATTTTTTTTCATTACCATGAAGACACCACATCCAAAAAACAATATTAAAAAAACATATAAGTGCACTCTGCCTTGAAGGAGAGACTGTACGTCTCGGAACGCGTGAGCTCGTTTTGGGGGGGCCTTGAAGTTGAGACTATACGTCTCGGAACGCGTGAGCTCATTTTGGGGGGCCTTGAAGTAGAGACTATACGTCTCGGAACCCGTGAGCTCCTTTTGGGGGGGCCTTGAAGTAGAGACTATACGTCTCGGAACCCGTGAGCTCGTTTTGGGGGGTCCTTGAAGTAGAGACTATACGTCTCGAAACCCGTGAGCTCCTTTTGGGGGGGCCTTGAAGTAGAGACTATACGTCTCGGAACCCATGAGCTCCTTTTGGGGGGGCCTTGAAGTAGAGACTATACGTCTCGGAACCCGTGAGCTCGTTTTGGGGGTCCTTGAAGTAGAGACTATACGTCTCGGAACCCGTGAGCTCCTTTTGGGGTGGCCTTGAAGTAGAGACTATACGTCTCGGAACCCGTGAGCTCCTTTTGGGGGGGCCTTGAAGTAGAGACTATACGTCTCGGAACCCGTGAGCTCGTTTTGGGGGTCCTTGAAGTAGAGACTATACGTCTCGGAACCCGTGAGCTCCTTTTGGGGGGGCCTTGAAGTAGAGACTATACGTCTCGGAACCCGTGAGCTCGTTTTGGGGGGGGCTTGAAGTAGAGACTATACATCTCGGAACCCGTGAGCTCATTTTGGGGGGGCCTTGAAGTAGAGACTATACATCTCGGAACCCGTGAGCTCCTCTTGGGGGGGGCTTGAAGTAGAGACTATACGTCTCGGAACCCGTGAGCTCGTTTTGGGGGGGCCTTGAAGTAGAGACTATACGTCTCGGAACCCGTGAGCTCATTTTGGGGGGGCCTTGAAGTAGAGACTATACATCTCGGAACCCGTGAGCTCCTCTTGGGGGGGGCTTGAAGTATAGACTATACGTCTCGGAACCCGTGAGCTCATTTTGGGGGGGCTTGAAGTAGAGTCTATACGTCTCGGAACCCGTGAGCTCGTTTTGGGGGGCCTTGAAGTAGAGACTATACGTAGCGTAGCTATAAGTAGCGCTCCTTTTTTTCCTAATGATTTGGCCTTGATATTATTATTATTTAAGTTTATAAGGCAATTGGTTTACAATGAGTTTCTACTAATGGTTGATGCACTGAGTGTAACCTTAGGCACCCGGCACTTTATATTATAATCACAATCTTTGTTTTTCTGTTTCAATCATTTTATTGTCATTTTTTGTATAAAAGATAAACATTATGACATATTGTTCTTTTGCAAATAAAGAGTTACAGAAGGCAAGTTGTCATTTTCAGCAAGTTACTAAGGCACATTTAGGGCATTTTAGGCTTCTAGAGTTTAATTATGCGCCAACATGGACAGCTTAAAGTGGACCAACACCCTCCAAAAACAACATCTCATTGACCAGTGTCATATAAATAGACACACTTACCTTTTGATGACTTTTGAAGCCTTCTGTCCCTCGCAGCACCTGTATTCTTCAAAAATCTCCGCCGGAAGTCCCGCCCTCCAGCTCTTGTCGATTCATTTGAATGTTGTCCGTCACGCTTGTCCGTCGATTTGCATTTCTTGTCCGTCTTCTTGTGTCTTCTCAGCACTCGCGCGATTTCCCTTTCTGTTCTCTTCCTGACGTCATGGGGGGGGGGGGGGGGGCGTGGTATCTCTTCGCTCTCGGGAGCGTGCACGTCTCGGCGGTGGCTGGGCTGGCAGATTGATGGAGGGAAAGGAGGAAGAGGGCCAATGACAGCAGGGGGCGGGGCAGCAGGGTTAGCGGGCGGCGCCGCTCGCTCCCGATGCAAGCGGCGCTTCACCTAACTACTGCGCATGCGCGTGATTTCATGTAGGAAGAGGTCAAACGACCTCTTCCTTTTTAAAAAAAAAAAACGAGATGGCGGCCAGATATTTAAATTGAAGCAACGCAGCGATGAAGCATCCGAGGTAAGTTTAATTTTCTTTAATAATTACAACGGGTCCTGCTGCATATTTTGCTTATTTTAAAAAGGCATATAAAAAAAAAACGGGGCAGGGTGTTGATCCACTTTAAAAGTGACGCCTATTAACTAATCGCCGATCATACTCAAACTGAGGGGCAGGTAGGTTGTCTCCTCCCGCCCCGAACCCTCCACACCGCCACCCCTCTGGTATCGGGGGGGTGAGGGGGGCAAGGGATGTGGGCAATGAAGGAAGGGGAAGGCAAACGACAGGAAAGAGGGGGGAGGGAAACAAACGGGAAACATGAGGAAAAGGGGAGAGGAAGAAAAAAAAAAAAAAAAAAAAAGAAGAAGGAGGGGAGAAGGCGTATACATACATATACACACACATATATATATTTACAGATATACACACGTATTTAAAGGGAAGGGCTTGCTAGCTATCTCTCACTGCAGCAGGGCCTCTCTCAGATCTGGAAGCGAAAACTCCACCCAAGGGCTCCAAATCATTATAAATTTCTCATGGGAGTCTCGCAGGATGCTGGTCAGTTTTTCGTGCCATTCAGCCTCCCATCTTTTTTCCATGAGCTGGCGATAGCTAACCTGACCTGGGTCAGCAAGGCGTGCTGGGGCTTGGCGATACCTTCTGGCCTCACATGTAGCAGAGCAAACCAGGGGTCCCTCCGTAGGTTAATGTGCAGGAGAATATATAGCAAGCCAAACACCCGAGACCAGAACCTCCTGACCTTCGGGCACTCCCACCAAATGTGGAGAACCGTCCCTTCCACGGAACAGCCACAAGCTTTGTTTTTGAAAGTTTTAATGTATTGTATATATAGATATATGATTAGGTCCTATGGCAGCTAGGTACAACAGCGCCCCCTTCTGGCAGAATCTGATATTTTGTGTCTTATATGTTTTTTAATATTGTTTTTTTTGGATGTAGTGTCTTCATGGTAATGAATAAATATATTACTTTTTTTATAAAAGACTTTGGTGTGTGCAACAATAATTCTCTGGTATAGCCCTGGTGGGGGGTCTCTGGTATAGCCCTGGTGGGGGGTCTCTGGTATAGCCCTGGGGGGGGTCTCTGGTATAGCCCTGGTGGGGGGTCTCTGGTATAGCCCTGGTGGGGGGTCTCTGGTATAGCCCTGGTGGGGGGTCTCTGGTATAGCCCTGGTAGGGGGGGTCTCTGGTATAGCCCTGGTGGGGGGTCTCTGGTATAGCCCTGGTGGGGGGGATCTCTGGTATAGCCCTGGTGGGGGGTCTCTGGTATAGCCCTGGTGGGGGGGATCTCTGGTATAGCCCTGGTGGGGGGTCTCTGGTATAGCCCTGGTGGGGGGTCTCTGGTATAGCCCTGGGGGGAGGTCTCTGGTATAGCCCTGGTGGGGGGTCTCTGGTATAGCCCTGGTGGGGGGTCTCTGGTATAGCCCTGGTGGGGGGTCTCTGGTATAGCCCTGGGGGGAGGTCTCTGGTATAGCCCTGGTGGGGGGTCTCTGGTATAGTCCTGGTGGGGGGTCTCTGGTATAGCCCTGGTGGGGGGTCTCTGGTATAGCCCTGGTAGGGGGGGTCTCTGGTATAGCCCTGGTGGGGGGTCTCTGGTATAGCCCTGGTGGGGGGTCTCTGGTATAGTCCTGGTGGGGGGTCTCTGGTATAGCCCTGGTGGGGGGTCTCTGGTATAGCCCTGGTAGGGGGGGTCTCTGGTATAGCCCTGGTGGGGGGTCTCTGGTATAGCCCTGGTGGGGGGTCTCTGGTATAGTCCTGGTGGGGGGTTTCTGGTATAGCCCTGGTGGGGGGTCTCTGGTATAGCCCTGGTGGGGGGTCTCTGGTATAGCCCTGGTGGGGGGTCTCTGGTATAGTCCTGGTGGGGGGTCTCTGGTATAGCCCTGGTGGGGGGTCTCTGGTATAGCCCTGGTGGGGGGTCTCTGGTATAGCCCTGGTGGGGGGTCTCTGGTATAGCCCTGGTGGAGGGGATCTCTGGTATAGCCCTGGTGGGGGGTCTCTGGTATAGCCCTGGTGGAGGGGAACTCTGGTATAGCCCTGGTGGGGGGTCTCTAGTATAGCCCTGGGGGGGGTCTCTGGTATAGCCCTGGGGGGGGGTCTCTGGTATAGCCCTGGTGGGGGGTCTCTGGTATAGCCCTGGTGGAGGGGATCTCTGGTATAGCCCTGGTGGGGGGTCTCTGGTATAGCCCTGGTGGAGGGGAACTCTGGTATAGCCCTGGT
Organism: Gastrophryne carolinensis; assembly: GCA_027917425.1. Classification (NCBI taxonomy): domain Eukaryota; kingdom Metazoa; phylum Chordata; class Amphibia; order Anura; family Microhylidae; genus Gastrophryne; species Gastrophryne carolinensis. The sequence continues at coordinate 453,610,190 of CM051238.1, forward strand.
GGGGGGTCTCTAGTATAGCCCTGGGGGGGGTCTCTGGTATAGCCCTGGGGGGGGGTCTCTGGTATAGCCCTGGTGGGGGGTCTCTGGTATAGCCCTGGTGGGGGGTCTCTGGTGTAGCCCTGGTGGGGGGTTCGGGCATCCCCAATTCTTTGGCATATGTACTTTTTGGGTCACATACAGAGCACTGCACCACTTTGATATCTAAATAGTTGGTGCCATCCACATCCAAGTTTTCCCTAAAATACATTTATAATAAGCCGGGTATTACACTTGTTACATTGTAACAGCAAGGCAACCAATACACAATGAGGAGGACAGAGCTCCGCCCCCATCATCTGACAATCAACATTTAGGGCAGTGATAATGGAGACTGTACAGTATATGAAGCAAACCACGCCTCCTCCCCGATCTAACCAATCAGAATCATCTCAGAGATGTGTGACTTGTAGAGAATGGTCTCCCACATTCTCTGGGGGCAGATATTACCCCTGACACTGTGTTACCCTACAGAGGTCAGATCTTACACCTGACACTGTGTTACCCCACAGAGGGCAGATCTTACCCCTGACACTGTGTTACCCCACAGAGGGCAGATCTTACCCCTGACACTGTGTTACCCCACAGAGGGCAGATCTTACCCCTGATACTGTGTTACCCCACAGAGGACAGATATTACCCCTGACACTGTGTTACCCCACAGAGGGCAGATCTTACCCCTGACACTGTGTTACCCCACAGAGGGCAGATCTTACCCCTGACACTGTGTTACCCCACAGAGGGCAGATCTTACCCCTGACACTGTGTTACCCTACAGAGGGCAGATCTTACCCATGACACTGTGTTACCCCACAGAGGGCAGATCTTACCCCTGACACTGTGTTACCCCACAGAGGACAGATCTTACCCCTGACAGTGTGTTACCCCACAGAGGGCAGACCTTACCCCTGACACTGTGTTACCCCACAGAGGACAGATCTTACCCCTGACACTGTGTTACCCAACAGAGGACAGATCTTACCCCTGACACTGTGTTACCCCACAGAGGGCAGACCTTACCCCTGACACTGTGTTACCCCACAGAGGACAGATCTTACCCCTGACACTGTGTTACCCCACAGAGGGCAGATCTTACCCCTGACACTGTGTTACCCCACAGAGGGCAGATCTTACCCCTGACACTGTGTTACCCCACAGAGGGCAGATCTTACCCCTGACACTGTGTTACCCCACAGAGGGCAGATCTTACCCCTGACACTGTGTTACCCCACAGAAGGCAGATATTACCCTTGACACTGTGTTACCCCCGAGAGGGCAGAACTTACCTGCTCTCCACAGTGCAGCCCAGACGCCGGAGCTTCTCATGCTGACTCCTCGCTTTCTCTTTTGGAATCATCTCTTGTTGCAGTGTCATCTGCAGGTAGGTCAGGGAGGTGTTTGTGGTGATAACTGAGCGGAGATCTTCGCAGCATGAAACTGTTGCAACACACTCATTCAATCTGGGGGAGGACACAAAACAGACATTGTGATGTGTGTGATGTCATTGGTCACATGACTGCACTTGAAGGAGATACACCTCGGAAAGGTCACCTCCATGGCTCTATTTACATCCAGCCTTGCCGCCTGTTTAAGAGGAACAAATCCCGGGATTTTTACTACCCCAGGTTTTGTTACCCCTGTCTAGGACATCGCTATTCTGGATGCTATGCCCAGAATTGCCTCTATAACTCACCTTTATTATATTCCAATGGATCAGAAGCTTGCGTTCCATTCAGATTCAAAAGCTCCTTCCCGTGCTCACACCAGCTATTAAAATGCCTGGTATGGGTACCTAGCTAAGCTGAAGGTATAGCAGAGATGCGGCCATGGCCAAGGGACATGGCATGGGAAACCCCTGACATTGTAAATGTACAGGAGGATCCCTATAAAGAGGGGCTTAAAGGCAGCTCCATTACTGTAATCTCTCTGGAGTAGATTGAGACTAGCAACCAACTTCAAAGGTTCATCTGTACATGTCACCTGAAGCTTAAAACTTGCTAAAGACATTAATCTGTTCTACATCAGGTTTGAGAAACAGCTCATAGGGGACACGGGTTCCTCAAACCCTGATCTGATGTCTCCCCTTGGCTCCGCCAGCCTCTGCATTGACGACTCTAATGTCATAAAGCAACTACTATGCCTAAGCAGCAGGAAGGCTCCACAACTTGTATCAAGACATGTGCTGAACAAATCCCCCCTGAATGGACAGCCATTTTTAAAAGTTCTCTCCATGAAGGAGTTGTACCTAGGTCCCTGAAAAGGTCCATCATTGGCATGCCCAGTGCCAAAATCAACATCAGCCACTAACCACAATGACTTCAGACCAATCGCTCTGACCTCGATTGTGATGAACTACCTCAAAGAGATCACAGTATGTGTTTCTTTTGTACCGTATCTCATTGTATTGTATTAATTGTACTCATTCTGCTAAAATTCATGTCAGTGCTAGAAGGTCTCTATGGCAAAAAGAATTCCTTGTATGTATTCTGTACAGAAACAGATTATGAGGGGGGCGCGTCTGGGCCTCTACCACTTGCACTGCAAAAGGGGCCTCCACCAAACTTTGGGTTATGGTCTGGTCAGGGTCTAGCAGTCTGACGGGTGGCAAGCCAGCAACGAAGAAATCGGCCATGGTAGGGGCCCCCTGTTCACACAGGCAAGCCTTGGTTTGTTCTTGAAAATCTGCAACTGCAACCAAGGCCACCACGGGTTGGGATATAAAACTTTAGAGCTTGTTTTCTCCTGGAGCATGGCGGAAGCAAGCACTTCTTAAGCTTAGTGACGAGTCTGCAAGCAGTATAAAGGAAGGACTCTAAAGAGCTGATAAGTTCAGGTCTTAGACTGGCAGAATAAGCTTACAGGGAGGACACACATGGGTGACGCCCTGAAAAAAAGTCCTAATAAGTTTATTCTCAGCAATGGGTTTCTGAAAGAAAATAGATAAAGCAGATATCTGTCCTCTTAGAGTGCTCAATTGCAGACCTTCATCAAGACTTTCCTGCAAAACATCCAATATTCTCGAAAAGCAAAACCTCTGGATTCACACCAAGCCATAAATACTCCCCAGACTCTGTGGTAAATCTTTTAAGAAGTCTGCTTTCGGGCCTGAATCATAGTCCGGATGAGTCTGGCAAATAAACCCTTCTTTGACAAGATGAAGGTTTTAATAGCCAGGCTTTCAAAACTAGAACTTGAGAATTGGGATGCCTTCTTACATCCTTACTATGTCTGAGAACCAGCTTCTCCTTGGCCACCGAGGAGCCACCAGGATAGTTGGGATTTCCTTGTGAGCTATCTTTTTAAGTACTCGGCCCAAGAGTGGGAACAAAGGGAATGTATAGCCAGAACTCTTGAGAGCTGACCAAGGAAGGGTCAGTGCATATGTTGCTACTGCTAGAAGGTCCCTGGACTGAGACACAAAGCTTGGAACCTTCCGATTGTGGTGAGATGCAAAGAGATCTACATCTGAGAGCCCCCATCACATGCAAAGGGCCTGAAAAACTCTTTGACTGAGGGACCACTCTCCCAGATGCAGGACTGTTGTGCTTAGACAATCGGCCTGCATGTTGTCCACTCCTGGTATGTGGATCGCCGAGATACATGGAACATGCTTTTCGGCCCAAAGAAATATCTGGCTCACCATAAGAGCTCTCTTGCTTCTGGTGCCCCCTATGCCACCGCTGTCAGGTTGTCTGTCTGAATCCTGACAGGATGACCCCTCAGGGCGGAGGTCCAATGTGTGAGAGACAATTGAATTACTCTCAGCACCGGAATATTTATAGAGAGTTTGCTCTCCCCCGGTTCCTACTGTCTCCGGATGTCTGTGATCCCATTGCACCCCCCAACCCATTAGGCCGGCATCTGTAGTGATAATCTTCCATTTTACTAAGGAAGGATTTGCCGATCTGAAGAGGCTGAGGATTCAGCCACCAGTTTAGGGACTGTCTGGATGATTGTGTCATGTAAAAGTGGTGATCCAGACCCTCAGTGGTTCATTCCCAGATAGAGAGCAACTCCATCTGCAGGGGTCTTGTGTGAAACAAAGGACACCGCCTTTAAGCAAGACACCATCAGGCCCAAGAGACACATTCCCTGATGAATTGTTGATGAGGGCAATCCATGTGCTTAGCCACTGGATCTTTTAGGGTGGCGCTATAAGAAAATGCAATAATAGTATTACTAGAGAGTCCTGAAACTGGATCCACCTCAGGGGGGGGGGGGACCAAGACCTTAATTTAATCAGGCCTGAACAAAAAAAAAACCTCTAGGAATGGAGGGGAGCCTATCCATCTTTTCCCATTCCTTTTGGATAAGTATGGTAAAATGAGACTGCTTGTGAAACAGCTGCCTCTGTTTTTCTGGCTTGAACAGATCCCCGTTCTTTCTCATGGGAACCTTAGGAGCCAAAATATCCAAAATTTCTAACATAGAATTTATTAGACCTTCCAACTGTTCTTCATAAAGCCCCCCAGTTCTGAGAACCCTAAATCTGAGATACTCTCTTCTGATAAGAATCTATGGCTGCATAATATCCTTCTCGGATTCTGAAGAAACCCTGGAAGCTAAATTCGTTTTGTCTGATGCTTTCAAGGACCTTAAGACCGGAGGCACTAACTGGCTTTCTATGCAGGCCAATCTCCCCGCAATATCAAGTCGGCCAATCTATTCTGGATTATCTGAGTGAGGCCCCTAAGCTACCTAAGGAGCCCAGAGGGTCTATAGGAAACCTCTCTGAAGGGGATAACTGCCTTCCAAATTTAGAAAGTACCACAACCGGGCACTCAGCACCGGGTTCCTTTGCAGGCACACCTGACACGGACGAGTCTGTCTGCTTATGTACCAGAACCGGTTGCCCCAAATGCCTCTGACATGGTGAAAATACAGTCTAAATAACCATGAGGGCCTGAGTATTTAAGGGATCTCGATAGTCACAAGTGACTACTTCCCAGGGGTGAACCACAACCAATATGTTCCCTTACACACAATCTAAAAAACAAAGCAAAATTAAAGACTTAAAATATATAATATATATATATATATATATATATGCAGTATTATTAAAAAAATAGAACTTACTTGCCTCAAGCCGTTTGTGCAGACACAGGAGCAGGAACAGGATGGCGACAGCAGCCCAAGAAAAACAACCCTGCTGAATAGGGGCAGCAAGCCACAGGAGAAAACATACTATAGCAGCGTATGGGCCGCTAGCCGCAGCAGAATCTACAGCAGCGGCACTGGCCGGGAGAAGCAGCCCCTCTGAATGGGGACAGTGAGCCGTGGAGAAGCACAGCAGAGGCGGTGGCAAGGGGCTGCAAGCCGTCCAGTAATCTACAGCAGCGGCCAGGGGAAGCGCGCCACTGAGAAGTGGCCCCGCTAAACCCGCCAAAGCAGAAGACTCGCTACACACCGACTACCTGAGCCGACTGAGCGTGAGCCAGGTAGCAACTTCCAGTCGCTTCATCCAAGCCCTGGAAGGAGGGCCTTGTCATGAAATCCGCCCCGTGGATTGTGGAGGTGCAGCCGGAAGTGAATAGAGGCAGGGAGTTGCCACACTTTCGGTCTTCAGTCAAGAGTTAACCCATCTGTTACTGAATTCCTGACGCCCTGGATGGAATATGAGAGAAAAGAAAATACCAACTATGGGTTTTATTAATACTGAAAAAAGTAAAAATTTTTATGATGATTTATACTATAGGTGTATAGTATAGGTATACCTATATAACTATAGGTGGGGTTTTTCCAGACGGGTATTTACCAGTAAATGGGTTCCTCACTAAAACTACATGCCCAGGTATGCTCCATGCTAATAAAGCCTAATGAAGCCTCATATAAGTAGGGGAATAGGCCCCTTCATAGGACTCACCTGAGCTCCTGCAGGGAGCAGCGTGGATCTCTGAGCCCCTCACACAGACGCGTTACTCCAGAGTCCTTCAAATAGTTCATTGATAGATCCAGTTTGGTTAGAGATCGGTTTGTGAGCAGAGCAGAGGTGAGGACATCACAGCACAAGGGAGACAGATCACACAGTGTGAGGCTGCGGAGACACAACAGAGACACCTCTGATCAGACACTTGTGTAGTCATTGTATTTCTATCGAGTCGCACATAGAAATTAGCTGATTTCCTAAAAATTCAATGTGGGCGATTTGCCGCAATTTCCCTAGAAAATCAGGTTCACCTGGAATCGGTAAAAAAAAAAACAAAGCAGAACTCACCTCCTCTCCCTTGCTCTCCTCAGGAGCAGGTGTCCCCTGCCAGGGAATACTGGCCGGGACGTGGGGGTGTCCCTTTCTCTAAATGATGCCAAGTGAGAACAAATATGATGAATAAGGGGGAGGAGCAACACTGATGGGGTCTCAGTGCAGTGGTGCCCACTGTACCCCCTATAGTTATGCCTCTGCTGAAACCACTGAATTCCAACTTCATGTCCTAATTATCTCCTGGATATGACACTGCAATGTTCTTCTCTATGGTCTAACATCAAAGAGATTGGCATCATGATGGCTATTCTCAGCTTGCCACATTCTTCTCTTGCTGGATGATATGACCCAGATCCTATATCCAAATCTAGCAATGGCCCGTACCTGAAGCCCATCACTACATATGCTATGGCCTGGATCCGAAGCCCATCACTACCTATGCTATGGAGCTGGGATGAAGCCCATCACTACCTATGCTATGGCCCGGATCCGAAGCCCATCGCTACCTATGCTATGGAGCTGGGATGAAGCCCATCACTACCTATGCTATGGCCCGGATCCGAAGCCCATCACTACCTATGCTATGGCCTGGATCCGAAGCCCATCACTACCTATGCTATGGATCTGAGATGAAGCCCATCACTACCTATGCTATGGCCCGGATCCGAAGCCCATCGCTACCTATGCTATGGATCTGGGATGAGGCCCATCACTACCTATGCTATGGCCTGGATCCGAAGCCCATCACTACCTATGCTATGGATCTGAGATGAAGCCCATCACTACCTATGCTATGGCCCGGATCCGAAGCCCATCGCTACCTATGCTATGGAGCTGGGAGGAAGCCCATAACTACCTATGCTATGGCCCAGATCCGAAGCCCATCACTACCTATGCTATGGATCTGGGATGAGGCCCATCACTACCTATGCTATGGCCTGGATCCGAAGCCCATAACTACCTGTGTTATGGATCTGGGATGAAGCCCATCACTACCTATGCTATGGCTCGAATCCGAAGCCCATAACTACCTAAGTTATGGATCTGGGATGAAGCCCATCACTACCTATACCATGGCCCAGATCTGAAACCCATCACTACCTATGCTATGGCTCGGATCCGAAGCCCATCACTACCTATGCTATGGATCTGGGATGAAGCCCATCACTACCTATATTATGGCCCGGATCCGAAGCCCATCACTAACCTTGTTATGGATCTGGGATGAAGCCCACCACTACCTATGCTATGGCCTGGATCCGAAGCCCATCACTACCTATGCTATGGCCTGGATCCGAAGCCCATAACTACCTGTGTTATGGATCTGGGATGAAGCCCATCACTACCTATGCTATGGCCTGGATCCGAAGCCCATAACTACCTTTTATTTGGATCTGGGATGAAGTCCATCACTACCTATACTATGGCCCAGATCCGAAGCCCATCACTACCTATGCTATGGCCTGGATCTGAAGCCCATAACTACTTATGTTATGGATCTGGGATGAAGCCCATCACTACCTATACTATGGCCCGGATCCGAAGCCCATCACTAACTATGCTATGGCCCGGATCCGAAGCCTATCACTACCTATGCTATAGCCGGATCCGAAGCCCATCACTACTTATGCTATGGCCCGGATCCGAAGCCCATCACTACCTATGTTATGGCCCGGATCCGAAGCCCATCACTAACTATGCTATGGCCCGGATCCGAAGCCTATCACTAACTATGCTATGACCTGGATCCGAGGCCCATCACTAACTATACTATGGCTCTGGGATGAAGCCCATCACTACCTATGCTATGGATCTGGGATGAAGCCCATCACTACCTATGCTATGGCCCAGATCCGAAGCCCATCACTACCTATGCTATGGCCCGGATCCGAAGCCCATCACTACCTATGCTATGGATCTGGTATGAAGCCTATCACTACCTATGCTATGGATCTGGGATGAAGCCCATCACTGCCTATGCTATGGATCTGGGATGAAGCCCACCACTACCTATGCTATGGCCGGATCTGAAGCCCATCACTACCTATGCTATGGATCTGGGATGAGGCCCATCAATACCTATGCTATGGCCCGGATCTGAAGCCCATCACTACCTATGCTATGGATCTGGGATGAAGCACATCACTACCTATGCTATGGATCTGGGATGAAGCCCATCACTGCCTATGCTATGGATCTGGGATGAAGCCCATCGATACCTATGTTATTGCCTGGATTCGAAGCCCATTACTACCTATGCTATGGATCTGGGATGAAGCCCATTACTACCTATGCTATGGCCTGGATCCAAATCCCACCTCTACCTAAGCTATGGATCTGGAATGAAGCCCATCACTACCTATGCTATGGATCTGGAATGAAGCCCATCACTACCTATGATATGGATCTGGGATGAAGCCCATCACTTTCTATGCTATGGCCCGTATCCAAAGCTCATTGCTACCTATGCTATGGATCTGGGATGAAGCCCATCACTACCTATGCTATGGCCCGTGTCCGAAGCCCATCGCTACCTATGCTATGGATCTGCAATCAAGCCCATCAATACCTATGCTATGGCCTGGATCTGAAGCCCATCGCTACCTATGCTATGGCCCGGAACCAAAGCCCATCACTACCTAGGCTATGGATCTGGGATTAAGCCCATCCCTACCTATGCTATGGCCCGGATCCGAAGCCCATCACTACCTATGCTATGGATCTGAGATGAAGCCCATCACTACCTATGCTATGGATCTGGAATGAAGCCCATCGATACCTATGTTACTGCCTTGATCCAAAGGCCCATCAATACTTATGCTTTGGCCCAGATCCGAAGCTCATCATTACCTATGCTATGGATCTGGGATAAAGCCCATCACTTTCTGTGCTATGGCTCGGATCCGAAGCCCACCACTACCTATGCTATGGATATAGGGTGAAGCCCATAACTACCCTATGCTATGGCCTGGATCCCAAGCCCATCACTACCTATCACCTATTTCTGCCCTTTATTACCCTCATTACCTCCCAGTCTCATCTTCAGGACTTTATGAGAGCTACATGTACTTTTTATTCCTGCCTTATACTTGATACCTAGATTGTATCATGAACTGACAGATGCAGGTTGTACATGGCAAACAAAAGGACACAGTTCTTCTTTCGGAGTCTTTATAACCTAAAGCGGAACAAAATCAACAAAAATCCCAGAATTTCTGGGTTTTGTTCCATGCCCCCATTGCATCCCGAATTGGGATGGAAGAGACCCAAACCTGTCCCGAAGATTGCTAGCGCTCATGCCGAGAGCATCAGGTTGGTAAGCCTTGGAAGAGAGGGTCACACATCACTAGAGGGGAGCAGCATGGGATATTTCCTTCCTTCCGGTAACACTTCTTTTGGAATAATCTGCCAAACGAGTACCCACAAAAAGTCGTACAGTACCTCCAACACCACAAATGCTGCACAGCTAAACAATGATGACCCGGGTGCCAGAAAGCCTAGCTACTGCTCTGAGGAAAAGAACAGCAATCCCAGAATGCAGAGCGTCATAGTCAGAAAACACTTCCTGTCTACAGACAACCTGAGACTCCATGGGCCGCCATCTTGGATGTTTAAAGGCTCAGAAAACACAATAGGTGCAGGTAGGATGATGGGCAATCTGCATGTACAGGATTGGGGATAACATATAAGATAACATATCTTCAAGCTGAAGGTCCGGTTTAACAGACAGAAGGTCCCCTTGACCGATAAAATGTTGTGGACAGGCTTAGCACTGCCTAAAAAGCTGCCAAAACTTGCCTGCAAGCCTAAAACTCCTAACTGCTGTCCCGCACCGTGCCGGCATTTAAATGGGCCGATAGCCGAGGTTTTTTAATTAGTTTCTTTCTACCCATGTTACGGTCGGTTCGACATGAGTAGAAAAGAAACTCGTCCTAAGACCTAAGCTTCCCTCGCGTTTGGAAAATGTGCAGGTGTTGGCCGAATTAAAACCCGACACATTAGGGTTGATTCAGAGCCCCTTTCTCACCTTTTCTTTTGCGTGAATATTTCCATTCTCGTTAATTTTTTCCCCTCGTCTGATTCAGCAAAGCCTTTTTTCTGCGATAACTTTAGCGTGAAATGTTTTCATTTTTGCATGATTTTTCGTTTGGTAGCAAGACCCCCATAAAAATGCTGAGAAAGGGGCTCTGAATCAACCCTATTTTCTCGACATCTGTAATAGCAAAACTCTCACCTGAGCTCCTGCAGGGGGCAGTGTGGGTCTCTGAGCCCCTCACACAGACGTGTCACTCCAGAGTCCTCTAGATGGTTATATGATAAATTCAGTTTGGTTAGAGATCGGTTTGTGAGCAGAGCAGAGCCGAGGACGTCACAGCACAAAGGAGACAACTCACATCCCTGAAGGCTGCAGAGACACAACAGAGAAAGCTGTGATCAGAGGCTTATTGTGTTGTTATTGTGTGCAATCTACAATTTCCTGACATTCCTCAAAAGTAAGGATAGACGCCAGTGATGAACTTCAGCTTTGGGTCGCGGCCGCAGTTATTGGAATGCAGTTCATTTGATTTTGCACAGGTGCGTCATCCATACTCCTGAGTCTCCCGATTTTTGCGGGACAATGCTGCTTTGGGGCCCTTGTCCTGTCGCTTTGCGCCAAATTGTTGTGTCCCGGGGGGGGGGGGGGCTTGACAGCATGTATGCCGCTTTAGAATGTCCGGCAGCCCAGTAGCTCAATGGAAGTTGAAGGGGGTGGTGCGGTGACAGGTGCAGTTGGCAGAGCTGAGGATGGACCCTTGTGACATGTTGACATCTCGAGAAAAAGGGACCTGTGTGGGGGCTTGGCTGCGTGTGGGGGGCTTGGCTGTGTGTGGGGGCTTGGCTGCGTGTGGGGGGCTTGGCTGTGTGTGGGGGGCTTGGCTGTGTGTGTGGGGGGCCAGGATTTATGTGGGGGGCTTGGCTGTGTGTGAGTTGGCTGTGTGTGGGGGCTTGGCTGCGTGTGGGGGGCTTGGCTGTGTATGAGTTGGCTGTGTGTGGGGGCTTGGCTGCGTGTGAGGGGCTTGGCTGTGTGGGGAAGCTTGGATGAGTGTGGGCGCTTGGCTGTGTGTGGGAGGCTTGGCTGTGTGGGGAAGCTTGGCTGCGTGTGGGGGGCTTGGCTGTGTGGGGGAGCTTGGCTGAGTGTGGGGGCTTGGCTGTGTGTAGGGGGCTTGTCTGTGATTGGGGGGCTTGCCTGTGTGGGGGAGCTTGGCTGAGTGTGGGGGCTTGGCTGTGTTTAGGGGGCTTGGCTGTGATTGGGGAGCTTGGCTTGGTGTGGAGGGGCTTGGCTGTGTGTGGAGGGGTTTGGCTATGTGTGGGGGCTTGGCTGTGTGTAGGGGGCTTGTCTGTGGGTGAGGGTGGTTTGGCTGTGTGTGGGGGCTGGCTGTGCATGTGGGGGCTGGCTGTGGGTGTGCGGGCTTGGCTGTGTGGGGGGCTTGGCTGTGTGTGTGGGGGCTTAGCTGTGAGTGGGGGGGGCTTGGCTGTGTGTTCAGAGGGCTTGGCTGTGTGTAGGGGGCTTCGTTGTGTTGGGGCTTGGCTGTATGTGGGGGGCTTGGCTGTGTGTGGGGGCTTGGCTGTGTGGGGGGTTTAACTGTGTATGAGGGGGGTTTGGCTGTGTGTGAGGGGGGTTTGGCTGTGTGGGGGGCTTGACTGTGTGTGAAGGGGATTTGGCTGTGTGTGGGGGGGCTTGGCTGTGTGTGGGGGGCTGGGTGTGTGTGGGGGGGCTGGCTGTGTGTGTGTGGGGGGCTTGGCTGTGTATGTGGGGAGGGTTTGGCTGTGTCAGGGCCTAGATCTCATTTGCCCGCATAGGTGGTGGTGTGATCGTGGCGTATGCTATGGGGACCCGTGTTTTATTGTATTTTAAAGGGAGGGTTGTTGTTGACTTTTTTTCTACTGCTTTCTGTCACCTTTGTACTATTCACCGCTGCCACGTTAACTGTTATTTTTTGGTTTATATCATTTTGGTTGTTGGTTGGTCCATATTTGTGGACAGGGCGTGGCCAGGACTTCTCTTGTTGTAGAGCCAATACATTGTGACATGTTGAGCAAGAGTTGTTGCACTACAGTGTCAAATGCAGCTGAGAGGTCAGCGAGATGATGTGGTCATCGTTGAACTTGTCTGTCAGGAGGTAAGTCACTGACTTTCATTTGCCAAGTGGAGCCCAGACACTCAAAGTGTCCAAGTCATCCTGAAGCTTGTGACCATCTTCAATAGACACATAGGCACCGTGCTCCTGAAGCTTGTGACCATCTTCAATAGACACATAGGCACTGTGCTCCTGAAGCTTGTGACCATCTTCAATAGACACATAGGCACCGTGCTCCTGAAGCTTGTGACCATCTTCAATAGACACATAGACACTGTGCTCCTGAAGCTTGTGACCACCTTCAATAGACACATAGGCACTGTGCTCCTGAAGCTTGTGACTATCTTCAATAGACACATAGGCACTGTGCTCCTGAAGCTTGTGACCATCTTCAATAGACACATAGGCACTGTGCTCCTGAAGCTGGTCACCATCTTCAATAGACACATAGGCACTGTGCTCCTGAAGCTTGTGACCACCTTCAATAGACACATAGGTACCGTGCTCCTGAAGCTTGTGACCATCTTCAATAGACACATAGGCACTGTGCTCCTGAAGCTGGTCACCATCTTCAATAGACACATAGGCACTGTGCTCCTGAAGCTTGTGACCACCTTCAATAGACACATAGGTACCGTGCTCCTGAAGCTTGTGACCACCTTCAATAGACACATAGGTACCGTGCTCCTGAAGCTTGTGACCATCTTCAATAGACACATAGGCACTGTGCTCCTGAAGCTTGTGACCATCTTCAATAGACACATAGGCACTGTGCTCCTGAAGCTGGTGACCATCTTCAATAGACACATAGGCACTGTGCTCCTGAAGCTGGTGACCATCTTCAATAGACACATAGGCACTGTGCTCCTGAAGCTTGTGACCACCTTCAATAGACACATAGGCACCGTGTTCCTGAAGCTTGTGACCATCTTCAATAGACACATAGGCACTGTGCTCCTGAAGCTTGTGACCACCTTCAATAGACACATAGGCACCGTGCTCCTGAAGCTTGTGACCATCGTCAATAGACACATAGGCACCGTGCTCCTGAAGCTTGTGACCATTTTCAATAGACACATAGGCACTGTGCTCCTGAAGCTTGTGACCATGTTCAATAGACACATAGGCACTGTGCTCCTGAAGCTTGTGACCATGTTCAATAGACACATAGGCACCGTGCTCCTGAAGCTTGTGACCATCTTCAATAGACACATAGGCACCGTGCTCCTGAAGCTTGTGACCATCTTCAATAGACACATAGGCACTGTGCTCCTGAAGCTTGTGACCATCTTCAATAGACACATAGGCACCGTGCTCCTGAAGCTTGTGACCATCTTCAATAGACACATAGGCACCATGCTACATATCTTTGTGTCATCTGCAAAAATACAGACAGTGCTTCTAATTCCATCTTCTATGTCATTTATAAACAAGTTGAATAATAGTGGATATAACCCCTGGAGCTGTGTAACATGTCAAATGATTTAGCTTTACCGGCTAAATGATCAAAACAATGGCAATGGGCATCGCCATAGCGCTCCGGCAAGGCCACATCGGGAATATTAAGTACAGCTATGGAACACTTACCTGCAAAAATACAAAAGCAGGATCTAAACTTAAAACATACATATCAAGAAAAAAAAATCTAAAACATAATCTGTACAGACTGAAGTAATAAAGAGAAATATGTGAAAGGTTTGAATAATGGCTTTACAATAATTAATAATTCGTATCATTTGGTTTAAATTGTGCAGCTTTTCAGGACATCACTCACCTGAGCTCCTGCAGGGGGCAGCGCGGATCTCTGAGCCCCTCACAAAGACGCGTCACTCCAGAGTCCTCTAGGCGGTTATCTGATAAATCCAGTTTGGTGAGAGATCGTGTTGTGACTATAGTGGAGCCGAGGACATCACAGCACAAGCGAGACAAAGCACAAAAACTGAGGCTGCAGAGACACGGCAGAGACATAAGGGGTTAATTTGGCACCAGGTTTACAATGCGCTCTATGCTGTTGCTGATTTTCACTAGAGATGAGCGAACTTTTGAAAAATTCGATTCGACTGATTCGCCGAATTTTCCGACAAAAATCGTTTCGACCCGAATAAATTCGCGACGAATCGCTATTAAAAACGGCTATTTCTGAGCCTCCTACAGCCTCAATAGGGTTGTAAACCATTCAGCCTTGCTGTAACACGCACAGGATGCGTGCTGGGTTAGTTAAATAATACTTTGAAGAAATATCACATGCAGATCAGAGGCATCGCTAATAGAATCGCAGAGCGGCACAATTGCAGAGAGTTGAAGTGGCATCACTATGAGGGGCAGAAGGAGCCCAAATATACACTGGAGTTGGCCTCAGGAGCCCAAAAATTGGATGAATCACACCCTGGAGTTGGCAGAAGTTGGCAGCAGCAGCAGCAGCAGGAGCCCAAATATACACTGGAGTTGGCTTCAGGAGCCCAAAAATTGGATGAATCACACCCTGGAGTTGGCAGAAGTTGGCAGCAGCAGCAGCAGGAGCCCAAATATACACTGGAGTTGGCCTCAGGAGCCCAAAAATTGGATGAATCACACCCTGGAGTTGGCAGGAGTTGACAGTAGCAGCAGCAGGAGCCCAAATATACACTGGAGTTGGCCTCAGGAGCCCAAAAATTGGATGAATCACACCCTGGAGTTGGCAGAAGTTGGCAGCAGCAGCAGCAGGAGCCCAAATATACACTGGAGTTGGCCTCAGGAGCCCAAAAATTGGATGAATCACACCCTGGAGTTGGCAGGAGTTGACACCAGCAGCAGCAGGAGCCCAAATATACACTGGAGTTGGCCTCAGGAGCCCAAAAATTGGATGAATCACACCCTGGAGTTGGCAGAAGTTGGCAGCAGCAGCAGCAGGAGCCCAAATATACACTGGAGTTGGCCTCAGGAGCCCAAAAATTGGATGAATCACACCCTGGAGTTGGCAGGAGTTGACAGTAGCAGCAGCAGGAGCCCAAATATACACTGGAGTTGGCATCAGGAGCCCAAAAATTGGATGAATCACACCCTGGAGTTGGCAGAAGTTGGCAGCAGCAGCAGCAGGAGCCCAAATATACACTGGAGTTGGCCTCAGGAGCCCAAAAATTGGATGAATCACACCCTGGAGTTGGCAGGAGTTGGCAGCAGCAGCAGCAGGAGCCCAAAAAATGGCCTAAAGACATAAATATGTTTTGCACCATTTGGAAAGTGTAAAACGTGGCACCATGCTGAATCTAGTCGCATGCATCAGGCATTGGTGGGTGGAAATCCTGGCTGATCCATCCCTGATTCATTTTGACAAAGGTGAGTCTCTCCACATTTTTAGTTGACAGACGAGTTCTCCTCGCCGTAACTATGGCCCCCGCCGCACTAAACACCCGCTCAGATGGCACGCTACTTGCCGGGCAGGACAGCTTTTCCAGGGCAAACTCTGCTAGTTGCGGCCACAAATCAAGTTTGGCTGCCCAGAAGTCCAGCGGATCCTCAAGGTGTGTTGGCATGGTCATGTCAAAGTATGACATGACCTGCTGGTTCAGGTCCTGCTCCAGGTCTTCCTGCTGCTCATGAGTAGCCTCACTATGCGGGTGTAGAAAGCTACTCATTAGCGACTGAAGACTGAGGCTGCTGCTGCTGATGGAGCTTCTGCTGCTGCTGCTGCCAACCCCCCCAGCGGCCATGGCAGTGGAAGGTGAGCGCAGAGGTCCCCTCGAGTCAGACCTGCGAGAGTATGGACCATGGCGCAGATAGGCATCGGCCAACTGCCTACGTAGAATGTCTTTGTAGTAGTTGAGTTTGTCCTCCCTCTCGGTGGGTTTAAAAAATGCCCCCATTTTGTGCCGGAAGCGAGGGTCCAATAAGGTGGACAGCCAGAAGTCATCCCGCCGACAGATGGAAACAATTCTGGGGTCACTACGCAAGCATGTGAGCATGCTTCGTGCCATTTGCGCAAGTGACTCGGATGGACTACCTGTCTCCATCTCCACTGCATACTGCCACGGTGTGCCCGGGTCCTCTGTCTCTCCTTCCTCAAAAACCTCTAGCTCCTCTGGCTGCTCCTGCTCCTCCTCTCCTGTCCGCTGACTAGATAAACCAGCCATTTCGCCAAGCCTAAACTGTGTTTCGCTGGGCAACTCCTCCTCCTCCTCTTCCTCCTCCTCCTCCTCCAGTTCAGCTCCAACGGGGTTCATGTGGCCGTAAGATGTAAACGCCATGTCTCCAGTGCCCTGACCAGCCATGGTTTCCAACATGTGCTGTAGTACATGAAGCAGTGGAATCACGTCGTTCATCCCGTAATCCTGCCGACTGACAAATAAAGTGGCTTCCTCAAAGGGCCTGAGCAAACGGCAGGTGTCACGTATGAGCTGCCACTGGTTGACATTGAAGTTACACAGGGGAGTCCCCCTATCTGCTTGGATCATCAGGAAATCCGTGATGGCTTTTCTCTGTTCATATAATCAGTCCAACATGTGAAGGGTGGAATTCCAACGGGTGGAAACATCGCAAATCAGACTATGTTGGGGGATACCATTCTGACGCTGTAGCTCAAGAAGGGTGTGTTTGGCGGTGTAGGAGTGGCTGAAGTGCATGCAAAGTTTCCGTGAAGTTGTTAGGATGTCCTGCAGATGGGGGGAACACTTCAGAAACCGCTTGACAACCAGATTGAAGACGTGAGCCATGCAGGGGGCATGGGTCAGGCTTCCTTGGCGCAGCGCAGACAAAATGTTCTTCCCATTGTCGGTAACCATGATTCCCATTTTAAGTTTTCTCGGAGTAAGCCATGTTTGGATTTCCTGATGAATACATTTAAGCAGTTCCTCCCCTGTGTGACTCCGTTCGCCAAGACAAACCATGTGAAGCACTGCGTGACACCTCCGTGCCCTGCACACATGGTAGACTGGAGGGGCACTGAGACTTGAGCCTACAGTGGAGGGTGAGGAGATGGCGGAGGATGAGGAGGCCGAGTCGCACGGTGTCACAGGCCCAATGGGCAGAGAGCGCGGAGGCCGAAGCGGCGTGACCTGTCCAAGTTGCTGCTGCAAAGGGACCACATTCACCCAGTGGGCCGTAAACGACATGTACTGCCCCTGACCGTAGTTACAGCTCCAGATGTCGGCGCTGCCATGTATTTTGCTACACACCGACAGGCTCAAGGACTGGCCCACCTTCTGTTCAACAAAAGTGTGCAGCGCTGGTACTGCCTTCTTGGCAAAGAAATGACGGCTTGGGACTCTCCACCTCGGCTCGGCACAAGCCATCAGTTCTCTGAAAGGTGCAGATTCCACCACCTGAAAAGGGAGCGACTGCAGCACCAGCAACTTGGACAGGAGCACATTCAGCTTCTGCGCCGTAGGATGAGTGGGCGCATACTGCTGTCTCTTGGACATGGCTTCGCTGATGGATTGCTGGCGGGATGCATGACTTGGAGGAGGAGGAGCAGGAGCGACAGAGGATGGGTATGACGCACAGCTGCCTTCGGCTGAGGTGCTGGAGCCTTGGCTTGCAGAAATTGGGAGCTCACTTGGTGAGGAAGCAGACTGGACCACCCCTTGGGAGCCTCGGTTCTCCCAGGTCGTTTTATGGTGACGCATCATATGTTGACGCAGGGCCGTGGTGCCAACATTTGGACCCTGGCCACGCTTCACCTTTTGCCTACATATCTTGCATGTGGCCATGTTACCCTCCTGCGGATGCCTCAGGAAAAACTGCCACACTGCCGAGTAGCTACTTTTCCCACCCCCTGGCCTCACTGATTCACTGCTGCTGTTGCCAACTCCAGGAACCCCTGCTCCACTACCTCCCGATAAGGTAGACTGCCGCACAGCAGGTGCTCTACCCCGGCCCCGGCCCCGGCCGGCTCCAGCCTTTGGAATTGTGCCCCCATGCTGACTGCTACCACCTTGCTGCCTCAGCTGCTGACTCCGGGGCAACCTGCACCCCTCTTCTCCTGATGATGACGATGAAGCCCCTTCATCACCCGGCTCCCAAGTGCGATCGGCTTCATCGTCATCATCATCATCATCACCGAGTTGTGGCTGTACGTCACTGATGTTCGTGGATTCGTCAACAGTGTCTGGCGCAGGAGCTGGAACGCTCGCAGCACCCACGACACTGTCCACATCACTATTTGTCTGCCTAGCTAAAGAAGCCACCTCCATTTCTTGGCTGGGCAGTAGCTGCTGACTGTCCTCTATCTGATGGTCCTCCTCACTAAAGAGTGGAGCTGAACCCAAAGCATAGGATACGTCGCTGGGGGAGGGAACGGCGTAGGCCAGAGGCAATGGGAGGACAGGGACTGCTCTCGGGGCATGCCAACTCAGGGTTGTGTCAGAGGAACCTACCGACCCTAGACTGGGGGTCTCAGATGTAAGTTGTGATGATGTTGTTGATGAGCGCGTCAACCAATCTACCACGGCAGATGCGTTACTGGTGGAGACCCGACCGCTAGCAGATACTGGCAGATTAGGTCTCTCAGCGTGACTCCTGCTGCTACTGGCCCCCAGTCTGATGCGAGCTCTGCCTGCGGAATCTTGGCCTCTGCCACTCCTCTTTTCACTTCCAGGCACTTGTCTGCCCGACATAGTCTAACTGGCGTGGTAGTAGGTGATATTTAAAAAAACCCCGGGCAGCGGTGGGTCTATATGAAACAGAATATAATGCACACCAAAAGTGAGCAGTAACACTCAGCCTCCAACAGGCCTGCTTAGTGTAAATAAGAGAGCTGCTTAGTGTAAATAAAGAGGGGTATGCTATGTTACAGAATGGGATGCCTCAACAGAAGTGCACCTGGCAGGCAGCAGTAAGCCTATGCCCAGCAAAAGTGTCTTATAATATAAATATAATAAGAGCAAATGCTTATATGGTCTTAAACAGAGGCTGCTTTAGTCACAGAATGGGATGCCCTGGGCAGGAATGGACCTGGCAGGGTCCAGTAGTGCTTTGGCCAGCAAAAGTGTCTTTATCAGGCTAATTTCAAATATGATAAGAGCAAATGCTTATATGGTCTTAAACAGAGGCTGCTGTAGTCACAGAATGGGATGCCCCGGGCAGGAATCGACCTGGCAGGGTCCAGTAGTGCTTTGGCCAGCAAAAGTGTCTTTATCAGGCCTAATTTCAAATATGATAAGAGCAAATGCTTATATGGTCTTAAACAGAGGCTGCTGTAGTCACAGAATGGGATGCCCCAACAGGAATCGACCTGGCAGGGTCCAGTAGTGCTTTGGCCAGCAAAAGTGTCTTTATCAGGCCTAATTTCAAATATGATAAGAGCAAATGCTTATATGGTCTTAAACAGAGGCTGCTTTAGTCACAGAATGGGATGCCCTGGGCAGGAATGGACCTGGCAGGGTCCAGTAGTGCTTTGGCCAGCAAAAGTGTCTTTATCAGGCTAATTTCAAATATGATAAGAGCAAATGCTTATATGGTCTTAAACAGAGGCTGCTGTAGTCACAGAATGGGATGCCCCGGGCAGGAATGGACCTGGCAGGGTCCAGTAGTGCTTTGGCCAGCAAAAGTGTCTTTATCAGGCCTAATTTCAAATATGATAAGAGCAAATGCTTATATGGTCTTAAACAGAGGCTGCTGTAGTCACAGAATGGGATGCCCTGGGCAGGAATGGACCTGGCAGGGTCCAGTAGTGCTTTGGCCAGCAAAAGTGTCTTTATCAGGCCTAATTTCAAATATGATAAGAGCAAATGCTTATATGGTCTTAAACAGAGGCTGCTTTAGTCACAGAATGGGATGCCCTGGGCAGGAATGGACCTGGCAGGGTCCAGTAGTGCTTTGGCCAGCAAAAGTGTCTTTATCAGGCTAATTTCAAATATGATAAGAGCAAATGCTTATATGGTCTTAAACAGAGGCTGCTGTAGTCACAGAATGGGATGCCCCGGGCAGGAATCGACCTGGCAGGGTCCAGTAGTGATTTGGCCAGCAAAAGTGTCTTTATCAGGCCTAATTTCAAATATGATAAGAGCAAATGCTTATATGGTCTTAAACAGAGGCTGCTGTAGTCACAGAATGGGATGCCCTGGGCAGGAATGGACCTGGCAGGGTCCAGTAGTGCTTTGGCCAGCAAAAGTGTCTTTATCAGGCCTAATTTCAAATATGATAAGAGCAAATGCTTATATGGTCTTAAACAGAGGCTGCTGTAGTCACAGAATGGGATGCCCTGGGCAGGAATGGACCTGGCAGGGTCCAGTAGTGCTTTGGCCAGCAAAAGTGTCTTTATCAGGCCTAATTTCAAATATGATAAGAGCAAATGCTTATATGGTCTTAAACAGAGGCTGCTGTAGTCACAGAATGGGATGCCCCGGGCAGGAATGGACCTGGCAGGGTCCAGTAGTGCTTTGGCCAGCAAAAGTGTCTTTATCAGGCCTAATTTCAAATATGATAAGAGCAAATGCTTATATGGTCTTAAACAGAGGCTGCTGTAGTCACAGAATGGGATGCCCCGGGCAGGAATGGACCTGGCAGGGTCCAGTAGTGCTTTGGCCAGCAAAAGTGTCTTTATCAGGCCTAATTTCAAATATGATAAGAGCAAATGCTTATATGGTCTTAAACAGAGGCTGCTTTAGTCACAGAATGGGATGCCCTGGGCAGGATTGGACCTGGCAGGGTCCAGTAGTGCTTTGGCCAGCAAAAGTGTCTTTATCAGGCCTAATTTCAAATATGATAAGAGCAAATGCTTATATGGTCTTAAACAGAGGCTGCTGTAGTCACAGAATGGGATGCCCTGGGCAGGAATGGACCTGGCAGGGTCCAGTAGTGCTTTGGCCAGCAAAAGTGTCTTTATCAGGCCTAATTTCAAATATGATAAGAGCAAATGCTTATATGGTCTTAAACAGAGGCTGCTTTAGTCACAGAATGGGATGCCCTGGGCAGGAATGGACCTGGCAGGGTCCAGTAGTGCTTTGGCCAGCAAAAGTGTCTTTATCAGGCTAATTTCAAATATGATAAGAGCAAATGCTTATATGGTCTTAAACAGAGGCTGCTGTAGTCACAGAATGGGATGCCCCGGGCAGGAATGGACCTGGCAGGGTCCAGTAGTGCTTTGGCCAGCAAAAGTGTCTTTATCAGGCCTAATTTCAAATATGATAAGAGCAAATGCTTATATGGTCTTAAACAGAGGCTGCTGTAGTCACAGAATGGGATGCCCTGGGCAGGAATGGACCTGGCAGGGTCCAGTAGTGCTTTGGCCAGCAAAAGTGTCTTTATCAGGCCTAATTTCAAATATGATAAGAGCAAATTCTTATATGGTCTTAAACAGAGGCTGCTTTAGTCACAGAATGGGATGCCCTGGGCAGGAATGGACCTGGCAGGGTCCAGTAGTGCTTTGGCCAGCAAAAGTGTCTTTATCAGGCTAATTTCAAATATGATAAGAGCAAATGCTTATATGGTCTTAAACAGAGGCTGCTGTAGTCACAGAATGGGATGCCCCAACAGGAATCGACCTGGCAGGGTCCAGTAGTGCTTTGGCCAGCAAAAGTGTCTTTATCAGGCCTAATTTCAAATATGATAAGAGCAAATGCTTATATGGTCTTAAACAGAGGCTGCTTTAGTCACAGAATGGGATGCCCTGGGCAGGAATGGACCTGGCAGGGTCCAGTAGTGCTTTGGCCAGCAAAAGTGTCTTTATCAGGCCTAATTTCAAATATGATAAGAGCAAATGCTTATATGGTCTTAAACAGAGGCTGCTGTAGTCACAGAATGGGATGCCCCGGGCAGGAATGGACCTGGCAGGGTCCAGTAGTGCTTTGGCCAGCAAAAGTGTCTTTATCAGGCCTAATTTCAAATATGATAAGAGCAAATGCTTATATGGTCTTAAACAGAGGCTGCTGTAGTCACAGAATGGGATGCCCTGGGCAGGAATGGACCTGGCAGGGTCCAGTAGTGCTTTGGCCAGCAAAAGTGTCTTTATCAGGCCTAATTTCAAATATGATAAGAACAAATGCTTATATGGTCTTAAACAGAGGCTGCTTTAGTCACAGAATGGGATGCCCTGGGCAGGAATGGACCTGGCAGGGTCCAGTAGTGCTTTGGCCAGCAAAAGTGTCTTTATCAGGCTAATTTCAAATATGATAAGAGCAAATGCTTATATGGTCTTAAACAGAGGCTGCTGTAGTCACAGAATGGGATGCCCCAACAGGAATCGACCTGGCAGGGTCCAGTAGTGCTTTGGCCAGCAAAAGTGTCTTTATCAGGCCTAATTTCAAATATGATAAGAGCAAATGCTTATATGGTCTTAAACAGAGGCTGCTTTAGTCACAGAATGGGATGCCCTGGGCAGGAATGGACCTGGCAGGGTCCAGTAGTGCTTTGGCCAGCAAAAGTGTCTTTATCAGGCCTAATTTCAAATATGATAAGAGCAAATGCTTATATGGTCTTAAACAGAGGCTGCTGTAGTCACAGAATGGGATGCCCCGGGCAGGAATGGACCTGGCAGGGTCCAGTAGTGCTTTGGCCAGCAAAAGTGTCTTTATCGGGCCTAATTTCAAATATGATAAGAGCAAATGCTTATATGGTCTTAAACAGAGGCTGCTGTAGTCACAGAATGGGATGCCCTGGGCAGGAATGGACCTGGCAGGGTCCAGTAGTGCTTTGGCCAGCAAAAGTGTCTTTATCAGGCCTAATTTCAAATATGATAAGAGCAAATGCTTATATGGTCTTAAACAGAGGCTGCTTTAGTCACAGAATGGGATGCCCCAACAGGAATCGACCTGGCAGGGTCCAGTAGTGCTTTGGCCAGCAAAAGTGTCTTTATCAGGCCTAATTTCAAATATGATAAGAGCAAATGCTTATATGGTCTTAAACAGAGGCTGCTGTAGTCACAGAATGGGATGCCCTGGGCAGGAATGGACCTGGCAGGGTCCAGTAGTGCTTTGGCCAGCAAAAGTGTCTTTATCAGGCCTAATTTCAAATATGATAAGAGCAAATGCTTATATGGTCTTAAACAGAGGCTGCTGTAGTCACAGAATGGGATGCCCCAACAGGAATCGACCTGGCAGGGTCCAGTAGTGCTTTGGCCAGCAAAAGTGTCTTTATCAGGCCTAATTTCAAATATGATAAGAGCAAATGCTTATATGGTCTTAAACAGAGGCTGCTTTAGTCACAGAATGGGATGCCCCAACAGGAATCGACCTGGCAGGGTCCAGTAGTGCTTTGGCCAGCAAAAGTGTCTTTATCAGGCCTAATTTCAAATATGATAAGAGCAAATGCTTATATGGTCTTAAACAGAGGCTGCTTTAGTCACAGAATGGGATGCCCTGGGCAGGAATGGACCTGGCAGGGTCCAGTAGTGCTTTGGCCAGCAAAAGTGTCTTTATCAGGCTAATTTCAAATATGATAAGAGCAAATGCTTATATGGTCTTAAACAGAGGCTGCTGTAGTCACAGAATGGGATGCCCCGGGCAGGAATCGACCTGGCAGGGTCCAGTAGTGCTTTGGCCAGCAAAAGTGTCTTTATCAGGCCTAATTTCAAATATGATAAGAGCAAATGCTTATATGGTCTTAAACAGAGGCTGCTGTAGTCACAGAATGGGATGCCCTGGGCAGGAATGGACCTGGCAGGGTCCAGTAGTGCTTTGGCCAGCAAAAGTGTCTTTATCAGGCCTAATTTCAAATATGATAAGAGCAAATGCTTATATGGTCTTAAACAGAGGCTGCTGTAGTCACAGAATGGGATGCCCTGGGCAGGAATGGACCTGGCAGGGTCCAGTAGTGCTTTGGCCAGCAAAAGTGTCTTTATCAGGCCTAATTTCAAATATGATAAGAGCAAATGCTTATATGGTCTTAAACAGAGGCTGCTTTAGTCACAGAATGGGATGCCCTGGGCAGGAATGGACCTGGCAGGGTCCAGTAGTGCTTTGGCCAGCAAAAGTGTCTTTATCAGGCCTAATTTCAAATATGATAAGAGCAAATGCTTATATGGTCTTAAACAGAGGCTGCTGTAGTCACAGAATGGGATGCCCTGGGCAGGAATGGACCTGGCAGGGTCCAGTAGTGCTTTGGCCAGCAAAAGTGTCTTTATCAGGCCTAATTTCAAATATGATAAGAGCAAATGCTTATATGGTCTTAAACAGAGGCTGCTTTAGTCACAGAATGGGATGCCCTGGGCAGGAATGGACCTGGCAGGGTCCAGTAGTGCTTTGGCCAGCAAAAGTGTCTTTATCAGGCTAATTTCAAATATGATAAGAGCAAATGCTTATATGGTCTTAAACAGAGGCTGCTGTAGTCACAGAATGGGATGCCCCGGGCAGGAATGGACCTGGCAGGGTCCAGTAGTGCTTTGGCCAGCAAAAGTGTCTTTATCAGGCCTAATTTCAAATATGATAAGAGCAAATGCTTATATGGTCTTAAACAGAGGCTGCTTTAGTCACAGAATGGGATGCCCTGGGCAGGAATGGACCTGGCAGGGTCCAGTAGTGCTTTGGCCAGCAAAAGTGTCTTTATCAGGCTAATTTCAAATATGATAAGAGCAAATGCTTATATGGTCTTAAACAGAGGCTGCTGTAGTCACAGAATGGGATGCCCTGGGCAGGAATGGACCTGGCAGGGTCCAGTAGTGCTTTGGCCAGCAAAAGTGTCTTTATCAGGCCTAATTTCAAATATGATAAGAGCAAATGCTTATATGGTCTTAAACAGAGGCTGCTTTAGTCACAGAATGGGATGCCTCACAGCAGACTTAAGATCAGTTCAGTATATATGCACAGTTAGTTACTATAAGCAGCCTGAAAACGCTAACAAAGGCTGGATGAAAAAAAAAAAATCTCCCTGTCAGCCAGCTCCGTTTTTCCTACCTTTCCCTGGCTTTCTGTCTGTCTCCTGTCTGTCTCCTGCCTGTCTCCTGCCTGTCCCTGTCTGTCCCTGTCTCCAGCCTGTCTAACTGCCTCAGCTACACAGCGTTCTGTCTGTCTGTCACGAATGCAATAGAGAAATGAGGAAAAGCAAGATGGCCGCCGTTAAATACCGCTGTGTGACGTCACCGGGCTTGCTGGCTGCTGATAGGCTGCATGTGACTGCCCCAGCTTGCACTGGCGCGGGATACATGTCCAGACATGTCCCGTCCGCCATCTTAGAATGCCTGTAAATGTAAATGAATGGATGTTAAAGGAAAACTTCGAGTGATCGAATCGCGGGGAAATTCGGATTCGATCCGAATCGAATTTTTCCTGAAATTCGGATCGAATCCGGGTTCGTCCGGATCGATTCGCTCATCCCTAATTTTCACCTTATTTTTAGAACCATGTACAAAAAGTTCACTTCTAGTTCAATTTGCTTTACTCCAAAGAGCAATTTTTGCACCTTGTGCTGTATCGAACATTTTGTGTGTGTCGTTGTGTAGAACACCATCTACAGCATTGTGGCCATTGAATCACACCGGTTATCCCAATTGTTGGACTCTCACCTGAGCTCCTGCAGGTGGCAGCGTGGATCTCTGAGTCCCTCACACAGACGTGATACTCCGGAGTCCTCTAGATTATTCTGTGATAAATCCAGTTTGATGAGAGATGGGTTTGTGAGCAGAGCAGAGGCGAGAGTATCACAGCTCAAGGGAGACAGATCACACAGCGAGAGGCTGCAGAGACACAACAGAGAGATCAGAGACTTGTGTAGTCATTGTGTGTCTTTGTATAGAGCCGCACACCCTCCACAGCACTGTGCAGAGTGTATGACACCAGCTTTTATGATCATTAATACTGGAGACAGGGCTGGATTATGAGGTGGGCCTCTACCACTTGCAAGGGGGGGCTCCACCAACCATTGGGGTCTGGTCCAGAAGGCTTTTCAGTTTTTGATCTGATGGGTCACAGGGCCGGCAACAAAGCTATCGGCAGCAGTGCCCCCCCCGTGTACCTGGGCAGCCAAAGCCACCACAGGACAGGACGGAGAGTCTAGAGCTGTCACTGCACATAAGCCGCCAAGCCCAGCTGCTGGCAGCTCAATGCAGGGAACTGTTTTCTGCTGGACCAGCCGGGCGACTACACTACCCCCTGCCCAGAATGGCAAAGCAGGAGTTCCCGAGCAGGACGCACCCGCACAGGGGTGGCCCAAGGGACTCGATCTGGTGTTCCAGTAAGTAGGCAGGTGTCAGACAACCACCAATCAGTTACTTGGCTGGACTATTATTTTATACTGTATCTGGGGCCTCCACCAGATTTTATATATAGTATAGGCATGACCCTTGGACTCGCTGGGTATAGGCATGACCCTTGAAATCACTGAGTATAGGCGCGACCCTTAGACTCGTTGATTACAGGCACGACCCCTGGACTTGATGGGTATAGGCATGAGCCTTGGACTCGCTGGGTATAGGCACGACCCTTGGACTCGCTGGGTATAGGCACGACCCTCGGACTCGCTGGGTATAGGCACGACCCTTGGACTCACTGAGTATAGGCACAACCCTTGGACTCCCTGAGTATAGGCATGACCCTTGGACTCGCTAGGTATAGACATGACCCTTGAAATCACTGAGTATAGGCACGACCCTTTGACTCGTTGATTATAGGCACGACCCCTGGACTTGATGGGTATAGGCATGAGAGCCTTGGACTCGCTGAGTATAGGCATGACCCTTGGACTCGCTGAGTATAGGCACGACCCATGGACTTGCTGGGTATAGGCACGACCCCTGGACTCGCTGGGTATAGGCACAACCCCTGGACTCGCTGGGTATAGGCATGACCCTTAGACTCGATGAGCATAGGCACAACCCTTGGACTCACTGGGCATCCATTGCCCCTGTTGGGGTGGGTGGGGTAGCTTTGGGTTGACGTGCAGAAGTGGGGTTGGGTTGGGTTGACGTGTTAGAAGCCAATTCAACCCTTTTAAAGATTTGGACAGATTGGGCATGATCTAGAATGTGCCTCGGAAGTCTGATCAAGAGAGAGAGGGTCCCCTCCATGAACTTGACACAGAGAAGGGCCGTGGCGTGCACTCCCTGGGCACCTAACAGGAACTGAGGGTCTGGGAATCCACATTGTCTGTGTCATTGACATCACAAGAACTAACAAGCAGTGATACAAGAAGCGTGCTTTACCAAGGTCTTCATATTTCTATTTATTATCAATTCTGTAAGATATATGGTAAATTGTACTGTGGACAATAATATGCTCCTTGCATAGGACACTGAGAAAGTCCAGTGGGGCGAAACGTGTCTGCCAGACATCACAAGGACTAACAAGCAGTGACACAGAGGGCGTGCTTTACCAAGGTATTCATATTGCTATTTATTTTCAATGCTGTAAGATATATATTACATTGTACTGTGGCTGATAATATGCTCTTTGCACAGGGCACTGAGGAAGCCCAGTGGGGTGAAACGTGTCTGCCCAGACATCACAAGGACTAACAAGCAGTGATACAAAGAGCGTGCTTTACCGAGTTATTCATATTGCTATTTATTATCAATTCTGTAAGATATATGGTACATTGTACTGTGGCCAATAACATGCTCCTCTATTGCTTCTCAATGCACAGTGCATTGAGAAAGTCCAGCGGGGCAAAACGTGTCTGCCCAGAAATCACAAGGACTAACAAGCAGTGATACAAAGAGTGTGTTATTCATATTGCTATTTATTATCAAGGAATAATAAGAATGTGCTTTTCTCTGAAGGTGACCTGGTCTGAGGGAAACAGACTTACCTCAACTCCTGTATTTTGCTGTCAGGGTTAACCAGCCAGGTAAGAACAGCAGGGTTATCCGTTGAGGAGGAGCTTGTCTTGAACCACGTCTTCAGCCCTAGGCCAGAGCGTCTTCTGTTTGCTCTAAGGAAGCGACATCTGTGAAAGCTAAAAGACAAGAAATGATCACTGATAGGGGCGTGTCACAGCTCGGGAGAGAAGAGAAACCTTCCTAACACCCCTCACACACTTCAGTACTGCGCCGCGCCTCCATCACTAGAGCGACGTGCGGCCTTATGGGTGATATGTAAATAGGCAGGTTGCTCTACTAGCAGAATAAGCCATGCCCACATCTGCATCCCTGCCTCAGGGGTTAGCTAACTTCTCTGCTGCCTCTGGTACCTCTAAGGCCAAATATGGAATGGCGCCCCCCCCCCCCCACGAACTGCGATGCCCCGCTGCATAGGACACTGAGAAAGTCCAGCGGGGTGAAACGTGTCTGCCTAGACATTACAAGGACTAACAAGCAGTGATACAAAGAGAGTGCTTGAACCACGTCTTCAGCCCTAGGCCAGAGCGTCTCCTGTTTGTTCTAAGGAAGCGACATCTGTGAAAGCTAAAAGACAAGAAATTATCACTGATAGGGGCGTGTCACAGCTCGGGAGAGAAGAGAAGCCTTCCTAACACCCCTCCCACACTTCAGTACTGCGCTGCGCCTCCGTCACTAGAGCGATGTGCGGCCTTATGGGTGATATGTAAATAGGCAGGTTGCTCTACTAGCAGAATAAGCCACGCCCACATCTGCATCCCTGCCTCAGGGGTTAGCTAACTTCTCCCCCTCCCCCACGAACTGCGATGCCCCGCTGCATAGGACACTGAGAAAGTCCAGCGGGCGAAACGTGTCTGCCTAGACATTACAAGGACTAACAAGCAGTGATACAAAGACAGTGCTTGAACCACTTCTCTGCTGCCTCTGGTGCCAACTATAGATTTTTTGCACATCTTACCGAATTGTAAAACAGCGTATCAAAGAGTTTTTATTTTTTACATTTATTTGTCCACTTTAGTTCTGTACCGTGCCCCCTGGGTGCATCCCGAACTGTGATGCCCCGCTATGTGAACCCCCCCGTTGCCCAGTACTCACCTCTTCCAGCTCCAATGGTGCATGCGCGGATTCTCGTCCACTTAGAGATGTTTACCTTGAGTAAGTCAAACGGCTCTGATAGGTTTCAATGGGGAGAGAGAGCGTCTGCATCCAGAGTGGAGTGCGCTCCTGCCCCGGCCTATCTGAATGACAGGGTGAGAGCGTGCGCACAGCGCAAGGATGCGGCGGTTAAGGTCATTCTCGCTCTCCATTGTAAACGTCAGAATGACATAGGCACAGCAAACAACTCTGATTGGACAATAGCCCGGGCATACACCCTTGCACCAGGGAAAGGTGAGTGAATACCGGTAGTTTGGGGGAGTTTCAGACAGTGGGGCATCCCACTTCATGATACCCCGGGGGAAGGCCCTGGGTCCTGCTTTAACACAATTCACTCCCCTCCCCTATATACGCAGTTTTGGTCTACCTCCACCCCCCAGATATTCCGTTTTGGGCCACTTTAATACCTCCCCCTCCCAGATACGCAGTTTTGGTCCACTTTAATACCTTCCTCCCCCAGATACGCAGTTTTGGGTCACTTTAATAGCCCCCCCAGATACGCAGTTTTGGGCCACTTTAATACCTCCCCCCCCCCCAGATACGCAGATTTGGTCCTCTTTAATACCTTCCTCCCCCCAGATACGCAGTTTTGGGCCACTTTAATACCTCCCCCCCCCCCAGATACGCAGTTTTGGTCCACTTTAATACCCCCCCCCCCAGATACGCAGTTTTGGTCCTCTTTAATACCTTCCTCCCCCCAGATACGCAGTTTTGGGCCACTTTAATACCTCCCCCCCCCCAGATACGCAGTTTTGGGCCACTTTAATACCTTCCCCCCCCCCAGATACGCAGTTTTGGTCCACTTTAATACCTTCCTCCCCCCCGGATACGCAGCATTGGTCCACACCAACACCTTCTCCCCACCATTACCCCGGAAACTTTAAGACAGACACCGTCGCCCACAAGCTGTAATGCTGTGTGTACTGCACCGTTCAGGCAGGAAGACTGTCACCCGCTGTCACAGATTCTGAGGTGGTGATACCTCCCCCTCCTTGGCGCTCCTGCGCTGGACGAGGCAAAAAGGTCAGTGGGAATGCGGGAGAGCACGCCAGCTGCGTTTTTGCGGCATTGCGCCCACGCTGCACCCGTGTTCGGCATGAGATGGAGGTGCCCACTAGCCCCGCCTCACCCCGCATCATTATGGGTGTGGCCCTGCCCTGACTGAAAGTGGAAAGTTTCGATGTAAAACATCAAGAACACGTTCAAACACAATTTCTGTGGGCACAGAAGGAGGGCAGCGAGTAATTAAAGCTGGCCCATTGAATCACCCACATTTTTTGATGCCCATAGACACACCCCAGCATCAGGACTCCCGCATTAATTTAAGTCCACATCCATAAGCATTGTGCATCAGGCAGCTCTAAGAAACGTCTATTGATTGTAATAAATGTACTGTTGCCGATGGTTTGGCTTCCAGCTCAGTCACTAGAACCAGTGGGTATAACCCAGCAGAGACATCTCTCACCCCCTATCTCACCCCCTATTTCTGGTTACACTATGTTCTGGCAGGCTGGAGACGCTCTTATCCTGCAGCATTGTGCATCAGGCAGCTCTAAGAAACGTCTATTGATTGTAATAAATGTACTGGCGCCGATGGTTTGGCTTCCAGCTCCTTCACTAGAACCAGCTGGTATAACCCAGCAGAGACGTCTCTCACCCCCTATTTCTGGTCACACTATGTGCTGGCAGGCTGGAGACGCTCTTATCCTGCAGCATTGTGCATCAGGCAGCTCTAAGAAACTTCTGTTGATTGTAATAAATGTACTGGTGCCGATGGTTTGGCTTCCAACTCAGTCACTAGAACCAGCTGGTATAACCCAGCAGAAATGTTTCTCACCCGCTTTTTCTTATCACACTATGTGCTGGCAGGCTGGAGACGCTCTTATGCTGCAGCATTGTGCATCAGGCAGCTCTAAGAAATGTCTATTGATTGTAATAAATGTACTGGTGCCGATGGTTTCGCTTCCAGCTCATTCACTAGAACCAGCTGATATAACCCAGCAGAGACGTCTCTCACCCCCTTTTTCTGGTCATGCTTTGTGCTGGCAGGCTGGAGACGCTCTTATCCTGCAGCATTGTGCATCAGGCAGCTCTAAGAAACATCTATTGATTATAATAAATGTACTGGTGCCGATGGTTTGGCTTCTAGCTCCTTCACTAGAAACAGCTGGTATAACCCAGCAGTGACGTCTCTCACCCCCTTTTTCTGGTCACACTATGTGCTGGCAGGCTGGAGACGCTCTTATCCTGCACCATTGTGCATCAGGCAGGTCTAAGAAATGTCTTTTGATTGTGATAAATGTACTGGTGCAGATGGTTTGGCTTCCAGCTCAGTCACTAGAACCAGCAGGTATAACCCAGCAGAGATGTCTCTCACCCCCTATTTCTGGTCACACTATGTGCTGGCAGGCTGGAGATGCTCTTATCCTGCAGCATTGTGCATCAGGCAGCTCTAAGAAACGTCTATTGATTGTAATAAATGTACTGGTGCCGATGGTTTGGCTTCCAACTCAGTCACTAGAATCAGCGGGTATAACCCAGCAGAAATGTCTCTCACCCGCTTTTTCTTATCACACTATGTGCTGGAAGGCTGGAGACGCTCTTATCCTGCAGCGTTGTGCATCAGGCAGCTCTAAGAAATGTCTATTGATTGTAATAAATGTACTGGTGCCGATGGTTTAGCTTCCAGCTCAGTCACTAGAACCAGCGGGTATAACCCAGAAGAGACGTCTCTCACCTTTTTTCTTGTCATGCTTTGTGCTGGCAGGCTGGAGACGCTCTTAGCCAGCAGCATCTCTCACCCCCCTTTTCTGGTCACACTATGTGCTGGCAGGCCGGAGATGCTCTTAGCCTGAGGCATCTCTCACCCCCTTTTTCTGGTCATGTTTTGTGCTGGCAGTAAAATCTAGAGGCACAACAATGCATTTATTTTTTTACTATGTTCTATGGAAAGCCCACAGTGTACATACATCACATCGCTGTTGACACACCCACGTTTGACATGGGTGACACACCCATGTTTCTCCTCATTTTATCTCTGCATCTCCAATGCTCTAATACTTTTACTAATAACTTAGGAACTACAGGGTCTTTTTGAAAACGGATTGAAGGGCGATCACCTTTAGTATCACTTTAACCTTCCATAAGGGCCTCTGTGTACTAGCGCTAGGACCTGCATATAACAGAAACAAAGTGGTCTTGGCTGTGTGACCATGTTACAATTGCATTGTGTGCGCAGCCTGCGTTGCGCTCTAAAACTTTTACTGGGTGGGTAACAGGTAGTCGGACTGGGGGTGGATCGATGCCAGGACGAATGGCAGACATTGAGCACATTTTGAATGCATGACTCTCTAACATAACATTATCTTTGGTGAATTGCATTAACCTTAGCAGAAATCTGTGTGTGTGCAATCGTACGTCTGTTTCAGCCGGGACACGAGACTGATCTGTTCATGGCAGTGATACGTTCCCATTTATACGTCACACTTACCTAAGCTGCTGACATCTGTGTAGAAAGCTAGAGAGCTTTTCACAGACATCAGGATGTATTGTTTCCTTAGATATAGAGAGAGACAGGTGACATTCACACAGCTTCAGGCAGTAGAACAGCTGCTTCATATCTGCCCTGTTGTGTTGCATGCGCCTCCATATACTGTCCAGTGTTAAACATGAAAAGCGAGGCAGGGTTTTCCTGATCACATTCGCATTCTGAGTCTCATAGAGACAGGAAATGACATCAATGGAGTAAAATGATGGACTGTCTCCTGTTATCCAGTCTTCCAGTGCAGACCTGGCTGTGTCCCCACTGAGCCAATCTTCCACCGCATCTCGGGCTCGGAGGGAAAACCTACAGCCGCTGATCTCTGACAATTCATTAAGCTGCTTCTCATATAAGAGTCCCAACAGGAATCGCACAGCTAATGATAAATGTGGGTGTTTCTTGCACAATTCTGGGAGGGAGCCCCCTTTACAGATCCTTGGGAGGGGAGATGATCCTGTCACCCCAGAAGCCTCTTCCTCATCATCCAGCACATAGTACAGAGCGGCCAGGAACTCCTGCACACTCAGGTGGATGAAGCTGTAGCAGGTCTGGCTTATGATGGACACATGAAAGATGTTCTCATTCAGGAATACAGACTCCACCTCAGACATAGAGAGGCCGTGTCTCTCCAGATCTTTCTCCTGAAATAAGATTTTCTGGTTCAGCACTCCCTCATTGGCCAGAGAGCAGAGCTTCCTCAGGCAGGCACGTACAGGCTGAGCACGGCCATGATAGATCAGTAACCCCTTCAGGTAGAGGAGGTAGATGGAGGTGGTGGTCTTATACTGGAGGAAATCCAGGCCCTTCTTTATCCCCTGTCTCAGTACAGTGCACACAATCCAGCACAGGATGGGGACAGTGCACATGATGAACAGGATGTTGTCGTTTTCTATCACGCTGAGCACCTTCTCTGCATCAGCTTTATTATTAAAAGAATTCTTCTGATCTTTGTCTGAGAAACCTGTGACTTCAACATAACGCAAATCATCGATAAACGTCTCCAGCTTCTTCTGGGCCAGTGACCTCGTGGTGATGAGCAGAGAAGATTGTCTGAGAACCTGTTTCCTGAGCAAGCTTCGTAGAAGAGTCTCCTTGTGAGTTTCCTCAGAAAGGTCAAGACTAGCCTCAGCCTCCTCTTCTAGAGTCCACTGGAATTCATCAAACCCATCAATTACAAAGAGAAGTCTTCCATGATTCCCAGAATTCTTCAAAATAGTCTCCAGATCACCTGAGCTGAGGCTATGGGTTCTGGATAAAAGTCGCACAAGGCTCATCTTACCAGGGACGGCGTTGAGTTCTCTGCAGCTCAGATAAAACACAAAATCAAACTTGTCTTGGTAGAAGTTTCCAGAGGCCCAGTCCAGCATGATCTTCCAGGATGTCCATGTTTTTCCAATCCCAGCAGGTCCATGTAGCACCACAGCCTTTGGGATGACGCCATCTTTGTAAGGGTTAAACAGAGTCTGTAGGGTGATTGGGGGATATTCTTCAGAAGATCTTCCCTCCATGGTCTGTATGTGTCTTCTGTCTTTATGTAATAATTCATGTTCCTTGTCTTCTTTATCGGGGTGTCCCTCTCTCATCAGTAGTGGGGTGTATCGTTCCTGCAGACTGACAGCCTCCCCCAAACGGGCGTTATGTTCTTTCACCCGCTGGAATTTCTCTTTCACTGATTCCATGTGTTGTTTTCTGAGCTCTGCGTAAGAAAAAAGAAGCCATCTTATTCCTCGTATGCACATAAAGGAGGATGCAGAAAACAGCTGGAAATACTGTGCCCATATAAATGAGCAATCTAAATAAGAACCATTATTTTATTTGGCCTCATTCCCACGTATTACGAAATCATTTTGACTTGAGGCATTAAAAAAAAGAACGATTTTGAATTTGAAACATGCAAATTGTACTGAATTGTAAATCGATTTTCATTGGAAAACTAAGCGATGGTCTATAACATGAACTTTTTTCAGGCTCAGATAGATTTTGTTGATAAGCTACAATTACAATGGATACTATGTGAGATATGTAAATATGTCCCTTCAAAGCTGAGCCACACCCGTTTCCCTGCTAATGGGTGTGGGTCCGGAAGCATTTAGACAGGCTCAGAGGAGAATTCTGGATGCCCTCAATTCTTTACTTATCCTCGATCCTCAGCTTGGAATGCAGCCCCGCAATTAGCCACCGGCTGCCACGTGGGTCAGGACCACGTTCCTAGCTCATTAGCTAGGAAACAGGTGTGGGGTCCGCCTTAAAGGGACATTTCAGGTAAAAGGTTAAATCAGCCTGCTTTCTGTTTGCCCCATATTGTCTGTCAGGCATCTTTCATTCCCCAGCAGTTTACATTCTCTGATAAACCATATAAAACTTGCTCCGCTCTGCCGAATCATTGTTCAGGGAAAAAGGAAGTGACTTCTGAAGGGATCCTCACATTGAAACATTCATATATGAGTCTTCATCTAAGTAAAGCTTACCCAGAATCAGTATTTTTAGCATAGCCATCCTAGGAGAGGAGGGAGAAGCCTTAATCTACCTTTTCTTCTGGTGTGTTGGGTTGGACTTGTAAAGAGAGTCCTTTGTGTATTGATAAACCCCGCTTTTTGGCTACAAACAACTGGTGCCCACCTTTTCTCACTACAAACAAACCCAGACATCTCAAGGATACCAAAGACAATCTGGTAAGTGACCTGGACCCGTGGTCTCAAGGATACCAAAGACAATCTGGTAAGTGACCTGGACCCATGGTCTCAAGGATACCAAAGACAATCTGGTAAGTGATCTGGACCCATGGTCTCAAGTATACCAAAGACAATCTGGTAAGTGCCCTGGACCCGTGGTCTCAAGGATACCAAAGACAATCTGGTAAGTGACCTGGACCCGTGGTCTCAAGGATACCAAAGACAATCTGGTAAGTGACCTGGACCCGTGGTCTCAAGGATACCAAAGACAATCTGGCAAGTGACCTGGACCCATGGTCTCAAGGATACCAAAGACAATCTGGTAAGTGCCCTGGACTCGTGGTCTCAAGGATACCAAAGACAATCTGGTAAGGGACATGGACCCGTTGTCTCAAGGATACCAAAGACAATCTAGTAAGTGACCTGGACGCGTGGTCTCAAGGATACCAAAGACAATCTAGTAAGTGACCTGGACCCATGCTCTCAAGGATACCAAAGACAATCTGGTAAGGGACATGGACCCGTGGTCTCAAGGATACCAAAGACAATCTAGTAAGTGACCTGGACGCATGGTCTCAAGGATACCAAAGACAATCTAGTAAGTGACCTAGACGCGTGGTCTCAAGGATACCAAAGACAATCTAGTAAGTGACCTGGACCCATGCTCTCAAGGATACCAAAGACAATCTGGTAAGTGACCTGGACCCGTGGTCTCAAGGATACCAAAGACAATCTGGTAAGTGATCTGGACCCATGATCTCAAGGATACCAAAGACAATCTGGTAAGTGACCTGGACTCATGGTCTCAAGGATACCAAAGACAACCTGGTAAGTGACCTGGACCCGTGGTCTCAAGGATACCAAAGACAATCTGGTAAGTGACCTGGACCCGTGGTCTCAAGGGTACCAAAGACAATCTAGTAAGTGACCTGGATGCGTGGTCTCAAGGATACCAAAGACAATCTGGTAAGTAACCTGGACCAGTGGTTTCAAATATACCAAAGACAATCTGGTAAGTGACCTGGACCCGTGGTCTCAAAGATACCAAAGACAATCTAGTAAGTGACCTGGATGCGTGGTCTCAAGGATACCAAAGACAATCTAGTAAGTCACCTGGACCCGTGGTCTCAAGGATACCAAAGACAATCTGGTAAGCAACCTGGACCAGTGGTTTCAAATATACCAAAGACAATCTGGTAAGTGACCTGGACCCGTGGTCTCAAAGATACCAAAGACAATCTGGTAAGTGACCTGGACCCGTGGTCTCAAGGATACCAAAGACAATCTGGTAAGTGACCTGAACCCGTGGTCTCAAGGATACCAAAGACAATCTGGTAAGTGACATTTGATTTGATCCCTGCAGACCATTGCATCTAGTCTGGTACTTCTAAAATCTGATGATCAGATACAAGTCTCCCGCCGCCCACCGCCCACGACTGCCTGGCACTTCCGCATTCTCACTGAGAGGCTTCATCTTGCGATTCATAACAGTTACTATGGTACGCCCCCTCCATTCATTGCAGTTGGGGGGGGCATGCCAGGGCTTGACATGTCAGCTCCATAGTGGTAAATGGAGTATTTGTGTCATATTCGCTGTGACAGAATCGAAGAGCAGTCGGGCCACTCAATGAGGGGACCTGGATCTGCCGATCAGGTAAGTGACAGAGCAGACTAGGAGCTTTAATCTATTAGGGATAAAAGGTGAGTATTTATTATTTTACTGCCTGGACAATCCTTTGTCATCTAACCTATGTCATTTAAAGGTGGATGTCAATAATGTAAAACAATTATTTGAGGTTTCCTAGTCAGAGATAATGGAGAACAGAGGAGAAAGTTCATTACAGAGAAGGAAGTTCTCCTGACCTGATAATCGGTCGCCATGTGTCATCTTCCTGCGAGTGGCTGTAAAAGCAATTGTCAGAGATTAGAGTACAGACAGTCAGTGCGTGTGGCGAGACATCTTTCTCTATTCATCCGGAAAGAAAACAATGTCATAAACCAGGTTAGGGAGATGTAGCACACGAATACCTGAGGGGTTTAGCTACTTGGGCGGGTGGGGAGTGGGTTCTTTGTCATGGGCTAGGGAGACCTCCCAATGTGGGACTGTATCTAATGACTCCAAGTAAATGGCTTATCATGATTATGACAAGTCACTTACTTTATTAGTAGGACTTCAGGTACACTTGAATGTTCATAGCGAGTCATACTGTCATAATCCAACAGTTATTCCATTAGCAGTTTCCATAGCCCAGCATTACATCCAGGTGGTGGTCACACATTCTGGTCCCCTAGCAGGACACTGAGGCCTTAGCTTCCTCTACCAGCATCTCGGGCTGAAAGGTTCACCTTTCCCTTGGTCACTTGTTAGGTATGAATGTGGCTCCTCTGCTCTCTCTTGCTCCAGTGACTGCTGCCCACTGACCCTGCTGGTAAAGTCCTGCTGACCCTGCTGGTACCGTCCTGCTGACCCTGCTGGTACAGTCCTGCTGACCCTGCTGGTACCGTCCTGCTGGCCGGTGTGCATGTCATAGGGTTCGAATGCCACTGTATGCAGAAGGACGGGATAGCCAGGGAGACCTACACCCTAATAATAACCAAAAGGTGTAAAGATATTTATTTGCATAGCTCCACCTACTGCAGAAATCCTGTTATCACTTCTGATTTTCATTATGCAAATGCATTCTGTTTCAGAACAGCTCTCACTGCCTAGAAAACCAAATCTTCTGTGGCCCCTGTAATTGCCCCTCACCCTTCCTTTGTTCCACGTCCACTGCTAATTCTCCAAAGGTGGGGAATCCCTCTAACATAGAGCATAGAGCAGACAGAGAGGTGGCTGCCATCACAAGCTTCCCGACTCCACTCAAGGAATTAGGCAATGCTGACCCGACCCCCCGTGCCCGGTCTGCGGGCTGATCTGGCTGTTAGCAGTGGTGCTACATTGTAAAAGCCAGAGAGCTCCCGGCTGTGTAACACAATGGGGTTGATTCAGCACCGCGAGTCATTTTTGTACCCACGTTCTTTTGAGTTCGAAAACGTTATTTTTACATGATTGTTTCCATGGTGCGATTCAGCACCAGATTTAGCTGTGCACATTTTTTTAAAGAAATGCATCAAGGGGTAAAAATGAGGGGTTACCTCTAGGGCCTTGTGTCTATCTCAGTGTGTCATATTAAGCCACTGCCGAAACCTCCTCATGTGCAGTTACTATTGTGCTGTTTATTGTGTTACAATTAGCCTAAATGTATGAGTTATTTCTGGATAACGTCACACCAGTCTATTGATTCCTATAGGACCCCACCATGAACTGAGCACTCAGACTGTCATCTTGAGTCTTCCTGAATCCTGGTGACTGATTCCCTTTAAGCCTCTTCTTGCTCTGTGCTCTACACAGCGGGTGACTGACCCCGTAAAATCCACTTTTCAATACATTTCTGGCTAGAGATGAGCGAACTTCCTAAAAAATGGATTTGGGTGATTCAATGAATTTCTCCAAGAAATTAATGTTCTTCCGAATCGAACTCAACCGAACTCTGAGTGGCCGAGAATATAAAGAGTAAACACACCTGCTGTGGACAGCTTCTCAGTGGCTGGCCGGCACCCAGGATCCAGTGGGCAGACGGGTTACCACCTGGCCTGTTCCTCTGCACGTGTGTGTGGGGGGAGCTGCCTCCGGCAGATTTTCGGGCCGGGTATGGGGGGCCTGTGGCCTGCTTCTCAGTGGGCAGGTGGGGGTACCTCCAGCAGCTTCTCAGGAGGCAGTTGGGGGGCCTCTGGCAGCTTCCCAGGTGGCAGGTGGGGGGGGCAGGTGTGCTCTGGCCAGCTTCTAAGGTGGGAAGTGGATGGATGGGTTCTCGATGGACAGAGGTGGTCCCCCTGGTTTCCTGGTGGATAGGCACTCTCCGGTTTCTGTTGTGTGAGGTCTTTACCTCCCCCCATCATTCCGAATGTTTTTACGTGGATTACGAGGCTGCAGGTGAGTTTAATGTCTCAGGAGCCGGGGAGCGCTGTTGATCTGGCTACAGAGCAGGGAGTGGCGTGTTTTTCTTATTTTTTTATTACCCATTTTTGGCAATTGGAGAGGCACAAAGAAATCTGGATTTGTGCCAAATTGATTTTTCCCTGAAATTTGGACCAAAACAGGTTCTCTTAGCTCATCTCTAATTCTGGCCTAACATGTGTAATTATGGGAAATCGTTAGAAAATCTTCATTGTAGACAAGTACTCACCTGCTCGTCCTCTCCTCTTCTGCAGGTCACTGGCTGGTCCCAAGAGACCAATCTCCTGCAGGACTTCAGTAATGACATCCAGGGCTTCCTCCTCTCCATATGTGTCCACCAGAAGGTCCTTTGTGGTGACACAGTCGGCATTTTCCAGGCGTCCTCGGGGGATGGGACGTATATCTCCATAAGAAAAATCTGACAATTTGTTCTTCAGTTTCTTGAAGTCGTATCTGCTCAGATCCTCCAGGAAATACACGATGAGGTCCCTGGGACTTCCTGGAAGAAAAGAGGATCAATCATGGATCAGGTCAGTATTTCCATTAAAAATTTCCACAAAGTAATGGTGGCCTTTTAGTCTTTATGACATCACCATTTACTTTCATTATCCAAATGTTCACAAAAGTATTCAGTGCCTGATAACTCGCTGTAACTTACCGCCTGTCTATGTAACTATCTACATTGGTTAAAAGGAATTCTATAGCACATGGGGGGGGCAAACTCATTGTCACCAAGGGTCACATCAGTATTCTGGGCACCTTCAAAGGACCGGTATTGGCAAAAAATAAATACAATGGAAGCACGAGTATTCAAATCTAAGGTTACAGGCACTTCATTATTTGCCCAGGACAAAAGCTAAATTAGTTTGCAGGGTACAGGAGTAGATGTTGAATTATGTTGCCCAGGACAGAAGCAGATGCTGATTTTTTTTGCTTAAAACAGAAGCAGATGCTGAATTATTTTGCCCAGGACACAAGCAGATGTTGAATTAATTTGCCCAGAACAGAAGCAGATGTTGAATTATTTTGCCCAGGACAGAAGCAGATGCTGAATTATTTTGCCCAGAACAGAAGCAGATGTTGAATTATTTTGCCCAGGACAGAAGCAGATGCTGAATTATTTTGCCCAGGACAGAAGCAGATGCTGAATTATTTTGCCCAGGACAGAAGCAGATGCTGAATTATTTTGCTTAGA
The DNA here is from genome assembly GCA_027917425.1 of Gastrophryne carolinensis. NCBI lineage: Eukaryota > Metazoa > Chordata > Amphibia > Anura > Microhylidae > Gastrophryne > Gastrophryne carolinensis. Next base: position 453,650,783 of record CM051238.1, read on the forward strand.
ACAGAAGCAGGTGCTGAATTATTTTGCCCAGAACAGAAGCAGATGTTGAATTATTTTGCCCAGGACAGAAGCAGATGTTGAATTATTTTGCCCAGGACACAAGCAGATGCTGAATTATTTTGCTTAAAACAGAAGCAGATGCTGAATTATTTTGCCCAGGACAGAAGCAGATGTTGAATTATTTTGCCCAGGACAGAAGCAGATGTTGAATTATTTTGCCCAGGACAGAAGCAGATGCTGAATTATTTTGCTTAGAACAGAAGCAGATGCTGAATTATTTTGCTTAGAACAGAAGCAGATGCTGAATTATTTTGCTTAGAACAGAAGCAGATGCTGAATTATTTTGCCCAGAACAGAAGCAGATGTTGAATTATTTTGCCCAAGACAGAAACAGATGTTGAATTATTTTGCCCAGGACAGAAGCAGATGCTGAATTATTTTGCCCCAGGACAGAAACAGATGTTGAATTATTTTTCCAAGGACAGAAGCAGATGCTGAATTACTTTGCCCAGGACAGTAGCAGCAGCAGGAATATACGTGGTAGTAGCAGCAGCAATGTATGTGGTAGTAGCAGCAGAAGCAGTGGCAAAATACCTTGATAGTAGCAGCAGCAGCAGTAATGTAAGTGGTAGTAATAACAGAAGCAGCAATGTACGTAGCAGTATTAGCAGCAGCTGTAATGTATGTATGGCACATGCTGTGCTTCCTGGTGTGTGCGCTCCACCGGCCGGAGGTGACGCGCACCTGGTGTTGCGTCATTTCCGCCTGCGCGACCTGGGGGGATATTTAACAAGCCGGCGCCCTCAGCTCAGTCACCCGAGCGAAGTGGTGGAGGACCATGCAGCGCGCCGGTGAGGTAAGTGGGGAGGACAGGAGGCTCTTGGATACCCTGCAGTGCTATTGTTCACTGCGTGTGTTTATACTTATATGTTTACACCATATGTGAGTGGCGCTTATTAGAACTGTAGTAGCACTATTTAGGCTTAGCCTTAGAGTAGTTGCACTCATTTTTTGCACATTGCACTTTCCTTATGGTATATAATTTCTGCATGTTTGCACAGGTGTTGGATGTTGTTAGCACTGCGTGTTCTGAGCAGTGCAATATTTCACTATAAACATAGCACTTTATTAATAGACACTAGGCACTTTATGCACTCAGCACTTTCTATAAGCGCCATTGCACTATGAGTTGTATATTAATCTTATTTTGAGTATTGAATCAATTAATTATCTATTTGGATAGCAATATAGCCCCGGAGCTCCTCCCCATTTGTTCTGAGTTTTAATAAGTGTTTTTTAACTGTATGTTTATATGTTGTTATGTGTGTTGGATACTATGTATGAATTTCTTATGCTCTAATAAATTGTATATTTGATTTAGCAGTGTGCAATTAGCATTTGTGGACCGGTTGGTGGGCCAGCCCTGGGGTCGCACCTGATTTAGAGGATAGCAGCTGTAATGTATGTGGTATTAGCAGCAGCAGCAATGTACACGGTAGTAGCAGCAGCAGCAGCAATGAACACGGTAGTAGCAGCAATGGCAGCAATGTACACGGTAGTAGCAGCAGCAATGTACATGGTAGTAGCAGCAGCAGCAATACACACAGTAGTAGCAGCAGCAATGTACATGGTAGTAGCAGCAGCAGCAATATTCACAGTAGTAGCAGCAGCAATGTACATGGTAGTAGCAGCAGCAACAATGTACACGATAGTAGTAGCAGCAATATATGTGGAAGTAGCAGCAGCAATATACATGGCAGTAGCGGCAGCAGCAGCAAACCAGGGTTGTCCATCTCCTCCAGTGTTATTGCATTGCTTGTGCACACACAGGTAAAGGTAAGTCATTAGACAGGCTGATTCATGTATTGCATTGCTTGTGCACACACAGGTAAAGGTAAGTCATTAGACAGGCTGATTCATGTAGTGCATTGCTTGTGCACACACAGGTAAAGGTAAGTCATTAGACACAGGCTGGTTCATGTAGAGCATTGCTTGTGCACACACAAGTAAAGAAGTAGCAATGTCTGCACAAACTTTTAGACTTAGTAATGTTAGGGACGGGGTACAAATTGGACGGCCTTGACGCGGCCACCTCACTTTTACATTCATTGCCATCTATGATAACTAACAGTCCATGTTCTTAACAAGTGTTAGCTGGGTTTCTCAATAGTATGAGTGTGCAGAGGGTTAAACTTCTTTTTTGACCTCCGAAAGCATCCCAAATAATCCATGGGTGACCCCAGCTTCAGTATCATAGCAGTATATGCTGCAAGGCCAGTGATCTCTACTGTGTTGGAGCAGCAACAGGAAGGTGGAAAACATTCGTAGGATGGAAAGGTTAGTTCTGGAGGGAGCTGAGAACGGGCCTCGCACATTCCTCATAATATGGTCACTTTGGTTGGTTTCCCAGGATGCTCTGGGTTTCCAGGTTCTCCCTGACACACAATAAGAGAACGAGTCACGATCACACTCATGTAGATCAGATCTAGACCACTAACAAGGCCAACATACGACAAACTCTTAGCATCGCCCAGGATCCAGCACAGATTGCTAGGGATTCCAGAGGAGTAGCTGGGCATTCTGGCACCCGGGGCAAAGATTGAAAATTACACCTTCATCCCCCATTTAGCACCTGCTAAACTGCTGCACCCAGGGAACGTGCCCCCCAGCTACATCCCTGGGTGCAGCCATCTTTGATCTGCTGCTTCCCCCACTATGTGCACTTGCATCTGCCAATGCACATGAATAAGAGGGTGGGCACATGTACAGAGCAGGAGATCTGTGCAGGATCGATGGTACCATGGCTGAATCCCAGGAGTATTTTTCTGCTGTAACCCCCCCACCCTGCCTCAGCACCAGGGATTGGGGCATTATCCCTAAAATGGACATCCACTTAGGTGGAGCATGTTTTTAATCAAGATTCCCTAAGATTGCTTAAACATGGACGACTGAGGTCCAGAGGTGGGACAGAGTAAGGCACTTGATCTTGATAGACTCACCTGATGATAAGGAGGAGGCGGCCATGACATCAGGACAGGAGGGGCCCAGAGCTCACATCACCTGGAGGAGACACAGACATCACATGACCGACATGGAGGAGACACAGGCATCACATGACCGACATGGAGGAGACACAGGCATCACATGACCGACATGGAGGAGACACAGGCGTCACATGACCGACATGGAGGAGACACAGGCATCACATGACCGACATGGAGAGGAGACAGGCATCACATGACCGACATGGAGGAGACACAGGCATCACATGACCGACATGGAGGAGACACAGGCATCACATGACCGACATGGAGGAGACACAGGCGTCACATGACCGACAGGGAGGAGACACAGGCGTCACATGACCGACATGGAGGAGACACAGACATCACATGACCGACATGGAGGAGACACAGGCATTGCATGACCGACATGGAGGAGACACAGACATCACATGACCGACATAGAGGAGACACAGGCATCACATGACCAACATGGAGGAGACACAGGCATCACATGACCGACATGGAGGAGACACAGGCATCACATGACCGACATGGAGGAGACACAGGCATCACATGACCAACATGGAGGAGACACAGGCGTCACATGACCGAAATGGAGGAGACACAGACATCACATGACCGACGTGGAGGAGACACAGGCATCACATGAGCAACGTTGAGGAGACACAGGCATCACATGACCGACATGGAGGAGACACAGGCATCACATGACCGACATGGAGGAGACACAGACATCACATGACTGACATGGAGGAGACACAGGCATCACATGACCGACATGAAGGAGACACAGGCATCACATGACCGACATGGAGGAGACACAGGCATCACATGACCAACATGGAGGAGACACAGGCATCACATGACCGACATGGAGGAGACACAGGCATCACATGACCGACATGGAGGAGACACAGGCATCACATGACCGACATGGAGGAGACACAGGCATCACATGACCGACATGGAGGAGACACAGGCATCACATGACCGACATGGAGGAGACACAGGCATCACATGACCGACATGGAGGAGACACAGACATCACATGACCGACATGGAGGAGACACAGGCATCACATGACCGACATGGAGGAGACACAGGCATCACATGACCAACATGGAGGAGACACAGACATCACATGACCGACATGGAGGAGACACAGGCATCGTATGACCGACATGGAGGAGACACAGACATCACATGACCGACATAGAGGAGACACAGGCATCACATGACCAACATGGAGGAGACACAGGCATCACATGACCGACATGGAGGAGACACAGGCATCACATGAGCAACGTTGAGGAGACACAGGCATCACATGACCGACATGGAGGAGACACAGGCATCACATGACCGACATGGAGGAGACACAGGCATCACATGACTGACATGGAGAGGAGACAGGCATCACATGACCGACATGGAGGAGACACAGGCATCACATGACCGACATGGAGGAGACACAGGCATCACATGACCGACATGGAGAGGAGACAGGCATCACATGACCGACATGGAGGAGACACAGGCATCACATGACCGACATGGAGGAGACACAGGCATCACATGACCGACATGGAGGAGACACAGGCGTCACATGACCGTCAGGGAGGAGACACAGGCGTCACATGACCGACATGGAGGAGACACAGACATCACATGACCGACATGGAGGAGACACAGGCATCGTATGACCGACATGGAGGAGACACAGACATCACATGACCGACATAGAGGAGACACAGGCATCACATGACCAACATGGAGGAGACACAGGCATCACATGACCGACATGGAGGAGACACAGGCATCACATGACCGACATGGAGGAGACACAGGCATCACATGACCAACATGGAGGAGACACAGGCATCACATGACCGACATGGAGGAGACACAGACATCACATGACCGACGTGGAGGAGACACAGGCATCACATGACCAACGTTGAGGAGACACAGGCATCACATGACCGACATGGAGGAGACACAGGCATCACATGACGGACATGGAGGAGACACAGACATCACATGACCGACGTGGAGGAGACACAGGCATCACATGACCAACGTTGAGGAGACACAGGCATCACATGACCGACATGGAGGAGACACAGGCATCACATGACCGACATGGAGGAGACACAGACATCACATGACTGACATGGAGGAGACACAGGCATCACATGACCGACATGAAGGAGACACAGGCATCACATGACAGATGTGGAGGTCTCATATCAGTCATCAGCTCAATCGTCTTAATAAACTATAGGGAAAAAAAACAGTGAGAACCCAGCACTGACTCTGTCCCTGGCCGTCGGTGCCGGGTGCCTGTCCAGCTTTTCTCGGGTGACTCGCTCCTCTAATAGGATGATCAGCCTAGAATCAGGTGATAGAGCTCAACACACACTGACTTAAAGCAGAACAAAACCCGGGATTTTGATTATCTCGGTTTGGTTTCATGCCCCTGGGCATACCGAATTGGGATGACCCGCTGTGGGAAACCCCCCAAATTGCACAGTACACCTCTACCTGGTCCAACGGTGCGTGTGCTGCCTATCAGGCCAGTCAGAGCCACTTGTTGTGCCTATTTTGTAAACTCCAGGTAGGAGCGCAAGTGGGCGCATACCGAGCATCACGCACGCTCCTGTCTTAGCCCATCTGAATGGCTGGGGGGGAGTGTGCAGCCCAATGATGCAGGGGATGCAGCTGCACTCTGTCCCCATTGTAACCAGTCAGAGCCATTCGCAAAATGACATAGGTACAGCAAATGGCTCTGATTGGACGAGCGCCCACGCATGTGCCGTTGGACCGGGAGAAGGTGAGCTGATACCAGTGACCTGGGTGTTGCCTAAATTGGGGTGGCCCGGGGGGTGGGTGTGGTTTCTTTCCACTTTAGCTTAGGCTCTGCCCTTACCCTATGAGGTGTGTGCTGCAGAGATGACAGCTCTCCCTATAAGAGAGCCTGCGAGACAGCCTGCTGGTGTAATAACAGTACACACAACATACACACAATTCCGTGTAAGTGTAAGGTGCTTTGTGTGCAATCATTACACAGTGCACACACCATACACACAATACTGTGTATATACTGTATTGCGGGGTCACAGCAACATGAGGAAGTGTATTGCGGGGTCACGGCAACATGAGGAACTGTATTGCGGGGTCACAGCAACATGAGGAAGTGTATTGCGGGGTCACGGCAACATGAGGAACTGTATTGCGGGGTCACAGCAACATGAGGAAGTGTATTGCCGGGTCACGGCAACATGAGGAACTGTATTGCCGGGTCACGGCAACATGAGGAACTGTATTGCGGGGGCACGGCAACATGAGGAACTGTATTGCGGGGTCACGGCAACATGAGGAACTGTATTGCGGGGTCACCGCAACATGAGGAACTGTATTGCGGGGTCACCGCAACATGAGGAACTGTATTGCGGGGTCACCGCAACATGAGGAACTGTATTGCGGGGTCACCGCAACATGAGGAACTGTATTGCGTGGTCACGGCAACATGAGGAACTGTATTGCGGGGTCACAGCAACATGAGGAAGTGTATTGCGGGGTCACGGCAACATGAGGAACTGTATTGCGGGGTCACAGCAACATGAGGAAGTGTATTGCGGGGTCACGGCAACATGAGGAACTGTATTGCGGGGTCACAGCAACATGAGGAAGTGTATTGCCGGGTCACGGCAACATGAGGAACTGTATTGCCGGGTCACGGCAACATGAGGAACTGTATTGCGGGGGCACGGCAACATGAGGAACTGTATTGCGGGGTCACGGCAACATGAGGAACTGTATTGCGGGGTCACCGCAACATGAGGAACTGTATTGCGGGGTCACCGCAACATGAGGAACTGTATTGCGGGGTCACCGCAACATGAGGAACTGTATTGCGGGGTCACCGCAACATGAGGAACTGTATTGCGTGGTCACCGCAACATGAGGAACTGTATTGCGGGGTCACAGCAACATGAGGAAGTGTATTGCGGGGTCACGGCAACATGAGGAACTGTATTGCGGGGTCACAGCAACATGAGGAAGTGTATTGCGGGGTCACGGCAACATGAGGAACTGTATTGCGGGGTCACAGCAACATGAGGAAGTGTATTGCCGGGTCACGGCAACATGAGGAACTGTATTGCCGGGTCACGGCAACATGAGGAACTGTATTGCGGGGGCACGGCAACATGAGGAACTGTATTGGGGGGTCACGGCAACATGAGGAACTGTATTGCGGGGTCACCGCAACATGAGGAACTGTATTGCGGGGTCACCGCAACATGAGGAACTGTATTGTGGGGTCACCGCAACATGAGGAACTGTATTGCGGGGTCACCGCAACATGAGGAACTGTATTGCGTGGTCACGGCAACATGAGGAACTGTATTGGGGGGTCACGGCAACATGAGGGACTGTATTGCGGGGTCACCGCAACATGAGGAACTGTATTGCGGGGTCACTGCAACATGAGGAACTGTATTGCCGGGTCACGGCAACATGAGGAACTGTATTGCGGGGGCACGGCAACATGAGGAACTGTATTGCGGGGTCACCGCAACATGAGGAACTGTATTGCGGGGTCACCGCAACATGAGGAACTGTATTGCGGGGTCACCGCAACATGAGGAACTGTATTGCGGGGTCACCGCAACATGAGGAACTGTATTGCGTGGTCACCGCAACATGAGGAACTGTATTGCGGGGTCACAGCAACATGAGGAAGTGTATTGCGGGGTCACGGCAACATGAGGAACTGTATTGCGGGGTCACAGCAACATGAGGAAGTGTATTGCGGGGTCACAGCAACATGAGGAAGTGTATTGCGGGGTCACGGCAACATGAGGAACTGTATTGCGGGGTCACAGCAACATGAGGAAGTGTATTGCGGGGTCACGGCAACATGAGGAACTGTATTGCGGGGTCACGGCAACATGAGGAACTGTATTGCCGGGTCACGGCAACATGAGGAACTGTATTGCCGGGTCACGGCAACATGAGGAACTGTATTGCCGGGTCACGGCAACATGAGGAACTGTATTGCCGGGTCACGGCAACATGAGGAACTGTATTGGGGGGTCACGGCAACATGAGGAACTGTATTGCGGGGTCACCGCAACATGAGGAACTGTATTGCGGGGTCACCGCAACATGAGGAACTGTATTGCGGGGTCACCGCAACATGAGGAACTGTATTGCGGGGTCACCGCAACATGAGGAACTGTATTGCGTGGTCACGACAACATGAGGAACTGTATTGGGGGGTCACGGCAACATGAGGAACTGTATTGCGGGGTCACCGCAACATGAGGAACTGTATTGCGGGGTCACTGCAACATGAGGAACTGTATTGCGGGGTCACGGCAACATGAGGGACTGTATTGCGGGGTCACGGCAACATGAGGAACTGTATTGCGGGGTCACGGCAACATGAGGAATTGTATTGCGGGGGCACGGCAACATGAGGAACTGTATTGCGGGGTCACGGCAACATGAGGAACGGTATTGCGGGGTCACGGCAACATGAGGAACTGTATTGCGGGGTCATGGCAACATGAGGAACTGTATTGCGGGGTCACGGCAACATGGGGAACTGTATTGCGGGGTCACCGCAACACGAGGAACTGTATTGTGGGGTCACGGCAACATGGGGAACTGTATTGCGGGGTCACAGCAACATGAGGAACTGTATTACGGGGTCACAGCAACATGAGGAACTGTATTACGGGGTCACAGCACCATGAGGAACTGTATTGCGGGGTCACGGCAACATGAGGAACTGTATTACGGGGTCACAGCAACATGAGGAACTGTATTACGGGGTCACGGCAACATGAAGAACTGTATTACGGGGTCACGGCAACATGAGGAACTGTATTACGGGGTCACGGCAACATGAGGAACTGTATTGCGGGGTCTCGGCAACATGAGGAACTGTATTGCGGGGTCACTGCAACATGAGGAACTGTATTGCGGGGTCACGCCATTGGAAAGGTTGAGAACCACTGTAATAGAGTCTCTTAATGAGGAATGCTGGCCCCTGCTGGTTGCACTGGGGTATAAACCTCTGTGTAATGCAACACGCAGTGAATATCAGCAAGAATATACAAGCTAAACAGAATGAATATATAAACCCCCAATGCGTACAGACAGGGGTTAAAACATCCCTCACAGTAACTGACAGGCTGGTGTCCTTGTTAGAAATCAATGCAATGTGGTGACGTTTAGCATAGCTTCACATGACAGCAAATATAGAACATGAATACAAAAGCAGATAAAGTGAATACAGCAGGTGGAGAGAGAATCGCGCAGAATGGGAACGTTCGGGGGCGGCAAGGCCCCTTCCTCAGGTTATTCCGCAGTGCAACCAGCAGGGGCAGCATTCCTCATTCAGAGCCTCTATTATGATATACTGTGATTATGACGCATGCTTAATCATGTTGTGACATATTATACTATATTTACTATACTAGTAAACCAAATCAATAAGAGCATATATACATTTGCAATGTGCAGTGGAATACGCTGTAATTAGTAAAGGACTATCAGGCTGATTCATCACTAACGCCAGGTAGCGACAGATGAGCGTCTGTAGCGGCATTTCAGAGCGCCCGCTAGTAGTCGCTGTGCTCGGCCGTGGGTCGCTAGTTTATAGCGACGGGCAGGCTGATTCATCACTAACGCCAGGTAGCGACAGATGAGCGTCTGTAGCGGCATTTTCAGAGCGCCCGCTAGTAGTCGCTGTGCTCGCCCGTGGGTCGCTAGTTTATAGCGACGGGCAGGCTGATTCATCACTAACGCCAGGAAGCGACAGATGAGCGTCTGTAGCGGCATTTCAGAGCGCCCGCTAGTAGTCGCTGTGCTCGCCCGTGAGTCGCTACTTTATAGCGACTTAGTTGCTGTCCAGTAATGTTGAATACATTGTGACGAGTCGCTATTTTTACCACTACAGCGCTGTATGGGAGCGCATGTTAGCGACTGCTCATAGCGACCGACTCACAACATATTCAGCAAAAAAACAGCCTCACAAATCTCTGGCGCTGAAAAATGCTTCTCTGAAGCCCAGAGCGCAGGAGGCTGTGTGATTAAAGTCTGTTTTTCAGCATCTATCCACCAGTAACAAAGCGACAACATATGGAATTACATTGTAACACTTTAATGGCAGAGCTGTGATGTCATTTCTGAGGAAATATATAAAAAATGAAAAAATTATGAAAAAAACTGCTTATTCAATGTCAGGAGAGGTCACAGAATTATTTGTGATTTTTTGAAAAAAAAACAAGAGAAGAAAAGGATCGTCCATTGAAATGTATGGGAGAGCGACAGGTAGCGAGAGGTCATACCTGGCGCTGTGCAAGGCTGAACGCCGGCGCTGTTCACTGAGGCTGTGAAAATGATGAATCAGACGCTACATGGCGCTATCCCAGTCGCTAAACAGATTCTGCTTGATAAATGTGTAAGCGTTCACCAGTCGCTACCTGTCGCTACCTGTCATTAACCAGCCGCTACCTGGCGCTATCCCTTCTTAAATAAGGGCCTATATCTCTTGTGCAAATAGAAGAATTTCCTGTAGCTGATTTATAAATAAAGTGCCAAAAAAACCTATATAAGGTGCCAACGTATTCTATTGCAAACAAAGTGCTAAAAGAGTGATAACAGCGTTTCCAACGCACAGCAAAATTGTATAAATATCAAAACATTTTACCACCAAGTAACATCTGTCCAGGTCCACTTGAAACAGCCGCTACCAACACCAACGCGTTGCGTGAAGAACCACTTCGTCAGGATAACATATGTGATACATGAGATAAATGTAATGTAGACGTGGATATTAAGCTCTTTCTATAATGGCTGCTATTTGAATCATGCTATTCTGTAAATATATTTGATCTATAAATAATCTTTGCATAATTTAATCTCTAGTCTTGGTGTGCGTTCCTTACCCTACAAAACATAATAACAATACTCACCCATATAAGTGCTGTGCATGTGACGCGACGCACTTCTTCCTGGCCGCACCTGGGTGACACTGAGGAGCAAAGGCCACTCGAGCGCCCGCCCAGAGCCGCTCCCTGTGCTCTCTGCACACAGCTTTATGACGGGTGGATTGCAAGTTCTTCTGCTGTAATAAACGGCCTCAGCTGCTAAGGAGGATTGTGCCGCTTCCTCTGCTATATAATGTAGTCTGCAGCGTACATACGTCTGTCCCCGTACTGCACCCGCTCCCTGTGCTCTCTACACACAGCTTTATGACGGGCGGATTGCAAGCTCTTCTGCTGTAATAATGGCCCCGGATCCCGGCCGTAACCTGCTCAGGAGGATTGTGCCTCTTCCTCTGCTATACAATCCCTTCATTTCTCTCTTTCTTACTTTTTATCTCCCTCTTTCCACTTCCCAGTCTCTTTCTCTTTTTTACCCTCTCTCTTATTTTCACAGTCCCTAAATCTCTCTTTCTCTCTCTCTCTCTCTCTTTATTTTCATCTCCCTGTTTTCACTTCTCAGTAGCATCCTCTCTTTTTACCTCACCTCATATTTCCTTTCCCTCCATTATAGTTCTCCCTCTCTTATCATATTCCTTCATTCTCTCTTTGTTCACCTTCTTAGTCTATCTCCCCTCTCTTATTTTCACATTCCCTTCATCTCTCTCTCTTTCTTTCTTTTTAGTAATCATTATATTCTTCTCTTTTTATCTTCCCTTTGCCTTTTACACATACCCTTTCTTTTCACCTTCTCTCTTATTTTCACATTCCCACCATCTCTCTCTCTCTCTCTCTCTCTTTTTTCACCTCCCCCTTATTTTCACATTCCCACCATCTCTTGCTCTTTCTCTCTCTCTCTTTCTCTACTTTTTCACCTCCCCCTTATTTTCACATTCCCACTATCTCTCGCTCTTTCTCTCTCTCTCTCTCTTTCTCTCTTTTTTCACCTCCCCCTTATTTTCACATTCCCACCATCTCTCGCTCTTTCTCTCTCTCTCTCTTTCTCTCTTTTTTCACCTCCCCCTTATTTTCACATTCCCACCATCTCTCGCTCTTTCTCTCTCTCTCTCTCTTTCTCTCTTTTTTCACCTCCCCCTTATTTTCACATTCCCACTATCTTTCGCTCTTTCTCTCTCTCTCTTTTTTTTCACCTCCCCCTTATTTTCACATTCCCACCATCTCTCTCTCTTTCTCTCTTTTTTCACCTCCCCCTTATTTTCACATTCCCAATATCTCTCTCTCTTTCTCTCTCTCTCTCTTTTTTCACCTCCCCCTTATTTTCACATTCCCACCATCTCTCGCTCTTTCTCTCTCTCTCTCTCTTTCTCTCTTTTTTCACCTCCCCCTTATTTTCACATTCCCACTATCTTTCGCTCTTTCTCTCTCTCTCTTTTTTTTCACCTCCCCCTTATTTTCACATTCCCACCATCTCTCTCTCTTTCTCTCTTTTTTCACCTCCCCCTTATTTTCACATTCCCAATATCTCTCTCTCTTTCTCTCTCTCTCTCTTTTTTCACCTCCCCCTTATTTTCACATTCCCACCATCTCTCTCTCTTTCTCTCTTTTTTCACCTCCCCCTTATTTTCACATTCCCACTATCTCTCGCTCTTTCTCTCTCTCTCTCTTTCTCTCTTTTTTCACCTCCCCCTTATTTTCACATTCCCACCATCTCTCTTTTTCTCTCTTAATTTTCATCCCCCTTTTTCACTTCCCAGTAGCTTCCTGTCTTTTTACCTTACATCCTATTCCCATTCCCTCCATAATATCTATAATTGTTTCTCTGTCTCCCTCTGTTATCACATTCCTTCGTTCTCTCTCTATTCACCTTCTCAGTGTACTCCGCTCTCTATCTCTTCTCCCTTATTTTAACATTCCATTCATCCCTCTCTTTCTTTCTTTTCAGCTTCCATTTTTCAGTAGTCATTATATTCCTCTCTTTTTTTATCTTCCCTTTGTCTTTTACACTCTCCTTTTCTTTTCACCTTCTCTCATATTTTAACAGTCCCTTCATCATTCCCTCTCTTTCTTTCTTTTCTTCTTCCTCTTTTCACTTCCCAGTGACTTTCTCTTTGTTACCTCTTATTTTCACATTCCCATCATTTCTCTTTCTCTCTTTCTCTTCATCTCCCTGTTTTCTCAGTAGCTTCCTCTCTTTTTACCTTACCTTATATTTCCTTTCCCTTCATAATATCTCATTGTTTCTCTATCTCCCTTTGTTGTCACATTCCTTCATTCTCTCTCTTTTCACCTTCTCAGTGTACTCCGCTCTCTATTTCTTCTCCCTTATTTTTACATTCCCTTCATCTGTATCTCTTTCTTTCTTTTCAGTTGTCATTATATTCCTCTCTTTTTATCTTCCCTTTGTCTTTTACACATTTCCTTTCTTTTCACCTTATCTCTTATTTTCACATTCCCACCATTTCTCTCTGTCTCCCTTTTTTCCATCTCCCTCTTTTCACTTTTCAGTAGTTTCCTGTCTTTTTACCTTCCACCCCTTTTCTTTTCCCTCCATAATATCTCTCATTGTTTCTTTTAATTTCCCCCTTTTCACTTCTCAGTCTCTTTCTATCTTTTTTTCCTTTTCTCTTATTTTCACAATCCCACCATCTTTCTCTCTCTCTCTCTCTCTTTCTCTTTCCTTTCATCTCTCTTTTTTCACTTCTCAGTAGCTTCCTGTCTTCCATCCTGTTTTCCTTCCCTTCATAATATCTCTCATTGTTTCTCTGTCTCCCTCTCTTGTCACATTTCTTCGTTCCCTCTCTTTTCACCCTCTCAGTGTACTCTGCTGTCTAGCTCTCCTCTCTTATTTTCACATTCCCTTCATCTCTTTCTCTCTTTCTTTTCAGTTTCCTCTTTTCACAAGTCAATATCTTCCTCTCTTTTTATCTTCCATTTGTCTTTTACACAATCACTTTCTTTTTACCTTCTCTCGTATTTTCACATTCCCACCATTCTCTCATTGTTTCTCTATCTCTCTCTCTTGTCACATTCCTCCGTTCTCTCTCTTTTCACCTTCTCAGTAGCTTCCTGTCTTCCATCCTATTTCCTTTCCCTCCATAATATCTTATTGTTTCTCTATATCTCTCTCTTGTCACATTCCTCCGTTCTCCCTCTTTTCACCTTCTCAGTGTGCTCTCTATCTCTTCTCTCTATTTCCCATATTCCCTCACCTTTCTCTTTCCCGCCCTTTATTTGCCCCATTCATTCATCCATCTCTCTGTCCCAACCATTCTGTGACATCACCACTGCCCTCTCCCTCCTCCTTCAATGTGCCTCCCGGCCAATCACAGAGCACGTTCCAGGGCATTGCAGGGGAAGATCATGGGCGCTGCTGATTAGTCCTAATTTTCCCAGGACAATCCCGATAGTTTCACAAGTGGTCCCACGTCCCGCACCATCCTCGCTCTGTCCCGCGCCGTCCTCGCTCTGTCCCGCGCCGTCCTCGCTCTGTCCCGCGCCGTTCTCGCTCTGTCCCGCGCCGTCCTCTCTCTGTTCCGCGCCGTCCTCGCTCTGTTCCGCGCCGTCGCTCTGTCCCGCGCCGTCCTCGCTCTGTCCCGCGCCATCCTCGCTCTGTCCCGCACCATCCTCGCTCTGTCCCGCACCATCCTCGCTCTGTCCCGCGCCGTCGCTCTGTCCCGCACCGTCCTCGCTCTGTCCCGCGCCATCCTCGCTCTGTCCCGCACCATCCTCGCTCTGTCCCGCACCATCCTCGCTCTGTCCCGCACCATCCTCGCTCTGTCCCGCGCCGTCGCTCTGTCCCGCGCCGTCCTCGCTCTGTCCCGCGCCGTCGCTCTGTCCCGCGCCGTCCTCGCTCTGTCCCGCGCCATCCTCGCTCTGTCCCGCACCATCCTCGCTCTGTCCCGCGCCGCCCTCGCTCTGTCCCGCGCCGTCCTCGCTCTGTTCCGCGCCGTCCTCGCTCTGTCCCGCGCCATCCTGGCTCTATCCCGCGCCGTCCTCGCTCTGTCCCGTGCCGTCCTTGCTCTGTCCCGCGCCATCCTGGCTCTATCCCGAACCGTTCTCGCTCTATCCCGAACCGTCCTCGCTCTGTTCCGCGCCGTCCTCGCTCTTTCCCGCACCATCCTCGCTCTGTCCCGCACCGTCCTCTCTCTGTCCCGTGCCGTCCTCGTTCTGTCCCGCGCCGTCCTCGCTCTATCCCGCACCGTCCTCGCTCTATCCCGCACCGTCCTCGCTCTGTTCCGCGCCGTCCTCGTTCTGTCCCGCGCCGTCCTCGCTCTATCCCGCACCGTCCTCGCTCTATCCCGCACCGTCCTCGCTCTGTTCCGCGCCATCCTCGCTCTGCTCCGCGCCGTCCTCGCTCTGTCCCGCGCCGTCCTCTCTCTGTTCCGCGCCGTCCTCGCTCTGTTCCGTGCCGTCCTCGCTCTGTCCCGCGCCGTCCTCGCTCTATCCCAAACCGTCCTCGCTCTGTTCCGCGCCGTCCTCGCTCTGTCCCGCGCCGTCCTCGCTCTGTCCCGCGCCGTCCTAGCTCTGTCCCGCGATGTCCTCTCTCTGTCCCGTGCCGTCCTCGCTCTCTCCCGTGCCGTCCTCGCTCTCTCCCGCGCCGTCCTCGCTCTGTCCCGCGCCATCCTCGCTCTGTCCCGCACCATCCTCGCTCTGTCCCGCGCCGCCCTCGCTCTGTCCCACGCCGTCCTCGCTCTGTTCCGCGCCGTCCTCGCTCTGTCCCGCGCCATCCTGGCTCTATCCCGCGCCGTCCTCGCTCTGTCCCGTGCCGTCCTCGCTCTGTCCCGCGCCATCCTGGCTCTATCCCGAACCGTTCTCGCTCTATCCCGAACCGTCCTCGCTCTGTTCAGCGCCGTCCTCGCTCTTTCCCGCACCATCCTCGCTCTGTCCCGCACCGTCCTCTCTCTGTCCCGTGCCGTCCTCGTTCTGTCCCGCGCCGTCCTCGCTCTATCCCGCACCGTCCTCGCTCTATCCCGCATCTTCCTCGCTCTGTTCTGCGCCGTCCTCGTTCTGTCCCGCGCCGTCCTCGCTCTATCCCGCACCGTCCTCGCTCTATCCCGCACCGTCCTCGCTCTGTTCCGCGCCATCCTCGCTCTGTCCCGCGCCGTCCTCTCTCTGTTCCGCGCCGTCCTCGCTCTGTTCCGTGCCGTCCTCGCTCTGTCCCGCGCCGTCCTCGCTCTATCCCAAACCGTCCTCGCTCTGTTCCGCGCCGTCCTCGCTCTGTCCCGCGCCGTCCTCGCTCTGTCCCGCGCCGTCCTCGCTCTGTCCCGCGATGTCCTCTCTCTGTCCCGTGCCGTCCTCGCTCTCTCCCGCGCCGTCCTCGCTCTCTCCCGTGCCATCCTCGCTCTCTCCCGTGCCATCCTCGCTCTCTCCCGCGCCGTCCTCGCTCTGTCCCGCGCCGTCCTCGCTCTGTCCCGCGATGTCCTCTCTCTGTCCCACGCCGTCCTCTCTCTGTCCCGCGCCGTCATCGCTCTCTCCCGCGCCATCCTCGCTCTCTCCCTCGCCGTCCTCGCTCTATCCCACGCCGTCACAACAGCAGAGAGCACAGGAGGCTGCAGCAGTGACAACAGCAGAGAGCACAGGAGGCTGCAGCAATGACACAACAGCAGAGAGCACAGGAGGCTGCAGCAGTGACACAACAGCAGAGAGCACAGGAGGCTGCAGCAATGACACAACAGCAGAGAGCACAGGAGGCTGCAGCAATGACACAACAGCAGAGAGCACAGGAGGCTGCAGCAGAGACAACAGCAGAGAGCACAGGAGGCTGCAGCAATGACACAACAGCAGAGCGCACAGGAGGCTGCAGCAGTGACACAACAGCAGAGAGCACAGGAGGCTGCAGCAGTGACACAACAGCAGAGTGCACAGGAGGCTGCAGCAATGACACAACAGTAGAGTGCACAGGAGGCTGCAGCAATGACACAACAGCAGAGAGCACAGGAGGCTGCAGCAATGACACAACAGCAGAGAGCACAGGAGGCTGCAGCAGTGACACAACAGCAGAGCGCACAGGAGGCTGCAGCAGTGACAACAGCAGAGTGCACAGGAGGCTGCAGCAGTGACACAACAGCAGAGAGCACAGGAGGCTGCAGCAGTGACACAACAGCAGAGAGCACAGGAGGCTGCAGCAGTGACACAACAGCAGAGTGCACAGGAGGCTGCAGCAGTGACACAACAGCAGAGTGCACAGGAGGCTGCAGCAGTGACACAACAGCAGAGTGCACAGGAGGCTGCAGCAATGACACAACAGCAGAGAGCACAGGAGGCTGCAGCAATGACACAACAGCAGAGAGCACAGGAGGCTGCAGCAGTGACACAACAGCAGAGTGCACAGGAGGCTGCAGCAATTACACAACAGCAGAGAGCACAGGAGGCTGCAGCAGTGACACAACAGCAGAGAGCACAGGAGGCTGCAGCAGTGACACAACAGCAGAGAGCACAGGAGGCTGCACCAATGACACAACAGCAGAGTGCACAGGAGGCTGCAGCAGTGACACAACAGCAGAGTGCACAGGAGGCTGCAGCAGTGACACAACAGCAGAGAGCACAGGAGGCTGCAGCAGTGACACAACAGCAGAGAGCACAGGAGGCTGCAGCAATGACACAACAGCAGAGAGCACAGGAGGCTGCAGCAATGACACAACAGCAGAGAGCACAGGAGGCTGCAGCAATGACACAACAGCAGAGAGCACAGGAGGCTGCAGCAGTGACAGAACAGCAGAGAGCACAGGAGGCTGCAGCAGTGACACAACAGCAGAGTGCACAGGAGGCTGCAGCAATGACACAACAGCAGAGAGCACAGGAGGCTGCAGCAATGACAACAGCAGAGAGCACAGGAGGCTGCAGCAGTGACACAACAGCAGAGAGCACAGGAGGCTGCAGCAGTGACACAACAGCAGAGAGCACAGGAGGCTGCAGCAATGACACAACAGCAGAGAGCACAGGAGGCTGCAGCAGTGACACAACAGCAGAGAGCACAGGAGGCTGCAGCAATGACACAACAGCAGAGAGCACAGGAGGCTGCAGCAGTGACACAACAGCAGAGAGCACAGGAGGCTGCAGCAATGACACAACAGCAGAGAGCACAGGAGGCTGCAGCAGTGACACAACAGCAGAGAGCACAGGAGGCTGCAGCAATGACACAATAGCAGAGAGCACAGGAGGCTGCAGCAATGACACAACAGCAGAGAGCACAGGAGGCTGCAGCAATGACACAACAGCAGAGAGCACAGGAGGCTGCAGCAATGACACAACAGCAGAGAGCACAGGAGGCTGCAGCAATGACACAACAGCAGAGAGCACAGGAGGCTGCAGCAGTGACACAACAGCAGAGAGCACAGGAGGCTGCAGCAATGACACAATAGCAGAGAGCACAGGAGGCTGCAGCAATGACACAACAGCAGAGAGCACAGGAGGCTGCAGCAACGACACAACAGCAGAGTGCACAGGAGGCTGCAGCAGTGACACAACAGCAGAGTGCACAGGAGGCGGCAGCAATGACACAACAGCAGAGTGCACAGGAGGCTGCAGCAGTGACACAACAGCAGAGAGCACAGGAGGCTGCAGCAATGACACATCAGCAGAGTGCACAGGAGGCTGCAGCAGTGACACAACAGCAGAGTGCACAGGAGGCGGCAGCAATGACACAACAGCAGAGAGCACAGGAGGCTGCAGCAATGACACAACAGCAGAGAGCACAGGAGGCGGCAGCAATGACACAACAGCAGAGCGCACAGGAGGCTGCAGCAATGACACAACAGCAGAGAGCACAGGAGGCTGCAGCAATGACACAACAGCAGAGAGCACAGGAGGCTGCAGCAGTGACACAACAACAGAGAGCACAGGAGGCTGCAGCAGTGACACAACAGCAGAGCGCACAGGAGGCTGCAGCAATGACAACAGCAGAGTGCACAGGAGGCTGCAGCAGAGTGCACAGGAGGCTGCAGCAGTGACACAACAGCAGAGAGCACAGGAGGCTGCAGCAGTGACACAACAGCAGAGAGCACAGGAGGCTGCAGCAGTGACACAACAGCAGAGAGCACAGGAGGCTGCAGCAGTGACACAACAGCAGAGAGCACAGGAGGCTGCAGCAGTGACACAACAGCAGAGTGCACAGGAGGCTGCAGCAGTGACACAACAGCAGAGCGCACAGGAGGCTGCAGCAATGACACAACAGCAGAGCGCACAGGAGGCTGCAGCAATGACACAACAACAGAGAGCACAGGAGGCTGCAGCAGTGACACAACAGCAGAGAGCACAGGAGGCTGCAGCAGTGACACAACAGCAGAGAGCACAGGAGGCTGCAGCAGTGACACAACAGCAGAGAGCACAGGAGGCTGCAGCAGTGACACAACAGCAGAGCGCACAGGAGGCTGCAGCAGTGACACAACAGCAGAGTGCACAGGAGGCTGCAGCAGTGACACAACAGCAGAGTGCACAGGAGGCTGCAGCAGTGACACAACAGCAGAGCGCACAGGAGGCTGCAGCAATGACACAACAGCAGAGCGCACAGGAGGCTGCAGCAGTGACAACAGCAGAGTGCACAGGAGGCTGCAGCAGTGACACAACAGCAGAGAGCACAGGAGGCTGCAGCAGTGACACAACAGCAGAGAGCACAGGAGGCTGCAGCAATGACACAACAGCAGAGCGCACAGGAGGCTGCAGCAGTGACACAACAGCAGAGAGCACAGGAGGCTGCAGCAGTGACACAACAGCAGAGTGCACAGGAGGCTGCAGCAATGACACAACAGCAGAGCGCACAGGAGGCTGCAGCAGTGACACAACAGCAGAGAGCACAGGAGGCTGCAGCAGTGACACAACAGCAGAGAGCACAGGAGGCTGCAGCAGTGACACAACAGCAGAGAGCACAGGAGGCTGCAGCAATGACACAACAGCAGAGAGCACAGGAGGCTGCAGCAGTGACACAACAGCAGAGAGCACAGGAGGCTGCAGCAGTGACACAACAACAGAGAGCACAGGAGGCTGCAGCAGTGACACAACAGCAGAGAGCACAGGAGGCTGCAGCAGTGACACAACAGCAGAGAGCACAGGAGGCTGCAGCAGTGACACAACAGCAGAGAGCACAGGAGGCTGCAGCAGTGACACAACAGCAGAGAGCACAGGAGGCTGCAGCAGTGACACAACAACAGAGAGCACAGGAGGCTGCAGCAGTGACACAACAGCAGAGAGCACAGGAGGCTGCAGCAGTGACACAACAGCAGAGAGCACAGGAGGCTGCAGCAGTGACACAACAACAGAGAGCACAGGAGGCTGCAGCAGTGACACAACAGCAGAGAGCACAGGAGGCTGCAGCAGTGACACAACAACAGAGAGCACAGGAGGCTGCAGCAGTGACACAACAGCAGAGAGCACAGGAGGCTGCAGCAGTGACACAACAGCAGAGTGCACAGGAGGCTGCAGCAATGACACAACAGCAGAGTGCACAGGAGGCTGCAGCAGTGACACAACAGCAGAGAGCACAGGAGGCTGCAGCAGTGACACAACAACAGAGAGCACAGGAGGCTGCAGCAGTGACACAACAGCAGAGAGCACAGGAGGCTGCAGCAGTGACACAACAACAGAGAGCACAGGAGGCTGCAGCAGTGACAACAGCAGAGAGCACAGGAGGCTGCAGCAGTGACACAACAGCAGAGAGCACAGGAGGCTGCAGCAATGACACAACAGCAGAGAGCACAGGAGGCTGCAGCAGTGACACAACAGCAGAGAGCACAGGAGGCTGCAGCAATGACACAACAGCAGAGTGCACAGGAGGCTGCAGCAATGACACAACAGCAGAGTGCACAGGAGGCTGCAGCAGTGACACAACAGCAGAGAGCACAGGAGGCTGCAGCAGTGACACAACAGCAGAGAGCACAGGAGGCTGCAGCAGTGACACAACAGCAGAGAGCACAGGAGGCTGCAGCAGTGACACAACAGCAGAGCGCACAGGAGGCTGCAGCAGTGACACAACAGCAGAGAGCACAGGAGGCTGCAGCAATGACACAATAGCACAGTGCACAGGAGGCTGCAGCAATGACACAACAGCAGAGAGCACAGGAGGCTGCAGCAGTGACACAACAGCAGAGCGCACAGGAGGCTGCAGCAGTGACACAACAGCAGAGAGCACAGGAGGCTGCAGCAGTGACACAACAGCAGAGAGCACAGGAGGCTGCAGCAATGACAACAGCAGAGTGCACAGGAGGCTGCAGCAGTGACACAACAGCAGAGAGCACAGGAGGCTGCAGCAATAACACAACAGCAGAGCGCACAGGAGGCTGCAGCAGTGACAACAGCAGAGAGCACAGGAGGCTGCAGCAATGACACAACAGCAGAGAGCACAGGAGGCTGCAGCAGTGACAACAGCAGAGAGCACAGGAGGCTGCAGCAATGACACAACAGCAGAGAGCACAGGAGGCTGCAGCAGTGACACAACAGCAGAGAGCACAGGAGGCTGCAGCAATGACAACAGCAGAGAGCACAGGAGGCTGCAGCAATGACAACAGCAGAGAGCACAGGAGGCTGCAGCAGTGACAACAGCAGAGAGCACAGGAGGCTGCAGCAATGACAACAGCAGAGTGCACAGGAGGCTGCAGCAATGACACAACAGCAGAGTGCACAGGAGGCTGCAGCAGTGACACAACAGCAGAGAGCACAGGAGGCTGCAGCAATGACACAACAGCAGAGAGCACAGGAGGCTGCAGCAGTGACAACAGCAGAGAGCACAGGAGGCTGCAGCAATGACACAACAGCAGAGTGCACAGGAGGCTGCAGCAGTGACACAACAGCAGAGAGCACAGGAGGCTGCAGCAATGACACAACAGCAGAGAGCACAGGAGGCTGCAGCAGTGACAACAGCAGAGAGCACAGGAGGCTGCAGCAATGACAACAGCAGAGAGCACAGGAGGCTGCAGCAATGACACAACAGCAGAGAGCACAGGAGGCTGCAGCAGTGACAACAGCAGAGAGCACAGGAGGCTGCAGCAATGACACAACAGCAGAGAGCACAGGAGGCTGCAGCAGTGACACAACAGCAGAGAGCACAGGAGGCTGCAGCAGTGACAACAGCAGAGTGCACAGGAGGCTGCAGCAGTGACACAACAGCAGAGAGCACAGGAGGCTGCAGCAGTGACAACAGCAGAGAGCACAGGAGGCTGCAGCAATGACAACAGCAGAGTGCACAGGAGGCTGCAGCAGTGACAACAGCAGAGTGCACAGGAGGCTGCAGCAATGACACAACAGCAGAGAGCACAGGAGGCTGCAGCAATGACACAACAGCAGAGCGCACAGGAGGCTGCAGCAATGACACAACAGCAGAGTGCACAGGAGGCTGCAGCAGTGACACAACAGCAGAGCGCACAGGAGGCTGCAGCAGTGACAACAGCAGAGAGCACAGGAGGCTGCAGCAATGACACAACAGCAGAGAGCACAGGAGGCTGCAGCAGTGACACAACAGCAGAGAGCACAGGAGGCTGCAGCAGTGACACAACAGCAGAGCGCACAGGAGGCTGCAGCAATGACACAACAGCAGAGTGCACAGGAGGCTGCAGCAATGACACAACAGCAGAGAGCACAGGAGGCTGCAGCAATGACACAACAGCAGAGAGCACAGGAGGCTGCAGCAATGACACAACAGCAGAGCGCACAGGAGGCTGCAGCAGTGACACAACAGCAGAGCGCACAGGAGGCTGCAGCAATGACACAACAGCAGAGTGCACAGGAGGCTGCAGCAATGACACAACAGCAGAGAGCACAGGAGGCTGCAGCAATGACACAACAGCAGAGAGCACAGGAGGCTGCAGCAGTGACACAACAGCAGAGCGCACAGGAGGCTGCAGCAGTGACACAACAGCAGAGTGCACAGGAGGCTGCAGCAGTGACACAACAGCAGAGAGCACAGGAGGCTGCAGCAGTGACACAACAGCAGAGTGCACAGGAGGCTGCAGCAGTGACACAACAGCAGAGAGCACAGGAGGCTGCAGCAGTGACACAACAGCAGAGTGCACAGGAGGCTACAGCAATGACACAACAGCAGAGTGCACAGGAGGCTGCAGCAGTGACACAACAGCAGAGTGCACAGGAGGCTGCAGCAATGACACAACAGCAGAGAGCACAGGAGGCTGCAGCAATGACACAACAGCAGAGAGCACAGGAGGCTGCAGCAATGACACAACAGCAGAGAGCACAGGAGGCTGCAGCAGTGACACAACAGCAGAGTGCACAGGAGGCTGCAGCAGTGACACAACAGCAGAGAGCACAGGAGGCTGCAGCAGTGACACAACAGCAGAGCGCACAGGAGGCTGCAGCAATGACACAACAGCAGAGAGCACAGGAGGCTGCAGCAAGGACAACAGCAGAGTGCACAGGAGGCTGCAGCAATAACACAACAGCAGAGAGCACAGGAGGCTGCAGCAGTGACACAACAGCAGAGAGCACAGGAGGCTGCAGCAAGGACAACAGCAGAGAGCACAGGAGGCTGCAGCAATGACACAACAGCAGAGAGCACAGGAGGCTGCAGCAAGGACACAACAGCAGAGAGCACAGGAGGCTGCAGCAATAACACAACAGCAGAGTGCACAGGAGGCTGCAGCAAGGACAACAGCAGAGTGCACAGGAGGCTGCAGCAATAACACAACAGCAGAGAGCACAGGAGGCTGCAGCAGTGACACAACAGCAGAGAGCACAGGAGGCTGCAGCAGTGACACAACAGCAGAGTGCACAGGAGGCTGCAGCAATGACACAACAGCAGAGAGCACAGGAGGCTGCAGCAATGACACAACAGCAGAGAGCACAGGAGGCTGCAGCAATGACACAACAGCAGAGAGCACAGGAGGCTGCAGTAATGACACAACAGCAGAGCGCACAGGAGGCTGCAGCAATGACACAACAGCAGAGAGCACAGGAGGCTGCAGCAATGACACAACAGCAGAGCGCACAGGAGGCTGCAGCAGTGACACAACAGCAGAGTGCACAGGAGGCTGCAGCAATGACACAACAGCAGAGTGCACAGGAGGCTGCAGCAATGACACAACAGCAGAGAGCACAGGAGGCTGCAGCAATGACACAACAGCAGAGAGCACAGGAGGCTGCAGCAGTGACACAACAGCAGAGAGCACAGGAGGCTGCAGCAATGACACAACAGCAGAGAGCACAGGAGGCTGCAGCAGTGACACAACAGCAGAGTGCACAGGAGGCTGCAGCAATGACACAACAGCAGAGTGCACAGGAGGCTGCAGCAGTGACACAACAGCAGAGAGCACAGGAGGCTGCAGCAGTGACACAACAGCACAGTGCACAGGAGGCTGCAGCAGTGACACAACAGCAGAGTGCACAGGAGGCTGCAGCAGTGACACAACAGCAGAGCGCACAGGAGGCTGCAGCAGTGACACAACAGCACAGTGCACAGGAGGCTGCAGCAGTGACACAACAGCAGAGTGCACAGGAGGCTGCAGCAGTGACACAACAGCAGAGAGCACAGGAGGCTGCAGCAGTGACACAACAGCAGAGAGCACAGGAGGCTGCAGCAGTGACACAACAGCAGAGAGCACAGGAGGCTGCAGCAGTGACACAACAGCAGAGTGCACAGGAGGCTGCAGCAATGACACAACAGCAGAGTGCACAGGAGGCTGCAGCAATGACACAACAGCAGAGTGCACAGGAGGCTGCAGCAATGACACAACAGCAGAGTGCACAGGAGGCTGCAGCAGTGACACAACAGCAGAGTGCACAGGAGGCTGCAGCAGTGACACAACAGCAGAGCGCACAGGAGGCTGCAGCAGTGACACAACAGCAGAGTGCACAGGAGGCTGCAGCAGTGACACAACAGCAGAGTGCACAGGAGGCTGCAGCAGTGACACAACAGCAGAGAGCACAGGAGGCTGCAGCAGTGACACAACAGCAGAGAGCACAGGAGGCTGCAGCAATGACACAACAGCAGAGCGCACAGGAGGCTGCAGCAGTGACACAACAGCAGAGAGCACAGGAGGCTGCAGCAGTGACACAACAGCAGAGTGCACAGGAGGCTGCAGCAATGACACAACAGCAGAGAGCACAGGAGGCTGCAGCAATGACACAACAGCAGAGCGCACAGGAGGCTGCAGCAATGACACAACAGCAGAGAGCACAGGAGGCTGCAGCAATGACACAACAGCAGAGAGCACAGGAGGCTGCAGCAGTGACACAACAGCAGAGTGCACAGGAGGCTGCAGCAATGACACAACAGCAGAGAGCACAGGAGGCTGCAGCAGTGACACAACAGCAGAGAGCACAGGAGGCTGCAGCAGTGACACAACAGCAGAGAGCACAGGAGGCTGCAGCAGTGACACAACAGCAGAGTGAACAGGAGGCTGCAGCAGTGACACAACAGCAGAGAGCACAGGAGGCTGCAGCAGTGACACAACAGCAGAGAGCACAGGAGGCTGCAGCAGTGATACAACAGCAGAGAGCACAGGAGGCTGCAGCAGTGACACAACAGCAGAGAGCACAGGAGGCTGCAGCAGTGATACAACAGCAGAGAGCACAGGAGGCTGCAGCACTGACACAACAGCAGAGAGCACAGGAGGCTGCAGCAGTGATACAACAGCAGAGAGCACAGGAGGCTGCAGCAGTGACACAACAGCAGAGAGCACAGGAGGCTGCAGCAATGACACAACAGCAGAGAGCACAGGAGGCTGCAGCAGTGACACAACAGCAGAGAGCACAGGAGGCTGCAGCAATGACACAGCAGCAGAGAGCACAGGAGGCTGCAGCAATGACACAACAGCAGAGAGCACAGGAGGCTGCAGCAGTGACACATCAGCAGAGAGCACAGGAGGCTGCAGCAATGACACAACAGCAGAGAGCACAGGAGGCTGCAGCAGTGATACAACAGCAGAGAGCACAGGAGGCTGCAGCAGTGACACAACAGCAGAGTGCACAGGAGGCTGCAGCAGTGACACAACAGCAGAGTGCACAGGAGGCTGCAGCAGTGACACAACAGCAGAGAGCACAGGAGGCTGCAGCAATGACACAACAGCAGAGAGCACAGGAGGCTGCAGCAGTGACACAACAGCAGAGTGCACAGGAGGCTGCAGCAGTGACACAACAGCAGAGAGCACAGGAGGCTGCAGCAATGACACAACAGCAGAGTGCACAGGAGGCTGCAGCAGTGACACAACAGCAGAGAGCACAGGAGGCTGCAGCAGTGACACAACAGCAGAGAGCACAGGAGGCTGCAGCAATGACACAACAGCAGAGAGCACAGGAGGCTGCAGCAGTGATACAACAGCAGAGAGCACAGGAGGCTGCAGCAGTGACACAACAGCAGAGAGCACAGGAGGCTGCAGCAATGACACAGGAGCAGAGAGCACAGGAGGCTGCAGCAATGACACAACAGCAGAGTGCACAGGAGGCTGCAGCAGTGACACAACAGCAGAGTGCACAGGAGGCTGCAGCAGTGACACAACAGCAGAGAGCACAGGAGGCTGCAGCAGTGACACAACAGCAGAGCGCACAGGAGGCTGCAGCAGTGACACAACAGCAGAGCGCACAGGAGGCTGCAGCAGTGACACAACAGCAGAGCGCACAGGAGGCTGCAGCAGTGACACAACAGCAGAGAGCACAGGAGGCTGCAGCAGTGACACAACAGCAGAGTGCACAGGAGGCTGCAGCAATGACACAACAGCAGAGAGCACAGGAGGCTGCAGCAATGACACAACAGCAGAGCGCACAGGAGGCTGCAGCAATGACACAACAGCAGAGCGCACAGGAGGCTGCAGCAATGACACAACAGCAGAGAGCACAGGAGGCTGCAGCAGTGACACAACAGCAGAGTGCACAGGAGGCTGCAGCAATGACACAACAGCAGAGAGCACAGGAGGCTGCAGCAGTGACACAACAGCAGAGAGCACAGGAGGCTGCAGCAGTGACACAACAGCAGAGAGCACAGGAGGCTGCAGCAGTGACACAACAGCAGAGTGAACAGGAGGCTGCAGCAGTGACACAACAGCAGAGAGCACAGGAGGCTGCAGCAGTGACACAACAGCAGAGAGCACAGGAGGCTGCAGCAGTGATACAACAGCAGAGAGCACAGGAGGCTGCAGCAGTGACACAACAGCAGAGAGCACAGGAGGCTGCAGCAGTGATACAACAGCAGAGAGCACAGGAGGCTGCAGCACTGACACAACAGCAGAGAGCACAGGAGGCTGCAGCAGTGATACAACAGCAGAGAGCACAGGAGGCTGCAGCAGTGACACAACAGCAGAGAGCACAGGAGGCTGCAGCAATGACACAACAGCAGAGAGCACAGGAGGCTGCAGCAGTGACACAACAGCAGAGAGCACAGGAGGCTGCAGCAATGACACAGCAGCAGAGAGCACAGGAGGCTGCAGCAATGACACAACAGCAGAGAGCACAGGAGGCTGCAGCAGTGACACATCAGCAGAGAGCACAGGAGGCTGCAGCAATGACACAACAGCAGAGAGCACAGGAGGCTGCAGCAGTGATACAACAGCAGAGAGCACAGGAGGCTGCAGCAGTGACACAACAGCAGAGTGCACAGGAGGCTGCAGCAGTGACACAACAGCAGAGTGCACAGGAGGCTGCAGCAGTGACACAACAGCAGAGAGCACAGGAGGCTGCAGCAATGACACAACAGCAGAGAGCACAGGAGGCTGCAGCAGTGACACAACAGCAGAGTGCACAGGAGGCTGCAGCAGTGACACAACAGCAGAGAGCACAGGAGGCTGCAGCAATGACACAACAGCAGAGAGCACAGGAGGCTGCAGCAGTGACACAACAGCAGAGAGCACAGGAGGCTGCAGCAATGACACAACAGCAGAGAGCACAGGAGGCTGCAGCAGTGATACAACAGCAGAGAGCACAGGAGGCTGCAGCAGTGACACAACAGCAGAGAGCACAGGAGGCTGCAGCAGTGACACAACAGCAGAGAGCACAGGAGGCTGCAGCAATGACACAACAGCAGAGAGCACAGGAGGCTGCAGCAGTGATACAACAGCAGAGAGCACAGGAGGCTGCAGCAGTGACACAACAGCAGAGAGCACAGGAGGCTGCAGCAATGACACAGGAGCAGAGAGCACAGGAGGCTGCAGCAATGACACAACAGCAGAGTGCACAGGAGGCTGCAGCAGTGACACAACAGCAGAGAGCACAGGAGGCTGCAGCAGTGACACAACAGCAGAGCGCACAGGAGGCTGCAGCAGTGACACAACAGCAGAGCGCACAGGAGGCTGCAGCAGTGACACAACAGCAGAGAGCACAGGAGGCTGCAGCAGTGACACAACAGCAGAGAGCACAGGAGGCTGCAGCAATGACACAACAGCAGAGAGCACAGGAGGCTGCAGCAGTGACACAACAGCAGAGAGCACAGGAGGCTGCAGCAGTGACACAACAGCAGAGCGCACAGGAGGCTGCAGCAGTGACACAACAGCAGAGAGCACAGGAGGCTGCAGCAATGACACAACAGCAGAGAGCACAGGAGGCTGCAGCAGTGACACAACAGCAGAGAGCACAGGAGGCTGCAGCAGTGACACAACAGCAGAGAGCACAGGAGGCTGCAGCAATGACACAACAGCAGAGAGCACAGGAGGCTGCAGCAGTGACACAACAGCAGAGAGCACAGGAGGCTGCAGCAGTGACACAACAGCAGAGAGCACAGGAGGCTGCAGCAGTGACACAACAGCAGAGAGCACAGGAGGCTGCAGCAATGACACAACAGCAGAGAGCACAGGAGGCTGCAGCAATGACACAACAGCAGAGAGCACAGGAGGCTGCAGCAGTGACACAACAGCAGAGAGCACAGGAGGCTGCAGCAGTGACACAACAGCAGAGAGCACAGGAGGCTGCAGCAGTGACACAACAGCAGAGTGCACAGGAGGCTGCAGCAGTGACACAACAGCAGAGCGCACAGGAGGCTGCAGCAGTGACACAACAGCAGAGCGCACAGGAGGCTGCAGCAGTGACACAACAGCAGAGCGCACAGGAGGCGGCAGCAATGACACAACAGCAGAGCGCACAGGAGGCTGCAGCAGTGACACAACAGCAGAGCGCACAGGAGGCGGCAGCAATGACACAACAGCAGAGTGCACAGGAGGCTGCAGCAATGACACAACAGCAGAGAGCACAGGAGGCGGCAGCAGTGACACAACAGCAGAGCGCACAGGAGGCGGCAGCAATGACACAACAGCAGAGCGCACAGGAGGCTGCAGCAGTGACACAACAGCAGAGCGCACAGGAGGCGGCAGCAATGACACAACAGCAGAGTGCACAGGAGGCTGCAGCAATGACACAACAGCAGAGAGCACAGGAGGCTGCAGCAATGACACAACAGCAGAGCGCACAGGAGGCTGCAGCAGTGACACAACAGCAGAGCGCACAGGAGGCGGCAGCAATGACACAACAGCAGAGTGCACAGGAGGCTGCAGCAGTGACACAACAGCAGAGTGCACAGGAGGCTGCAGCAGTGACACAACAGCAGAGTGCACAGGAGGCTGCAGCAGTGACACAACAGCAGAGAGCACAGGAGGCTGCAGCAATGACACAACAGCAGTGCGCACAGGAGGCTGCAGCAGTGACACAACAGCAGAGAGCACAGGAGGCTGCAGCAGTGACACAACAGCAGAGTGCACAGGAGGCTGCAGCAGTGACACAACAGCAGAGCGCACAGGAGGCGGCAGCAATGACACAACAGCAGAGTGCACAGGAGGCTGCAGCAATGACACAACAGCAGAGAGCACAGGAGGCGGCAGCAGTGACACAACAGCAGAGCGCACAGGAGGCGGCAGCAATGACACAACAGCAGAGCGCACAGGAGGCTGCAGCAGTGACACAACAGCAGAGCGCACAGGAGGCGGCAGCAATGACACAACAGCAGAGCGCACAGGAGGCTGCAGCAGTGACACAACAGCAGAGCGCACAGGAGGCGGCAGCAATGACACAACAGCAGAGTGCACAGGAGGCTGCAGCAGTGACACAACAGCAGAGTGCACAGGAGGCTGCAGCAGTGACACAACAGCAGAGCGCACAGGAGGCTGCAGCAATGACACAACAGCAGAGAGCACAGGAGGCTGCAGCAGTGACACAACAGCAGAGAGCACAGGAGGCTGCAGCAGTGACACAACAGCAGAGAGCACAGGAGGCTGAAGCAATGACACAACAGCAGAGTGCACAGGAGGCTGCAGCAATGACACAACAGCAGAGCGCACAGGAGGCTGCAGCAGTGACACAACAGCAGAGAGCACAGGAGGCTGCAGCAGTGACACAACAGCAGAGAGCACAGGAGGCTGCAGCAATGACACAACAGCAGAGAGCACAGGAGGCTGCAGCAGTGACACAACAGCAGAGAGCACAGGAGGCTGCAGCAGTGACACAACAGCAGAGAGCACAGGAGGCTGCAGCAATGACACAACAGCAGAGAGCACAGGAGGCTGCAGCAGTGACACAACAGCAAAGTGCACAGGAGGCTGCAGCAGTGACACAACAGCAGAGAGCACAGGAGGCTGCAGCAGTGACACAACAGCAGAGTGCACAGGAGGCTGCAGCAATGACACAACAGCAGAGAGCACAGGAGGCTGCAGCAGTGACACAACAACAGAGTGCACAGGAGGCTGCAGCAGTGACACAACAGCAGAGAGCACAGGAGGCTGCAGCAGTGACACAACAGCAGAGAGCACAGGAGGCTGCAGCAATGACACAACAGCAGAGTGCACAGGAGGCTGCAGCAGTGACACAACAGCAGAGAGCACAGGAGGCTGCAGCAGTGACACAACAGCAGAGAGCACAGGAGGCTGCAGCAATGACACAACAGCAGAGTGCACAGGAGGCTGCAGCAGTGACACAACAGCAGAGAGCACAGGAGGCTGCAGCAGTGACACAACAGCAGAGTGCACAGGAGGCTGCAGCAGTGACACAACAGCAGAGTGCACAGGAGGCTGCAGCAATGACACAACAGCAGAGTGCACAGGAGGCTGCAGCAGTGACACAACAGCAGAGAGCACAGGAGGCTGCAGCAGTGACACAACAGCAGAGAGCACAGGAGGCTGCAGCAATGACACAACAGCAGAGTGCACAGGAGGCTGCAGCAGTGACACAACAGCAGAGAGCACAGGAGGCTGCAGCAGTGACACAACAGCAGAGAGCACAGGAAGCTGCAGCAGTGACACAACAGCAGAGTGCACAGGAAGCTGCAGCAATGACACAACAGCAGAGTGCACAGGAGGCTGCAGCAGTGACACAACAGCAGAGAGCACAGGAGGCTGCAGCAGTGACACAACAGCAGAGAGCACAGGAAGCTGCAGCAATGACACAACAGCAGAGTGCACAGGAGGCTGCAGCAGTGACACAACAGCAGAGAGCACAGGAGGCTGCAGCAGTGACACAACAGCAGAGAGCACAGGAGGCTGCAGCAGTGACACAACAGCAGAGAGCACAGGAAGCTGCAGCAATGACACAACAGCAGAGTGCACAGGAGGCTGCAGCAATGACACAACAGCAGAGAGCACAGGAGGCTGCAGCAGTGACACAACAGCAGAGTGCACAGGAGGCTGCAGCAGTGACACAACAGCAGAGAGCACAGGAGGCTGCAGCAGTGACACAACAGCAAAGTGCACAGGAGGCTGCAGCAGTGACACAACAGCAGAGAGCACAGGAGGCTGCAGCAATGACACAACAGCAGAGTGCACAGGAGGCTGCAGCAGTGACACAACAGCAGAGTGCACAGGAGGCTGCAGCAATGACACAACAGCAGAGAGCACAGGAGGCTGCAGCAGTGACACAACAGCAGAGAGCACAGGAGGCTGCAGCAGTGACACAACAGCAGAGAGCACAGGAGGCTGCAGCAGTGACACAACAGCAGAGTGCACAGGAGGCTGCAGCAGTGACACAACAGCAGAGAGCACAGGAGGCTGCAGCAGTGACACAACAGCAGAGAGCACAGGAGGCTGCAGCAGTGACACAACAGCAGAGAGCACAGGAGGCTGCAGCAATGACACAACAGCAGAGAGCACAGGAGGCTGCAGCAATGACACAACAGCAGAGTGCACAGGAGGCTGCAGCAATGACACAACAGCAGAGTGCACAGGAGGC
Organism: Gastrophryne carolinensis; assembly: GCA_027917425.1. NCBI lineage: Eukaryota > Metazoa > Chordata > Amphibia > Anura > Microhylidae > Gastrophryne > Gastrophryne carolinensis. The sequence goes on from CM051238.1 coordinate 453,682,842, forward strand.
TGCAGCAGTGACACAACAGCAGAGAGCACAGGAGGCTGCAGCAATGACACAACAGCAGAGTGCACAGGAGGCTGCAGCAGTGACACAACAGCAGAGAGCACAGGAGGCTGCAGCAATGACACAACAGCAGAGTGCACAGGAGGCTGCAGCAGTGACACAACAGCAGAGAGCACAGGAGGCTGCAGCAGTGACACAACAGCAGAGTGCACAGGAGGCTGCAGCAATGACACAACAGCAGAGAGCACAGGAGGCTGCAGCAGTGACACAACAGCAGAGAGCACAGGAGGCTGCAGCAGTGACACAACAGCAGAGTGCACAGGAGGCTGCAGCAGTGACACAACAGCAGAGAGCACAGGAGGCTGCAGCAGTGACACAACAGCAGAGAGCACAGGAGGCTGCAGCAGTGACACAACAGCAGAGAGCACAGGAGGCTGTAGCAGTGACACAACAGCAGAGAGCACAGGAGGCTGCAGCAATGACACAACAGCAGAGAGCACAGGAGGCTGCAGCAGTGACACAACAGCAGAGAGCACAGGAGGCTGCAGCAGTGACACAACAGCAGAGAGCACAGGAGGCTGCAGCAGTGACACAACAGCAGAGAGCACAGGAGGCTGCAGCAGTGACACAACAGCAGAGTGCACAGGAGGCTGCAGCAGTGACACAACAGCAGAGAGCACAGGAGGCTGCAGCAGTGACACAACAGCAGAGAGCACAGGAGGCTGCAGCAGTGACACAACAGCAGAGAGCACAGGAGGCTGCAGCAGTGACACAACAGCAGAGAGCACAGGAGGCTGCAGCAATGACACAACAGCAGAGAGCACAGGAGGCTGCAGCAGTGACACAACAGCAGAGAGCACAGGAGGCTGCAGCAATGACACAACAGCAGAGAGCACAGGAGGCTGCAGCAGTGACACAACAGCAGAGAGCACAGGAGGCTGCAGCAGTGACACAACAGCAAAGTGCACAGGAGGCTGCAGCAGTGACACAACAGCAGAGTGCACAGGAGGCTGCAGCAATAACACAACAGCAGAGTGCACAGGAGGCTGCAGCAATGACACAACAGCAGAGTGCACAGGAGGCAGCAGCAGTGACACAACAGCAGAGCGCACAGGAGGCTGCAGCAGTGACTCCACAGCAGAGAGCACAGGAGGCTGCAGCAGTGACACAACAGCAAAGTGCACAGGAGGCTGCAGCAGTGACACAACAGCAGAGTGCACAGGAGGCTGCAGCAATAACACAACAGCAGAGTGCACAGGAGGCTGCAGCAGTGACACAACAGCAAAGTGCACAGGAGGCTGCAGCAGTGACACAACAGCAGAGAGCACAGGAGGCTGCAGCAGTGACACAACAGCAGAGAGCACAGGAGGCTGCAGCAGTGACACAACAGCAGAGAGCACAGGAGGCTGCAGCAGTGACACAACAGCAGAGTGCACAGGAGGCTGCAGCAATGACACAACAGCAGAGCGCACAGGAGGCTGCAGCAGTGACACAACAGCAGAGAGCACAGGAGGCTGCAGCAGTGACACAACAGCAGAGAGCACAGGAGGCTGCAGCACTGACACAACAGCAGAGTGCACAGGAGGCTGCAGCAATGACACAACAGCAGAGAGCACAGGAGGCTGCAGCAATGACACAACAGCAGAGTGCACAGGAGGCTGCAGCAGTGACACAACAGCAGAGAGCACAGGAGGCTGCAGCAGTGACACAACAGCAGAGAGCACAGGAGGCTGCAGCAATGACACAACAGCAGAGTGCACAGGAGGCTGCAGCAGTGACACAACAGCAGAGAGCACAGGAGGCTGCAGCAGTGACACAACAGCAGAGCGCACAGGAGGCTGCAGCAGTGACACAACAGCAGAGAGCACAGGAGGCTGCAGCAGTGACACAACAGCAGAGAGCACAGGAGGCTGCAGCAGTGACACAACAGCAGAGAGCACAGGAGGCTGCAGCAGTGACACAACAGCAGAGAGCACAGGAGGCTGCAGCAGTGACACAACAGCAGAGCGCACAGGAGGCTGCAGCAATGACACAACAGCAGAGTGCACAGGAGGCTGCAGCAGTGACACAACAGCAGAGAGCACAGGAGGCTGCAGCAGTGACACAACAGCAGAGAGCACAGGAGGCTGCAGCAATGACACAACAGCAGAGTGCACAGGAGGCTGCAGCAGTGACACAACAGCAGAGAGCACAGGAGGCTGCAGCAGTGACACAACAGCAGAGTGCACAGGAGGCTGCAGCAATGACACAACAGCAGAGAGCACAGGAGGCTGCAGCAGTGACACAACAGCAGAGAGCACAGGAGGCTGCAGCAATGACACAACAGCAGAGAGCACAGGAGGCTGCAGCAGTGACACAACAGCAAAGTGCACAGGAGGCTGCAGCAGTGACACAACAGCAGAGTGCACAGGAGGCTGCAGCAATAACACAACAGCAGAGTGCACAGGAGGCTGCAGCAATGACACAACAGCAGAGTGCACAGGAGGCAGCAGCAGTGACACAACAGCAGAGCGCACAGGAGGCTGCAGCAGTGACTCCACAGCAGAGAGCACAGGAGGCTGCAGCAGTGACACAACAGCAAAGTGCACAGGAGGCTGCAGCAGTGACACAACAGCAGAGTGCACAGGAGGCTGCAGCAATAACACAACAGCAGAGTGCACAGGAGGCTGCAGCAGTGACACAACAGCAAAGTGCACAGGAGGCTGCAGCAGTGACACAACAGCAGAGAGCACAGGAGGCTGCAGCAGTGACACAACAGCAGAGAGCACAGGAGGCTGCAGCAATGACACAACAGCAGAGAGCACAGGAGGCTGCAGCAGTGACACAACAGCAGAGAGCACAGGAGGCTGCAGCAGTGACACAACAGCAGAGTGCACAGGAGGCTGCAGCAATGACACAACAGCAGAGCGCACAGGAGGCTGCAGCAGTGACACAACAGCAGAGAGCACAGGAGGCTGCAGCAGTGACACAACAGCAGAGAGCACAGGAGGCTGCAGCACTGACACAACAGCAGAGTGCACAGGAGGCTGCAGCAATGACACAACAGCAGAGAGCACAGGAGGCTGCAGCAATGACACAACAGCAGAGTGCACAGGAGGCTGCAGCAGTGACACAACAGCAGAGAGCACAGGAGGCTGCAGCAGTGACACAACAGCAGAGAGCACAGGAGGCTGCAGCAATGACACAACAGCAGAGAGCACAGGAGGCTGCAGCAATGACACAACAGCAGAGAGCACAGGAGGCTGCAGCAGTGACACAACAGCAGAGAGCACAGGAGGCTGCAGCAGTGACACAACAGCAGAGTGCACAGGAGGCTGCAGCAATGACACAACAGCAGAGAGCACAGGAGGCTGCAGCAGTGACACAACAGCAGAGAGCACAGGAGGCTGCAGCAGTGACACAATAGCAGAGAGCACAGGAGGCTGCAGCAGTGACACAACAGCAGAGTGCACAGGAGGCTGCAGCAATGACACAACAGCAGAGCGCACAGGAGGCTGCAGCAGTGACACAACAGCAGAGAGCACAGGAGGCTGCAGCAGTGACACAACAGCAGAGAGCACAGGAGGCTGCAGCAGTGACACAACAGCAGAGTGCACAGGAGGCTGCAGCAATGACACAACAGCAGAGCGCACAGGAGGCTGCAGCAGTGACACAACAGCAGAGAGCACAGGAGGCTGCAGCAGTGACACAACAGCAGAGTGCACAGGAGGCTGCAGCAATGACACAACAGCAGAGCGCACAGGAGGCTGCAGCAGTGACACAACAGCAGAGTGCACAGGAGGCTGCAGCAATGACACAACAGCAGAGAGCACAGGAGGCTGCAGCAGTGACACAACAGCAGAGAGCACAGGAGGCTGCAGCAATGACACAACAGCAGAGAGCACAGGAGGCTGCAGTGATAATGGGAAGGAAAAATCTGAGAGGCAGCAATCCTTCATATCTATTCCTCGAGGCAAGAATGATGGCTGCCTCTGATGTGGGGGCTCTGACAGCCAAGCAGCCAGACTCCCTACACTCAACACTGAGAACCACACTGTCCCCAAGTTCAGTTGCCCCAGACTCCAGTAATATGCCCCGTAACTGTGATACACCAGCCCCTAGGGATGGAAGCCATGCTGAGAGCTCCCCGTAACTGTGATACACCAGCCCCTAGGAATGGAAGCCATGCTGAGAGCTCCCCGTAACTGAGATACACCAGCCCCAGTGATGGAAGCCATGCTGAGAGCTCCCCGTAACTGTGATACACCAGCCCCAGTGATGGAAGCCATGCTGAGAGCTCCCCGTAACTGTGATACACCAGCCCCAGTGATGGAAGCCATGCTGAGAGCTCCCTGTAACTGTGATACACCAGCCCCTAGGGATGGAAGCCATGCTGAGAGCTCCCCGTAACTGTGATACACCAGCCCCTAGGGATGAAAGCCATGCTGAGAGCTCCCCATAACTGTGATACACCAGCCCCTAGTGATGGAAGCCATGCTGAGAGCTCCCCGTAACTGTGATACACCAGCCCCTAGTGATGGAAGCCATGCTGAGAGCTCCCCGTAACTGTGATACACCAGCCCCTAGGGATGGAAGCCATGCTGAGAGCTCCCCGTAACTGTGATACACCAGACCCTAGGGATGGAAGCCATGCTGAGAGCTCCCCGTAACTGTGATACACCAGACCCTAGGGATGGAAGCCATGCTGAGAGCTCCCCGTAACTGTGATACACCAGCCCCTAGGGATGAAAGCCATGCTGAGAGCTCCCCGTAACTGTGATACACCAGACCCTAGGGATGGAAGCCATGCTGAGAGCTCCCCGTAACTGTGATACACCAGCCCCTAGTGATGGAAGCCATGCTGAGAGCTCCCCGTAACTGTGATACACCAGCCCCTAGGGATGGAAGCCATGCTGAGAGCTCCCCATAACTGTGATACACCAGCCCCTAGGGATGAAAGCCATGCTGAGAGCTCCCCGTAACTGTGATACACCAGCCCCTAGGGATGGAAGCCATGCTGAGAGCTCCCCATAACTGTGATACACCAGCCCCTAGGGATGAAAGCCATGCTGAGAGCTCCCCGTAACTGTGATACACCAGCCCCTAGCGATGGAAGCCATGCTGAGAGCTCCCCGTAACTGTGATATACGAGCCCCTAGTGATGGAAGCCATGCTGAGAGCTCCCCGTAACTGTGATACACCAGCCCCTAGGGATGGAAGCCATGCTAAGAGCTCCCCGTAACTGAGATACACCATCACCTAGTGATGGAAGCCATGCTAAGAGCTCCCCGTAACTGTGATACACCAGCCCCTAGGGATGGAAGCCATGCTGAGAGCTCCCCGTAACTGTGATACACCAGCCCCTAGGGATGAAAGCCATGCTGAGAGCTCCCCGTAACTGTGATACACCAGACCCTAGGGATGGAAGCCATGCTGAGAGCTCCCCGTAACTGTGATACACCAGCCCCTAGTGATGGAAGCCATGCTGAGAGCTCCCCGTAACTGTGATATACGAGCCCCTAGTGATGGAAGCCATGCTGAGAGCTCCCCATAACTGTGATACACCAGCCCCTAGGGATGGAAGCCATGCTAAGAGCTCCCCGTAACTGAGATACACCATCACCTAGTGATGGAAGCCATGCTAAGAGCTCCCCGTAACTGTGATACACCAGCCCCTAGGGATGGAAGCCATGCTGAGAGCTCCCCGTAACTGAGATACACCAGCCCCTAGTGATGGAAGCCATGCTGAGAGCTCCCCATAACTGTGATACACCAGCCCCTAGGGATGGAAGCCATGCTGAGAGCTCCCCGTAACTGTGATACACCAGCCCCTAGGAATGGAAGCCATGCTGAGAGCTCCCCATAACTGTGATACACCAGCCCCTAGGGATGGAAGCCATGCTGAGAGCTCCCCATAACTGAGATACACCAGCCCCTAGGGATGGAAGCCATGCTGAGAGCTCCCAGTAACTGAGATACACCAGCCCCTAGGGATGGAAGCCATGCTGAGAGCTCCCCGTAACTGTGATACACCAGCCCCTAGGGATGGAAGCCATGCTGAGAGCTTCCCGTAACTGTGATACACCAGCCCCTAGGGATGGAAGCCATGCTGAGAGCTCCCCATAACTGTGATACACCAGCCCCTAGTGATGGAAGCCATGCTGAGTGCTCCCTGTAACTGTGATACACCAGCCCCTAGGGATGGAAGCCATGCTAAGAGCTCCCCGTAACTGTGATACACCAGCCCCTAGGGATGGAAGCCATGCTGAGAGCTCCCTGTAACTGTGATACACCAGCCCCTAGGGATGGAAGCCATGCTAAGAGCTCCCCGTAACTGTGATACACCAGCCCCTAGGGATGGAAGCCATGCTGAGAGCTCCCCATAACTGTGATACACCAGCCCCTACTGATGGAAGCCATGCTGAGAGCTCCCCGTAACTGTGATACACCAGCCCCTAGGGATGGAAGCCATGCTGAGAGCTCCCCGTAACTGTGATACACCAGCCCCTAGAGATGGAAGCCATGCTGAGAGCTCCCTGTAACTGTGATACACCAGCCCCTAGGGATGGAAGCCATGCTGAGAGCTCCCTGTAACTGTGATACACCAGCCCCTAGGGATGGAAGCCATGCTGAGAGCTCCCCATAACTGTGATACACCAGCCCCTAGGGATGGAAGCCATGCTGAGAGCTCCCCATAACTGTGATACACCAGCCCCTAGGGATGGAAGCCATGCTGAGAGCTCCCCATAACTGAGATACACCAGCCCCTAGGGATGGAAGCCATGCTGAGAGCTCCCCGTAACTGTGATACACCAGCCCCTAGGGATGGAAGCCATGCTGAGAGCTCCCCGTAACTGTGATACACCAGCCCCTAGGGATGGAAGCCATGCTGAGAGCTCCCCGTAACTGTGATACACCAGCCCCTAGGGATGGAAGCCATGCTGAGAGCTCCCCGTAACTGTGATACACCAGCCCCTAGGGATGGAAGCCATGCTGAGAGCTCCCCGTAACTGTGATACACCAGCCCCTAGGGATGGAAGCCATGCTGAGAGCTCCCCGTAACTGTGATATACCAGCCCCTAGGGATGGAAGCCATGCTGAGAGCTCCCCGTAACTGTGATACACCAGCCCCTAGGGATGGAAGCCATGCTGAGAGCTCCCCGTAACTGTGATACACCAGCCCCTAGGGATGGAAGCCATGCTGAGAGCTCCCCGTAACTGTGATACACCAGCCCCTAGGGATGGAAGCCATGCTGAGAGCTCCCCGTAACTGTGATACACCAGCCCCTAGTGATGGAAGCCATGCTGAGAGCTGCCAGTAACTGTGATACACCAGCCCCTAGTGATGGAAGCCATGCTGAGAGCTCCCCATAACTGAGATACACCAGCCCCTAGGGATGGAAGCCATGCTGAGAGCTCCCCATAACTGTGATACACCAGCCCCTAGGGATGGAAGCCATGCTGAGAGCTCCCCGTAACTGTGATACACCAGCCCCTAGGGATGGAAGCCATGCTGAGAGCTCCCCGTAACTGTGATACACCAGCCCCTAGGGATGGAAGCCATGCTGAGAGCTCCCCGTAACTGTGATACACCAGCCCCTAGTGATGGAAGCCATGCTGAGAGCTGCCAGTAACTGTGATACACCAGCCCCTAGTGATGGAAGCCATGCTGAGAGCTCCCCATAACTGAGATACACCAGCCCCTAGGGATGGAAGCCATGCTGAGAGCTCCCCATAACTGTGATACACCAGCCCCTAGGGATGGAAGCCATGCTGAGAGCTCCCCATAACTGTGATACACCAGCCCCTAGGGATGGAAGCCATGCTGAGAGCTCCCCATAACTGTGATACACCAGCCCCTAGGGATGGAAGCCATGCTGAGAGCTCCCCATAACTGTGATACATCAGCCCCTAGTGATGGAAGCCATGCTGAGAGCTCCCAGTAACTGTGATACACCAGCCCCTAGGGATGGAAGCCATGCTGAGAGCTCCCCGTAACTGTGATACACCAGCCCCTAGGGATGGAAGCCATGCTGAGAGCTCCCTGTAACTGTGATACACCAGCCCCTAGTGATGGAAGCCATGCTGAGAGCTCCCCGTAACTGTGATATACCAGCCCCTAGGGATGGAAGCCATGCTGAGAGCTCCCTGTAACTGTGATACACCAGCCCCTAGGGATGGAAGCCATGCTGAGAGCTCCCCATAACTGTGATACACCAGCCCCTAGGGATGGAAGCCATGCTGAGAGCTCCCCGTAACTGTGATACACCAGCCCCTAGGGATGGAAGCCATGCTGAGAGCTCCCCATAACTGTGATACACCAGCCCCTAGGGATGGAAGCCATGCTGAGAGCTGCCAGTAACTGTGATATACCAGCCCCTAGGGATGGAAGCCATGCTGAGAGCTCCCCATAACTGTGATACACCAGCCCCTAGTGATGGAAGCCATGCTGAGAGCTCCCCATAACTGTGATACACCAGCCCCTAGGGATGGAAGCCATGCTGAGAGCTCCCCATAACTGTGATACACCAGCCCCTAGGGATGGAAGCCATGCTGAGAGCTCCCCGTAACTGTGATACACCAGCCCCTAGTGATGGAAGCCATGCTGAGAGCTCCCCATAACTGTGATACATCAGCCCCTAGTGATGGAAGCCATGCTGAGAGCTCCATGTAACTGTGATACACCATCCCCTAGTGATGGAAGCCATGCTGAGAGCTCCCAGTAACTGTGATACACCAGCCCCTAGTGATGGAAGCCATGCTAAGAGCTCCCCGTAACTGTGATACACCAGCCCCTAGGGATGGAAGCCATGCTGAGAGCTCCATGTAACTGTGATACACCAGCCCCTAGTGATGAAAGCCATGCTGAGAGCTCCATGTAACTGTGATACACCAGCCCCTAGTGATGAAAGCCATGCTGAGAGCTCCCCGTAACTGTGATACACCAGCCCCTAGTGATGGAAGCCATGCTGAGAGCTCCCCATAACTGTGATACATCAGCCCCTAGTGATGGAAGCCATGCTGAGAGCTCCATGTAACTGTGATACACCAGCCCCTAGTGATGAAAGCCATGCTGAGAGCTCCCCGTAACTGTGATACACCAGCCCCTAGTGATGGAAGCCATGCTGAGAGCTCCCCGTAACTGTGATACACCAGCCCCTAGTGATGGAAGCCATGCTAAGAGCTCCCCGTAACTGTGATACACCAGCCCCTAGGGATGGAAGCCATGCTGAGAGCTCCCCGTAACTGTGATACACCAGCCCCTAGTGATGGAAGCCATACTGAGAGCTCCCCGTAACTGTGATACACCAGCCCCTAGTGATGGAAGCCATGCTGAGAGCTCCCCGTAACTGTGATACACCAGCCCCTAGTGATGGAAGCCATGCTGAGAGCTCCCCGTAACTGTGATACACCAGCCCCTACTGATGGAAGCCATGCTGATAGCTCCACGTAACTGTGATACACCAGCCCCTAGTGATGGAAGCCATACTGAGAGCTCCCCGTAACTGTGATACACCAGCCCCTAGTGATGGAAGCCATGCTGAGAGCTCCCCGTAACTGTGATACACCAGCCCCTAGGGATGGAAGCCATGCTGAGAGCTACCCGTAACTGTGATACACCAGCCCCTAGGGATGGAAGCCATGCTGAGAGCTCCCCATAACTGTGATACACCAGCCCCTAGTGATGGAAGCCATGCTAAGAGCTCCCCGTAACTGTGATACACCAGCCCCTAGGGATGGAAGCCATGCTGAGAGCTCCCCATAACTGTGATACACCAGCCCCTAGTGATGGAAGCCATGCTGAGAGCTCCCCGTAACTGTGATACACCAGCCCCTAGTGATGGAAGCCATGCTGAGAGCTCCCCGTAACTGTGATACACCAGCCCCTAGTGATGGAAGCCATGCTGAGAGCTCCCCATAACTGTGATACACCAGCCCCTAGTGATGGAAGCCATGCTGAGAGCTCCCCGTAACTGTGATACACCAGCCCCTAGGAATGGAAGCCATGCTGAGAGCTCCCCGTAACTGTGATACATCAGCCCCTAGGGATGGAGCCAGGCCTTCCCTAGCTGAGAATATAGATGTACAAAAAGACGTGACTGGGACAGAGCCCACCATGCCTTGGCCTAACCTGATGAATTGCCAAAAAGCAGGGGAATCTGGGAAGTTTGGGGGCTTTGGGCTCTTCAACCTCTGGTGGTCACCCTCCCCTCTTGCCAGCACCAGTGAGGGTGGTAAAGAGGGTGGTGACCCTGGTTGCTTCCCTGGTAGTCCAGGCCAGTCCATGTCCTTGCCACATGACAGAATTCAGTTTCCTATGAAATGTTCCATGGCAGGGCCCCTGCCATTCCACCCGGGTTCCATTGGGCATGGATGTGGCTTAGCAGAAGGGTACCTGCCCATGGAACCTTCAGAAGCCACTTCTGGGGCTTCCAACTATTGGCCAGGTCTCCCCAGGCTGGGACCCTTTCTGGACCCTATGTAGGAAAGTAGTCACTGTCGAAAGGTGTCTCCCGCCTAAATGGACCCAGAAATACCGGGTCCTATAGATCAAAACTGGTATCTGTAGGCTTCCCTATGGGCAAAGGAGCCTTCACAGTTACAGGTGCTATGGTAAGAGACCTGTCAGTCTCTTCCCCTGGCACTTTTCTTAGGGGGAAGGTGTGACATCCAAGGTCCTAATTTATGTCATGATTCCCCCTCTGCCTCATCCCCAGCATTTCTACAGACATCCTATAACAAAATAAACACTTCCTGGACACAAGGGCAATAAATCCTTATCTAGAAACAGAAAAGACCACTGATAAGGAAAAGTGGGGGGAGCAACTTGGAGTAAAAAGTAACTAAAAGGGTTACTACAAATAATTTGCTCCCAGGCTAATAAAATATCAGCCTGGCCCCAACATCAACCCGGGGGGGGGGGGTGATCTGTCTTCCAGCCCCCTGGAATCTATGATAAGTCCAGGGGAAGAAATGTTTTTTTTTGGTCACATACAGAAGGTCCGATCCTTGATCGTGGTGTGTCTGACCCACTGCTCCTCTAACCCTCGGAAGCTGAAGACTTTGTATCCCTTTATGAGGTATAGGATTTTCAGTGTTTTCTCCCCTTTTATTTTCCAACTGTTTTTCTGCACATTTGTATATTGTTTTTTTTATTTCTTTATTATTTGTATTTTTGTCTTTTCAATTTTTTATAAACATTTTAACATTTCCATTTTGCACAGGCCTACCTTTTTGGCAATTAGAAATCATCTAACCTGGGTTACTTGGAGCTCTAAAAACTACCCTGGTTTCTAAAGATTGTATGACCGCTTGTAAATATGTATTAACCCCATAGACTGTAAGATCGATTGTAACTAATCCATTGTATGATTGGGAAAGCGTAACTAATCATATAGCGTTACAAGGTTGAATGACTCACAATTAACTTGGAGTGCTGCATGGTGACTGTGTGTGACCCAGCAGATTGCAAGTTGATTGTATCTTATCATTTGACAGTAGAACAGATCAGACTGTCCACTGGGTAATAGTGGGGTGGAATTAGTGTGGATTACCTGTGCCCTACTTGTAGGTGGAGAGGGGAGTGTAGATGTGTGTGGTGACTGTCTACATTACTCACCAGCAGAGGTTGATCTTGTGGTGATTGAGGAGGGTTCCACCGGCCCGATTTAATTGTTTAAAGTGTAGTTACGGTGGTAGTGGCAGCTTGTTGTAATTGGTGTGTGGGGTGTTTCTGCTGTGATTTCTCTCAGTGCTGGAAGCAGCCCACACTCACGTCGCAGATCGCTCGGCCAAACAGACGTTGAACGATCGATTTTGTGACACAACCTATGAGACATCATCGTCAGGCAGGTAAATAGTGCTGGACCAGAGCGAAAAGATGTGTATCAAGTGCAAAAGAAGTTTGCTGTACATACAAGAATGGAGAAATTGAACAGACCGCTCCTCGTGAAGAAGGCTTGTTCCTCAGCCGAAATGTCAGGACCAGATCTATCCACCCAGTGCTGCAGCCACCTTGCCTGTGAACTTTGTAAGTGCTTCTGCATCCATTTATTCTTACTGGCATTTGACTGAATGATTTGTGGGACTCCAATTGAACCACTCCAGGGATATCTTACCTCTATTCGTCTATGAACAATATCTCAACCATCTGCCTTATATAGCCCTTGGAGCATATCATATGGACAATCGTCCCTCAATGCTGGCTACAGCACAAGTGACTTACCATTTTTTCGCGGTCAACCCTTTGATTATTATGTCCTTTTGTACTGGTGTTCGTCATTGTAAATAGCATAATTGTATATACACTTGATTGATGTTATCACTTTTTTGCTACCAGCATTAAAATTCTTCCTTTTAAATGCATTAATGTTTGAAGGGTGTTCAATTTTCCATTCTTGTATGTATAGTCTATTTTGGTCCGCAGTGAGTAGGCGTACCTTGGAATTTTGGAACCCCTCATAGTATTTTGTAAAGAGACCTTTATCTATATTTCTTCAAACAGTGTCCTTCAACCTCTAACTCAGTTTGCTGACATGAAATATTCTGTCAGGAAAAAAATCAACAAGAGAAAGCAACAGGGGTAAGGGACTGTGTGATATTGGTGATGTTGATGTTGGCCGTGACCTTTGCATGGCTACATCCTTTCTGTATGTTTTTCAGCTTTTTCAAACTCGGAAGCGAAATACCACACAATCTGGATTTTAATGGCCTGTTGAACCCAGCTACACACCAGGGCTTGCCGGGGTCCATCGACTCAGACATGCATTCTGCATCAGGAATAGGTAAGTAGTTCCATAGTTTGGGTTGTTTAGTAACAATAGACGTATCCCTCCTTAAAATAGCTAAGTGCATGACGTCAACAGGGCGAAAGTGTTGTAGCTGGACTATGAAAAGCCAATATATGTAAAATTTTAAGTCAAAGCCAATTTTAGACCTTGTAATACTTGTGTCTATGCCACACCTTCCTCACTTGTTACACATAGAAGTAGATGGGTTAGCCATTGCTTAGCCACACAAGGTATGTGGCTTGAACAACCTTAAGCCCTATTCACATTGCAGCAAATACACATGTTCGTCCAATCACAACAACAAACAAGCACTGGTGCAACTTCATCAAGGACTGCGTCTCCAAGGACTGCACCAATTGATGCATCTGGTAAGTGTTTGGATCCGCATGCAGCCCTATTTTGGGTGTACTATGTGTATATTAAAAAGCAAGAAGCTTTATGATTTGTCTGGCCCTACATTGCAGGGCTTCTGATGTTCTTCTTTAACAAATATGCTGATCTCTAATAATCAGGCTGCTGCCCTCTCTGGAAGATTTCAGGTTCAATTATCCTTCCGCATAAACACTCTAATTAATGATTGATATAATAAGGATCCTTTGGGGAAACTGGCTTCTCCCTCCCGGATCTCTCTCTCGCTATATCAGCAGCGGCTCATCATCTCCGACACGTGCCCGCGCCCAGACTCCTCTATATCATGTTATATTATACAGACAGCCACGTTTCTCATCCCTGATGCTTGCCGCGCTGCCTCCAATCTTTATCATGGAAATGTAGCAACATTTGAATGCTCTGTTTTATGGAATTACTCTATTTTATGAGAAGAAAATACAGCAAATTCTTGTGACTCAACAAAGAAAAAACTTCGCTTCATTTTCTACACAATTTTTTCACTTGTCTTTTCTCATAAAATTCATCTAAATTGAAAACAATACAACTGAAATTTGCAATAGAAAAATATTTGTGTGATTCAGCAATGTTTTAACTCCTCCAAATTATTTCCAGCTGCCCCTGAGTAGGTGTAAAAAAATTCTCAGCACATTCCCGTATGTTTTTTTTACCCAAAAATGCCAGGTTAGCAATTACCAGCGTGTTTTTATATTTTTTATGACTATTTTAATATAAAACTGCTGACACCCCGGGCAGAGCATCAAACCTGGGCCAAAAGCTAAAGGGGCGGTAAGTTACCAGGACCAGACGGGTGCACTAGCCTGGTAATCTGGAGGGAGGGGCAAGGATTTGTTTTTATTTTAACTGAAACAGTAAAAATAAATAAATTAGTAAATAAATAACTTACCTTCAGTCGGTCGGCAGGAAGAAATCTACACAATTGCAAGAGCTGTTTTTTTTTTTTTTTGCTTTGATACGTTTCACAAGTCATCCAGCTTTCTCAATGCTCCAGTGAAGGGATTGGGAGGGGGGGCTGGCTGCACTTTCAGCTGTGCAAGTTGGCTTCCGCCGTGAGATGACATTGCTCCCCGCTCCCACCGTGTAGTGTGACATGCCGGCTTCACCGTTGTTCTGGCCCAGTGGCTGGCTGCAGGCGCAAGTTGGCTTACTAGCCAACATGAGCCTGCAACCAACCACTGGACCAGAACAACAGGAAAGCCAGCATGTGGTTAAGTGTCTGTGCGATACACAAAGCACTTTGGGAGCGGAAGCTGACTCCCACAGCTGACAGTGTGGCCGGCCTCCACCGCTCCCACCGTGCTGTGTGTATCACACATTCCACAAGAGATGAGTGATTCTCATATGCCCGAATTGAATTTTTGTACGTATTTACCATGCCTGGTGCGCCAGTCTGGTAATCAGGAGGAAGGGCCACGATTCATTTTATTTAAAACAGTTACAAAATCAATGAATAAAGAATAACTCCTGTATATCTGTAGGAATAAATCTAGGCAACTGCAATAGCACTTTTTTTTGTCTTTTTCAATTGTTCTGATTTTCACTTCTGTTTATTTAAGAACATCTCCAAGGAGCCTGACAGACTGGAATCATTTCAGATGTGCAGACTCTCCAATCTTCTCTAGTTGGCGGCCATGTGTGCGGAGAACCAGACACGTGTAACGCATGTAACCTTTCTGGGGTTTGGCCAGCCCCATCAGATGAAACCTGTTCTTTTTGTTTTCTTTCTAATCGCTTTTTTCATTGCGTTTATTGGAAACACTTTGGTTTTCGTTGTGATTATTGTGAGCCCAAAACTTCACACCCCCATGTACATTTTTCTCTCGCATTTTTCCCTGAATGAAATTCTGTTCACGTCCATTAACTTTCCCAACATTCTGTACGTGGTCTGGGGCAATGGTGGTTCTGTGCCTCTCGGGTTTTGCCTCAGCTACTTTTGGTTATATGAATTAATTCTGGAATCGGAGATCCTCTTCCTCGCATTAATGGCATTGGACAGGTGTTTGGCAATTTGTAACCCTCTTAGATACACCTCACTGATGAATGTTGAGACTCGTAATCGTCTGGTCTTCATGACCTGGATCTTAGGATTCCTAATTCCTTCTGCAGAAACTATTTTTATTTGCAGGCTACATTTCTGCCATTCTAATGTTATTGACCATTATGTGTGTGATTTAAAGTCCATATTAGATCTGTCTTCCTCAAATACTTACCTAGTAGAAATAGAAGATCTGATCTTAAACATTGTTTTTGGCCTGTTCCCGTTTTCTCTGATCATAGCGAGCTATGCAGCCATATTTATTACAGTCAGTAGGATCTCCACCATGAAGGGGAGGCAGAAGGCGTTCTCCACCTGCACCTCCCACCTCATATCTGTCTGGATGTACTTTGGAACATTATGTGCCATTTACATGGTACCATCTGAGCTGTATGACACAAAGCTGAATAAAATCATTTCCTTAGGTTACACTGTGGTGACTCCGATGGCCAATCCAATCATCTACAGCCTGAGGAACCAGGAAATAAAGGCTTGCATGATATCTAAAAAATCATATCCAGCAGTAAACTTCTCACTTTGGAGAAGAAATCCTCAACCTTCTCCCTTGGCCAGGTGCCGTATTTCTGCAACCAAATCCTAAAACATCGACTACGACTAAAAATACGTTTTTTTGTCTAAACTAATAGTTTTATTGTCATAACGCCAATTTAGATTTGATTAATGACTGATCCTCGATGCCTCCATATCATTTTTCTTGTATTCCCCATGTATTTCACTAGCCAATAGCGATTATATCAAAGGGACCCCTATTTGGTTCAATGTGGATTCTGCCAAATTGGCCAGAATATGCTCGTCTCCTGATACACACAGTCCCGACC
The DNA here is from genome assembly GCA_027917425.1 of Gastrophryne carolinensis. NCBI lineage: Eukaryota > Metazoa > Chordata > Amphibia > Anura > Microhylidae > Gastrophryne > Gastrophryne carolinensis. The sequence goes on from CM051238.1 coordinate 453,698,891, forward strand.
CGAATCACACACAAACCCAAAAATGATTATAGTCCATGGGGGAGATTGGAAAGCATTAATAGGCAGCCAACCCCCACAATGCATATCTCCATGGATAAAGGAGACACTGTAAAAATAAGGGAGAAACTGGAAAAGCAATTCCATGGGCTATAACATTCTAACAAAAAGCCAGGTCCATACTGAAAGGCTGAGGGTCATTGCAGGCCATTACCACTCAAATATTTGGCATTGATATCCACAGGCTATAAATGAGCCAGCTTAACCTTGTATGGCCAGGTGACCACTGCATTGCACACAAGATGTATCACATGCCTTAACAATTACATTATATAGGGTGGCAATCCATTGCAGGTCTTACACAGCCGATAAATTGCCCAGCCTACCCCAGTATGGTCAGAGGACCTCTGCAGCCAGCACATTGGTAGATCTCCCATAGACTGAAAGATAGCAGCCTACCCCAGTCTGGCCAGAGGACCTCTGCAGCCAGCACATTGGTAGGTCTCCCATAGACTGAAAGATAGCAGTCTACCCCAGTATGGTCAGAGGACCTCAGCAGCCAGCACATTGGTAGGTCTCCCATAGACTGAAAGATAGCAGCCTACCCCAGTACGGTCAGAGGACCTCTGCAGCCAGCACATTGCTAGGTCTCCCATAGACTGAAAGATAGCATCTAACCCAGTATGGCCAGAGGACCTCTGCAGTCAGCACATTGGTAGGTCTCCCATAGACTGAAAGATAGCAGTCTACCCCAGTATGGTCAGAGGACCTCAGCAGCCAGCACATTGGTAGGTCTCCCATAGACTGAAAGATAGCAGCCTACCCCAGTACGGTCAGAGGACCTCTGCAGCCAGCACATTGCTAGGTCTCCCATAGACTGAAAGATAGCATCTAACCCAGTATGGTCAGAGGACCTCTGCAGCCAGCACATTGGTAGGTCTACCATAGACTGAAAGATAGCAGCCTACCCCAGGACGGCCAGAGGACCTCTGCAGCCAACACAATGGTAGGTCTCCCAAAGTCTGAAAGATAGCAGCCTACCCCAGTATGGTCATAGGATAGAATAGTACTGAATAGAATAGTCCATTATTCGTCAGATACAGCCATACATACAAGGAATTATTTTCGGCAAGAGGTTAAGGGGGAGTTGGGGGAATTATAACAATAATATATTATAACCTTGCATCAGCTACACATATAGCAATCAGCGGTGGTGCTGGTTCCTTTTATAGTTGGTTATAGAATTGTTCGTGGAGGGCTCCTAGTGGGCCTCGGAGGGGATACTCCTTATGGCCTTATGAAAGTGACTCTATATGAGCGGCCTGATGGTGCTCCTGGAAATAAGGGAAACCTGGGCTTGTCATTGAAGAGATGTTCTATAGATGACGGGAGAACCAATGATTCTGCTATTTTGGATATTCTTTGTAGACGCAGCTCATCTTTTTTTGGTAGCTCCACAAAACAAAACAAATAGTGAACGAGGAACTTAAAAAAGAAAGTTCAAAAAAGACTTGACAATTACATTTTAAAGAGTGGGGGGCATGGTAGGTCTCCCATAGTCTGAAAGATAGCAGCCCACCCCAAAACTGCAGTCAGTACATTGCACATAAATGGTTGTATAGGATAGACAATTGCATTTTAGAAAGTGAGGTGCATGGTAGGTCCATAAATTGCTCAGCCTACCCCAATATGGCCAGAGGAGACCTCTGCAGCCAGCACATTGTAGACAAATGGTTTCATAAGGCTTGACAATTATGTTCTAAGGAGGTTTGTACAGAGGTAATGGTTCTGGGGTGCAGGGCTTGTATAGAGGTCATGGATCTGGGGTGCATGGCTTGTATAGAGGTCATGGATCTGGGGTGGATGGCTTGTATGGTGGTCATGGCTCTGGGGTGGAGGGCTTGTATGGAGGTCATGGCTTTTGGTGGAGAGCTTGTATGGAGGTCATGGCTCTGGGGTGGAGGGCTTATATGGAGGTCATTGCTCTGGGGTGGAGGACTTGTATTGGGTTCATGGTTCTGGGGTGGAGAGCTTGTATAGAGGTCATGGTTCTGGGTGGAGGGCTTGTATGGATGTCATGGCTCTGGGGTGGAGGGCTTGTATGGAGGTCATGGGTCTTAGGTGTAGGGCTGGTATAAAGGTCAGTGCTGTTGGGTGGAGGGTTTATATGGAGGTCATGACTCTTGGATAGGATCCCTTGTATGGAGGCCATGGCTCTGGGGCAAAGGTCTTGTATGGAGGTCATGGCTCTGGGGTGGAGGGCTTGTATGGAGTTCATGGCTCTGGTGTGCAGGACTTGTATGGAGGTCATGGCTCTGGGGTGGATGGCTTGTATGGAGGGGTCATGGCTCTGAGGTGAAGGGCTTGTATGGAGGTCATGGCTCTGGGATGGAGGACTTGTATGGAGGTCATGGATCTGGGGTGGAGGGCTTGTATGGAGGTCATGGCTCTGGGGTGGAGGGCTTGTATGGAGGTCATGGCTTTTGGTGGAGAGCTTGTATGGAGGTCATGGCTCTAGGGTGGAGGGCTTGTATGGAGGTCATGGCTCTGGGGTGGAGGGCTTATATGGAGGTCATAGCTCTGGGGTGAAGGGCTTGTATGGGGGTCATGGTTCTGGGGTGGAGAGCTTGTATAGAGGTCATGGTTCTGGGTGGAGGGCCTGTATGGATGTCATGGCTCTGGGGTGGAGGGCTTGTATGGAGGTCATGGGTCTTAAATGAAGGGCTGGTATAAAGGTCAGTGCTGTTGGGTGGAGGGTTTATATGGAGGCCATGACTCTTGGATAGGATGCCTTGTATGGAGGCCATGGCTCTGGGGCGAAGGGCTTGTATGGAGGTCATGGCTCTGGGGTGGAGTGCTTGTATGGAGGTCATGGCTCTGGGGTGGAGGGCTTGTATTGAGGTCATGGCTCTGGGGTAGAGGGCTTGTATGGAGGTCATGGCTCTGGGGTGGAGGGCTTGTATGGAGGTCAGGACTATGGGGTGGAGGGCTTCTATTGAGGTCATGGCTCTAAGGTAGAGGGCTTGTATTGAGGTCATGGCTCTGGGGTAGAGGGCTTGTATGGAGGTCATGGCTCTGGGGTAGAGACCTCGTATGGAGGTCATGATTCTGGTTTGGAGGGCTTGTATGGGGGTCAAGGCGCTGGGGTGGAGGACTTGTATGGAGGTTATGGATCTGGGGTGGAGGGCTTGTATGCAGGTCATAGCTCTGGGGTGGAGGGCTTGTATGGAGGTCATGGGTCTTGGGTGGAGGACTTGTATAAAGGTCAGGGCTCTGGGGTGGAGGGCTTGTATGGGGGTAATAGGTCCATGGTGAAGGGCGTGTATGGAGGTCATGGATCTGGAGTGGAGGGCTAGTATGGAAGTCACGGCTCTAGGGTGGAGGGCTTGTATAAAGGTCAGGGCTCTGGGGTGGAGGGTTTGTATGGAGGTAATAGCTCTGGAATGGAAGGCTTGTGTGGAGGTCAGGGCCTTGGGGTGGAGGACTTGTATAAAGGTCAGTGGAGGACTTGTATAAAGGTCAGGGCTCTGGGGTGGAGGGCTTGTATGGGGGTAATAGGTCCATGGTGAAGGGCGTGTATGGAGGTCATGGATCTGGAGTGGAGGGCTAGTATGGAAGTCACAGCTCTAGGGTGGAGGGCTTGTATAAAGGTCAGGGCTCTGGGGTGGACGGTTTGTATGGAGGTAATAGCTCTGGAATGGAAGGCTTGTGTGGAGGTCAGGGCCTTGGGGTGGAGGGCTTGTATGGAGGTCATGTCTCTGGGGTGGAGGGCTTGTATGAGGGTCATGGCTCTGGGGTGCAGGGCATGTATGGAGGTCATGGCTCTGGGGTGGAGGGCTTGTCTGGAGGTCGTGGCTTTGGAGTGGAGGACTTGTAAGAAGGTCAAAGCTCCAGGGTGAAGGGGCATGTATGGAGGCCATGGCTCTGGGGTGGAGGGCTAGTATAGAGGTCATGGCACTTGGATGGGAGGCCTTGCATGGAGGTCATGGCTCCAGGGTGAAGTGCACGTATGGAGGCCATGGCTCTTTGGTGGAGGGCTAGTATGGAGGTCATGGCTCTGTGGTGGAGGGATTGTATGGAGGTCATGGCTCTGGGGTGCTTGTATGGAGGTCATGGCTCTGGGGTAGAGGGCTTGTATGGGGGTCATGGCTCAGAGGTGGAGGAGTTGTATGGAGGTCATGGCTCTGGGGTGGAAGGCTTGTATAAAGGTCAGAGATCTGGAGTGGAGGGTTTGTATGGAGGTCATGGGTCTTGGGTGGAGAGATCAGGCTGTAACTGAGTGCACAGGGGTCCAGAGAGGTCAGGAGGTAACTGGGGAGGGCAGAGGGGTCCAGAGAGATTGAGTGGTAACTGGGGAGGGCAGAGAGTCCAGAGAGATTGGGCGGTAACTGGGGTGGGCAGAGGGGTCCAACGAGATTGGGTGGTAACTGGGGAGGGCAGAGGGGTCCAACGAGATTGGGCGGTAACTGGGGAGGGCAGAGGGGTCAAAAGAGATTAGGTGGTAACTGGGGAGGGCAGAGGGGTCAAAAGAGATTAGGTGGTAACTGGGGAGGGCAGAGGGGTCCAGAGAGATTGGGCGGTAACTGGGGAGGGCAGAGGGGTCCAAAGAGATTAGGTGGTAACTGGGGAGGGCAAAGGGGTCCAGAGAGATTGGGTGGTATCTGGGGGGGGGCAGAGGTTTTCAGAGAGATCGGGTGGTAACTGGGGAGGGCAAAGGGGTCCAGAGATATTGGGAGGTAACAGGGGAGGGCAGAGGGGTCCAGAGAGATTAGGTGGTAACTGGGGAGGGCAGAGGTTTTCAGAGAGATCGGGTGGTAACTGGGGAGGGCAGAGGGGTCCAGAGAGATTGGGGGTAACTGGGGAGGGCAGAGGGGTCCAGAGAGATTGGGTGGTAACTGGGGAGGGCAGAGGGGTCCAGAGAGATTGGGTGGTAACTGGGGAGGGCAGAGGGGTCCAAAGAGATTAGGTGGTAACTGGGGAGGGCAGAGAGGTCCAGAGAGATCAGGTGGTAACTGGGGAGGACAGAGGGGTCCAGAGAGATCAGGAGGTAACTGGGGAGGGCAGAGGGGTCCAGAGAGATCAGGAGGTAACTGGGGAGGGCAGAGGGGTCCAGAGATATTGGGAGGTAACTGGGGAGGGCAGAGGGGTCCAGAGAGATCAGGTGGTAACTGGGGAGGACAGAGGGGTCCAGAGAGATCAGGAGGTAACTGGGGAGGGCAGAGGGGTCCAGAGAGATCAGGAGGTAACTGGGGAGGGCAGAGGGGTCCAGAGATATTGGGAGGTAACTGGGGAGGGCAGAGGGGTCCAGAGAGATCAGGTGGTAACTGGGGAGGACAGAGGGGTCCAGAGAGATCAGGAGGTAACTGGGGTGGGCAGAGGGGTCCAGAGATATTGGGAGGTAACTGGGGAGGGCAGAGGGGTCCAGAGAGATCAGGTGGTAACTGGGGAGGACAGAGGGGTCCAGAGAGATCAGGAGGTAACTGGGGAGGGCAGAGGGGTCCAGAGAGATCAGGAGGTAACTGGGGAGGGCAGAGGGGTCCAGAGAGATCAGGAGGTAACTGGGGAGGGCAGAGAGGTCCAGAGAGATTGGACAGTAACTGGGGAGGACAGAGGGGTCCAGAGAGATCAGGAGGTAACTGGGGAGGACAGAGGGGTCCAGAGAGATCAGGAGGTAACTGGGGAGGGCAGAGGGGTCCAGAGAGATCAGGTGGTAACTGGGGAGGGCAGAGGGGTCCAGAGAGATCAGGTGGTAACTGGGGAGGGCAGAGGGGTCCAGAGATATCAGGTGGTAACTGGGCTGGGCAGAGGGGTCCAGAGAGATCAGGTGGTAACTGGGGAGGGCAGAGGGGTCCAGAGAGATCAGGTGGTAACTGGGGAGGGCAGAGGGGTCCAGAGAGATCAGGTGGTAACTGGGGAGGGCAGAGGGGTCCAGAGATATCAGGTGGTAACTGGGCTGGGCAGAGGGGTCCAGAGAGATCAGGTGGTAACTGGGGAGGGCAGAGGGGTCCAGAGACAATAGGTGGTAACTGGGGAGGGCAGAGGGGTCCAGAGAGATTGGACAGTAACTGGGGAGGGCAGAGGGGTCCAGAGAGATCCGGTGGTAACTGGGGAGGGCAGAGGGGTCCAGAGAGATTGGACAGTAACTGGGGAGGACAGAGGGGTCCAGAGAGATAGGAGGTAACTGGGGAGGGCAGAGGGGTCCAGAGAGATCCGGTGGTAACTGGGGAGGGCAGAGAGGTCCAGAGAGATAGGAGGTAACTGGGGAGGGCAGAGGGGTCCAGAGAGATCCGGTGGTAACTGGGGAGGGCAGAGAGGTCCAGAGAGATAGGAGGTAACTGGGGAGGGCAGAGGGGTCCAGAGAGATCAGGAGGTAACTGGGGAGGGCAGAGGGGTCCAGAGAGATCCGGTGGTAACTGGGGAGAGTAGAGGGGTGCAGAGAGATCGGGAGGTAACTGGGGAGGGCAGAGGGGTCCAGAGAGATTGGACAGTAACTGGGGAGGGCAGAGGGGTCCAGAGAGATTGGACAGTAACTGGGGAGGGCAGAGGGGTCCAGAGAGATCCGGTGGTAACTGGGGAGGGCAGAGAGGTCCAGAGAGATAGGAGGTAACTGGGGAGGGCAGAGGGGTCCAGAGAGATCAGGAGGTAACTGGGGAGGGCAGAGGGGTCCAGAGAGATCCGGTGGTAACTGGGGAGGGCAGAGAGGTCCAGAGAGATCAGGAGGTAACTGGGGAGGGCAGAGAGGTCCAGAGAGATCAGGAGGTAACTGGGGAGGGCAGAGGGGTCCAGAGAGATCCGGTGGTAACTGGGGAGAGTAGAGGGGTGCAGAGAGATCGGGAGGTAACAGGGGAGGGCAGAGGGGTCCAGAGAGATTGGACAGTAACTGGGGAGGGCAGAGGGGTACAGAGAGATCGGGAGGTAACTGGGGAGGGCAGATGGGTCCAGAGAGATTGGACAGTAACTGGGGAGGGCAGAGGGGTCCAGAGAGATCAGGCGGTAACTGGGGAGGGCAGAGGGGTCCAGAGAGATCAGGAGGTAACTGGGGAGGGCAGAGGGGTCCAGAGAGATCTGATGGTAACTGGGGAGGACAGAGGGGTCCAGAGAGATTGGGCGGTAACTGGGGAGGACAGAGGGGTCCAGAGAGATCGGGCAGTAACTAGGGAGGGCAGATGGGAGCAGAGAGATTGAGAGGAGCTATAACATGTTTATTGGAGGAGGGAAAGGAGAGGGAGAGGTTGAATAAATATGTTAGGGCTGGTATGACAGATGGAAACAGTTGAGGAATATGGTGGGATAGAATGGGATCAAGGGAGCAGGTGGTCAGGTGGGCCTTTGAGACCAGAGACGAAAGACCTTGTGCAGTTAACCATGTGAAATGAGTTAATGAGTGGGGCAGGGGGGGAGTTGGTGGAAGAGAAATGTTCTGAGGGGTGAAGCCGCTTGGAATCATGTCAATTTCATCTTTAAAGTGTGTGGCAAATTGCTCAGCTGTTAGCTGTGAGGATGGAGGAGGTGGTGGTAGGCGGAGTAGGGAGGATGAAGGAGGTGGCAGTGAGTGGAGTAGGGAAGATGGGGGAGATGGCGGTGGGCAAAGTAGGGAGGATGAAGGAGGTGGTGGTGGGCGGAGTAGGGAGTTGAAAGTGTTAAATAGCTGTTGTGGATTCCGGGCCTGTGCTGATACGAGTGATGTGAAATAGCAGATGTAAGGACAGTCCTGAGTTCCTGAAGGGCTTTCTTGTATAACAGGAAGTCCTCCTTGGTTTTGGATTTCCTCCATTGCCGTTCAGTGACTTGAGAATGCCATTTCAATGTTGCCGTGTTAGTATTAAGCCAAGGGATGTCTTTTTTGGACTGAGGGCAGCTGTAGTTAAGGGAAGCAACAGAGTCAAGGGCAGCAGTTAGTGTATAATGATAGTATGAAGCTGCAGCATCTACATAGGTGAATAAGGCAGGGTGTGAAGGGGATGTAAAGCGTTGGAGAGATTGAAGGTCTAGGTTTCTGAGGTTCCTGTGCAGAATAGCAGGTTTGTGTGTAGAGGCGGGCAGTGGTAAGAGAAGAGAGCGTTAGTGTTAGTAGGTTTTGATCAGAGAGGAGAAGTGGGGATGAGGAAAGACCGGATAAAGAGCAGAGGTGAGTAAAGAGTAGGTCAAGCATATGTCCATCCTTGTGGGTGGGGCTAGCAGACCATTGTTTGAGGCCAAAGGAGGTGGTTAGGGATAGCAGTTTGGTGGTTGCAGGGTTGTCGGTGTCAATGGGTAAGTTGAAGTCACCCATGATTATAGCCAGGATGTCAGAGAGAAGGAAGTGAAGAAGTGGTCCAGGAAGAGAGTGGCAGGTTCAGGGAGGCGATTTATAATGGCAATGTTTAGGTGAAAGGGAGAGAAGAGAAGGACACAGTGAACTTCAAAGGAAGAGAAGCAAAGGGAGGGTAGAGCAGGGGTTGGGTTAAATGAGTAGTGTTCTGACAGAATGATGCCAAAACCTCCACCCTGTTTGTTGCTTGATCTTGGGGTGTGGCTGAACTGCACAGCTCCGTATGAGAGGGTGAGGCTGTATCAGAGGGAGTGAGCCAGGTTTCAGTAAAGCCCATGATGGTGAAGAGGTTTATAGCAAAGAGGTGGATGGATGGATGCCAGTTTGTTGCACACTGAACGTGCATTCAACAGTGCACAGGTGGGAGTGCATGGGGAGGGGGTGATTGTTATGAGGTTGGCTAGGTTCCATGTGTGTGCTGGTTTGATACTGCTGTGAAGGTTTGTCTGTGATGAATTGGGGGATGTAGAGGAGCAGGGAGGTGGAGGAAATGGGCCTGGGTTTGGAGAGATGTCACCAGCGGCAAGTAGGAGCAGAGAAAGGGACAGGAGATGGCTGTGGGATTTAAAAGTGGTAGAGCGTGTTTTGCAGGTGCATGAAGAAAGGGAGAGAGATTTAACCAGCGAGATAAACTCCTGCGAGGACAGGTAGGGGGATGAGAGCAGTGATGGAGAGATATAGAGAGACTTACCTGGTGCAGGGGGATGCTGTGAGCTTAGGAATGTGAGAGTAAGAGGAAGCAGGACTGTGAAATACCAGAGGAGCGTTGCTGGAGGGTATGAGTTCTTCAGACGAGTAGAGTCTGGTGCCTGTTCCCTTCTGGTCACTTGAGGCCTAATTCTTCGATCGACTTCACAAATCCCAGACTTCAGAAATCCAGGACTACAGCCAGGCTGACCTGCAGCAATTCTAGTCTAACATATACCACTTGTGAGGGGCCTTGATTAGCGCAGTGAAGCAGCTGGGGGGGGGGGGGTGGTACTAGAGCAATAAAGTTGCTCAGCTGAGATTATCAGGAGGGGGAGCTAGGGGGTCGCAAAACAAACAATATTTATATGAACATGGTCATTGCAAAGACAAAAAGCAGTGATGGGTGGCAGCCCTGGTACAAAACACAATCATATTGCAATACATGTAGGACAATACATGAGCATACAGAGATGTGCCATAATACATGAAAAGGACCAAAACACAGGCTATGAGGTGTGTGACCACAATCACAAGTCCTTATCAGCAGATAAGTCCTTGTGCCCAGGGGACATACCCAAATGCAGACCTTAACTGGCTTTCAGTGAAGGGGTTAAAAAGCAGGAGATGATAAGTCCTTGTGCCCAGGGGACATACCCAAATGCAGACTGGCTGGAGGTGAAGGGGTTAAAAAGCAGGAGATGATGAGTCCTTGTGTCCAGGGGGCTTACCTGTTTATGAGAGAGAGGAGCGTCAGTAGGAACAGAATGGAGAACATTAACAGAGCAGTTCAGGACGCAATGATGTTAGTTCGGGCCTAATTCTTCGATGGACTTAAAAAATCCTGGATTTCAGAAATCCAGGACTGCAGCCAGGCTGACATGCAACCATTCTAATAAAACATTGCGCCCCCCCCCAAAGCCAACCAGCTGGGGCACCAAGCATATGAGCTTGTAACCCAGAGCTCAGAGGCCACGTAGTGTGGGGCCCCTGGCTCTGAAAGTTACAAGCCCTTATGCCCTTTGGTATAGACCCTGGTGCTCTTCCCTCACCCCCGATGGCACAAATAGGGGTGAGGGTCAATTTACTGGTGTTCTTTCATAGCAGTGCTGAACCCAGAACCTGCTAAAGTGGAGATCTTGGGTTCTGATGCAATCCTCAAGTTTTTGGACCCAAAACATGTGGCACAACTAGGCCGTTGGTTTGACACCAGCATCGGGCTGGCATTAGTCTTGGTTTAGGAATTATGCCCAAAATAGCGTTTGTAGGTTGTAAGCTAACTCCCAGCAGAGGTGGTGCTGGATCCTCCACCCAGAGGGGCATCGGGAGTGTCCAGATGGAGGTGAAGTAGAACCCAATTACAAACTCGGTAAGCCCCAAGAAGTGGAACTTAGACTTTTAGAATCCAGGGCCTCTAGTGTTCTTCTTTGACAAATGTGCGGATCTCTAATAGTCAGGCTGCTGCCCTCTCTGGAATATTTCAGGTTCAATTATCCTTCTGCATAAACACCGTGATTAATTATTAAGATAATAAGGATCCTTTGGGGAAACTGGCTTCTCCCTCCCGGATCTCTCTCTCGCTATAACAGCAGCGGCTCATCATCTCCGACACGCGCCCGCGCCTAGACTCCTTTATATCATGTTATATTATACAGACAGCCACGTTCTCATCCCTGATGCTTGCCTCCAATCTTTATCATGGAAATGCAGCAACAATGTGAATGCTCTGTGCTGGTTATACACAGACCACTAACACAATCACACAATACAATATACACACACATAGGACTCCATGCTCTGTGCTGGTTATACACAGACCACTAACACAATCACATAATACAATATACACACACATAGGACTCCATGCTCTGTGTTGGTTATACACAGACCACTAACACAATCACATAATACAATATACACACAAATAGGACTCCATGCTCTGTGCTGGTTATACACAGACCACTAACACAATCACACAATACAATATACACACACATAGGACTCCATGCTCTGTGCTGGTTATACACAGACCACTAACACAATCACATAATACAATATACACACAAATAGGACTCCATGCTCTGTGCTGGTTATACACAGACCACTAACACAATCACATAATACAATATACACACACATAGGACTCCATGCTCTGTGCTGGTTATACACAGACCACTAACACAATCACATTATACAATATACACACACATAGGACTCCATTCATGTCTGGTACAAGGAATTACACTGTTTTATCAGAAGAAAATACAACAGTTTTAGCTTTTTCAAATTCTTCTGATTCATCAAAGAAAAAACTTCATTTTCTACACAATTCTTTTCACTTCTCCTTTCTCACAAAATCCATCTAAAGTGAAAAAAATACAACTGAAATGTACAATTGTAAAATATTTGTGTGATTTAGTGATGTTTTTACTCCTCCAAATTATTTGCAGCTGCCCCCGAGCAGGTGTAAAACATTCTCAGCACATTCCCTTTTGGTTTTTTTTTTACCCCGAAAATCCAGGTTAGGAAATGCCAGAGTGTTTTTTTTTTCTCAGTGTAACAGACATATGGAATTAACTTTATATTTTTTATGACTTTTTTAATATAAAACTGCAGAACAGAGCACCAGACCTGCGCCCCGCTTGGCGGGGCGGGAACAGTGACTCCCTGTGACTCATACCAGACCTCTAGGGGCATTCTTTTCCTTCAACCCTTTGCCCACTAGAGCCTCTTCCTTATGATTCTGCCTATAATTATTTTTTCTTTTATTCTTGGTGCGCAGCTGCCAGCAGGTCTCCCGCCTGTACCATCTCAGGACAACTTCCAACCACTTCTTCCCACATGTTTCCATATAGTCTTTGTTCCAGTCCGGATCTCCCCCATACCAGGGGAATGCATTTTTGTCTCCCAGACAAAGGCCTTTGATCATATGTATATGGAATTTGCTATTGTTACCATCCCGGGGAAAAGGGCAGGTGCTGCCCAGACCTTTAGTCCATCCAACCAGACAATTCACAAATGGTTGTACAAAGAATCCCATTCCTGTCTGCCTCTCCACATGCTGAACACATATCCCCCACCTTAGGGATCTTAGACTCTAGACCTCCCATGATATACAACAACAATCTTACTTATTCTTCAACAGCAGCTTAGAGTGTGCTCACCTTCACAATCATGTAAGAAGTTGGGAGAAATGCACACCAGACTAAATCTTTTTGTAGTGCAAAAAGAGTGTATTAATACAGATAAAAAGATTATAACATAAATCAGTGCTGTACAGTATAGTGCAATATGGTAAACAGGTACAGCTATGATGTATAACACCAGGGTAAATAACCCATGAAAAGGATATCTGGAGGGAAGTCCCTGTGTGACCATGCATCCGTCGTCAGGATAGTCCTGGCACCTCAGAAGTAATAAAGAAGATATAGTGGTATCAGTAACTCTAACTGTATCTATACAGAATTCTAAGGTAAGGTAAAGAAATATTACCATGTAAGTCTAAGAGGTGCTTGAGAGGCGTTCCTGACAATTGGTGCAATCATACATACAGATAATGTGAAGCTCAGGTTAAGGATAATGATCTTTGCAGCATGAGAGCATATTGTCTGACCTCAATGCTCTGGTCAGTTCTAAGCAACATACATCACTCCAGGGACAACCTCATACAATATATAGTTTACAATAACAGAAATAATCATGACGTGTCACATCATAGAACAAGTAAACAATTGGTTAACAATTGGTTAAATAAAAGTACACTTGTATTACCAGGCAGTTAAGTATGAAAGGTGATCGCTAAGTTTCAAGCCCACGTTGTGGAGCGCACGGCTCCTTTATCAAGGCAGCGATATGAGAGGTTACCTGCGCATCGCTTATGTAGTGTCACATCTCCCCCCTGGCCGGCCAGTAGTGGCACTTCCGGGCGCGCTCGCAGAGCGTGCGCCGGAACGTCACTTCCGGGTTAGAAGTCCCGGCCCACGTCACTACCGGAGTCGGCTGGCAATGTGTATCTTCGCCAGCCGGCTGCCTGTGACGCATGCGCACGTGCCGTCCTCCCCAGACGTCATCCTCAACAAGCTTTATCAGCAGAACAAAATGGCATTGAAGAGACATACAATGTAGAAACATTCTTCAAAGCTGGGGGAGATGTTCTTTCGCTTTACTTTTTCCTATTCAGGCTGCGCCTTGCACTGTGAAAGACACACAATATTAAAATCCTAATAAAAACATAGCTCACCCTTCTATCTGAAAAAATATTAATATGGCATTAATCGCAATCGGCAGTAAGTAAATACACACTATTACCTGCAACTCCAAGGGACTGCAATGGGGTCGAATGTAGCACCAGCCTACGCTAATCTCTACATGGACAGATTCCAGCATCAACATGTTTATACTGACCAGGCATATACATCATCGGTGTAATATTGGGTTCGTTACATAGATGATATATTCTTTCTATGGGAGGGCCCTTCTGATCTTCTGCTCCAATTTGTCTCCAGACTAAACCAAGCTGAACCTACAATCAGCTTAAACACTTGAATACAGTACCCATCAGGTCCATTTTTTGGATGTACAAGTATCTATTGATGAACAACAAAAAATCATAACTGACCTCTACAAAAAAGACACGGACAGGAATACTTTCCTGCATTACTCTAGCTTTCACCCTACATCTATGAGAAATAGCCTACCTTATAGTCAATACATCAGACTTCGTTGCATCATTACTGATGAGACTACCTTTTTACAAAGGGCAGACCATACTCACTAGGGACTTTGTTGCACGGGGTTATCCCATTGAAATCCTTGAAGAGGCGAAACTGAAGGCTCTGTCCAAGCCCCGATCTACACTCTTACAGCATAAATTTAAACATCAATCTTCCCGCATACCTGTCATACTGACATACTCTCGTATGATGCCACACATTGAATGTATAATTAAAAGACACTGGCATGTGCTAATGGGAGATGAGAGCCTGGCAGACACCTGAAGTCTTTACACATCCTCACATAGGTAACAGATTTTCCATTTCAGTCATTTTTGAACTGTAGTTCGGATTTTGTAGTGTACCTCATAAAGTGCCCTTGTGGCCTAGCTTATGTGGGTAAAACGAAAAGGGGCCTTCGTATACAGATCTCAGAGCACCGTAGTGCCATTCGACGGGCTGACCTTGACTCCCCCCTGACACACCACTTTATGGAAGCAGGACATCAAATAACCCAGTTACGTTTCCAGGCGATTGAGCAGGTCAGGCCATCCCCTCGGGGGGGTGACTATGACCTAGCCCTTCTCAGACGGGAACTTCACTGGATACACACTTTGCAAACTATAACTCCCAAAGGATTAAACGAGGAAATGGACTATTCTCCATTCCTGTAGTTGATCTATGTACAGTATTCATTTAATGTATTATTTTATCTTCTACAGTTTACACCTTGGACCCCTTACAACATTCCTATCGGGTCACAGTGTATAATTATTTCCTGCCTCAAGCCATGTTACTATACATTGAATCTCAAGGTAATACTCTTCTTAATTGCATAATATCTCACTTCAAATTGTCCTTGAGACATTCCTTTTCATAATTTTGGATCATGTGGCCACCTTCCACCCTCTTCATCACTGATTATTCTTGAGTTCTGTATCACAGAACCTGTTACCATGGTGACAACGTATTATGCTTTAGCATTATTCTATACTTCCATCTGGAAGATTGATATTTGTTAGCCCTAGCTGTACTTGCATTTTTTGAGGCTTTAGAACGTTTACATAGGCCCTTTATATGGCCCTCGGTTCCACAACTTGATGGACCCTTTAGTATTCCAATATATTCATCTTAATGGTTGTACAATGGAACCCGTATAGGAACTCCAGTGCCATTAGCCCTATATTTAGAGTTTACTTACTGCCGATTGCGATTAATGCCATATTAATATTTTTTCAGATAGAAGGGTGATCTGTTTTTATTAGGATTTTAATATTGTGTGTCTTTCACAGTGCAAGGCGCAGCCTGAATAGGAAAAAGTAAAGTGAAAGAACATCTCCCCCAGCTTTGAAGAATGTTTCTACATTGTATCGCATCTCCAAGTCATTATGTCTCTTCAATGCCATTTTGTTCTGTTGATAAAGCTTGTTGAGGATGACGTCTGGGGAGGACGGCCCCGTGCGCCTGTGTCACAGGCAGCCGGCTGGCGAAGATACACACTGCCAGCCGACTCCGGTAGTGACGTGGGCCGGGACCTCTAACCCGGAAGTGACGTTCCGGTGCACGCTCTGCGGGCGCGCCCAGAAGTGCCACTACAGGCCGGCCAGGGGGGAGATGTGACACAACATAAGCGCTGCGCAGGTAACCTCTCATATCGCTGCCTTGATAAAGGAGCCGTGCGCTCCGCAACGTGGGCTTGAAACTTAGCGATCACCTTTCATACTTAATGTAACCAAATAAGCACAGAGCAAAAACAGTTCAGTGTTTCAACTAATACGCAGCTGCTCGGTATGATCCAAAAGAAGCTGTAATCCCAGTGCGCATGCACAAAGTCCACAATGTGCCCGTCACCCTTAGGAAATATTCTTACCAAAAGGTTCAAGATTAGCAGGCAGAAACAGATGTCATACACTCTCCTATTGCGCAGAGGTCGACTTCCCAAAATATATGCTTGTAGGTCCTCTTTCAGTCTTTATACACCATTGGACTCAATGTAGTCCAAGAACCAAAAAAGGAAAGGAAAAGATATCTAGTGCAACTCTGTCAGTTAATGATTCAGGCTTTAATAAAACTCATATGCACTTACACAGTAATGTAGATTAATAGCATAAAAGGATTTCCCGTCTGAGAGGTGTTCCCCCAAGTTCCCACACGCGGCCGTCGTTGGGAAATAGAGAAAATCACTCCAATCAACAAAGAGTAACAAGAGAGCCCACACTCCCCTGTCTATACTTAACTGCCTGGTAATACAAGTGTACTTTTATTTAACCAATTGTTAACCAATTGTTTACTTGTTCTATGATGTGATACGTCATAATTATTTCTCTTATTGTAAACTATATATTGTATGAGGTTGTCCCTGGAGTGATGTATGTTGCTTAGAACTGACCAGAGCATTGAGGTCAGACAATATGCTCTCATGCTGCAAAGATCATTATCCTTAACTTGAGCTTCACATTATCTGTATGTATGATTGCACCAATTGTCAGGAACGCCTCTCAAGCGCCTCTTAGACTTACATGGTAATATTTCTTTACCTTACCTTAGAATTCTGTATAGATACAGTTAGAGTTACTGATACCACTATATCTTCTTTATTACTTCTGAGGTGCCAGGACTATCCTGACGACGGATGCATGGTCACACAGGGACTTCCCTCCAGATATCCTTTTCATGGGTTATTTACCCTGGTGTTATACATCATAGCTGTACCTGTTTACCATATTGCACTATACTGTACAGCACTGATTTATGTTATAATTTTTTTATCTGTATTAATACACTCTTTTTGCATTACAAAAAGATTTGGTCTGGTGTGCATTTCTCTCAACTTCTTACATTACTGTAATAATTGAGGTACATTGTGGTGGGGTACCTCGGGATGCTTTCACCCACAGTTGATAATTCTTGATTACCCTGTATGTACATATTTCTTGGTGTGCTTTCTACCTAATTGTTTACACCTTCACAATCATCAAATCCGCACAACAAATAAACTTAAACTTGTACGCGACAGTAAGAGAAAGAAAGGAGAAAATCCTCAGGTCTGATAGAGATCGTGTTAGAGGCTTACAATATCATACATTTCTATAGCGCTATACTCAATATCGGGACCGTCTCAAATTATCTCCTGGAGTCTCCACGGGACTCTCTGGTGCCTTACGGGGCACAGCCGTCTCATGGGATGGTCAAATTATCTCAGAAGAACTCCAAACAGGCACGAGCTATCCCTACTTCCCCGGGCAAGTAATATAAAAAGAATCGATTACCCGTAGTTGTAGGATCCCACTTCTGACACCAAAAAGCTGTTGAGGGCTTCTCCTGCGGGTACCTCGGACCCCTCGACTATGTGTCTGACACCCTCGCACCTCGACCGAGTCAGCTAGCTGGAGAGTTGTATGGTGTGTTGAAGAAGACACAGACACAATCATCCACCATACAAATCTAGTTTATTGAAACAAAGCATCTTATACAATCTATATACAGGCGGTGCCCCTACCTTTGCGTTTCAGTGTGAAACCAAAACAAAATCTCACACAGGACACATTCTCATAACTACGAGCATTATCAGCAGAACATTTCAGATACTAGAATTCCACAAGGCTACTTCTCAAGCTGCTTCTTGTAAATACATATTATTAAAGAATAACTCTAGACCTGCATATATTCAATCAGATCAGGGGCCTCTACCTACAGGGAGACACCTGATCATTCTGAAGCTGGGTGAAATGTAGACTACAAATACACCATTTGGGGTGAGGACTTCTCAGAGACGCGTTCAGAGATTTACCATTTTCAGCTGGAAAATTCGAGTGAAATGTTCAAATACTAAAGTCATTTTCGTATGGAAATTTAAATAGTTTTGCCCGCATTTTCGACTGGGCAAATTCAATTAGTCAGCTTTGTTGAATCACTGAAACTAACTTAAATTTTTTGCAAAATTATTTTCTCACACGGAAATCTCTTGCACAGGGGACACAATGCAAAACAATCAGGCTCATTACCTTTGGTTGTGCTTTCTGTTGTGAACTGACGCTTACATCTTGGTGAGCTTTTTACTTGAACATACTAAAAATATTCTGTTAAACATTAATGTTAATATTTCCCCAAAAAATCACCTACCCCTGCGATGGGGCATTTTTACAAGTGAAGTTGTTCATTTTTCCAAAGGTGTGAGGATATTTTTTAGGTTTGGTAAATTTGTAGACTGACCAGAGATTGGAGGGAGGAGCTAGTAAGGAATTGATAGGCTAGTAACATAAAAAGTGGACATTATTGTTCAGGAAGTTTGGCTTGTTTTAGGGGATGTGGAGAGGAGGACTCTTTTTACTGTCTGAGGAACCGTTGGGGCCAGGTTTATGACCTCATCAGAACCCTTCTTGGTGTAATATTAACCCCTTGGATCCAAGAGAAGAGAGTTTCTATATTTAGAAGCAGAGCATGGTTGTTGAATGCTGAGGATAGGCTGAGGATAATGAGAATAGAGGTTTGGCCTTTAGATTTGGCGGTTGGCAGATCAGTAGTAACTTTGGTGAGGGCAGTGTCAGTAGAGTGAGAGATTGGAGGGAGCATCTAGTAAGGAATTTGTAGGCTAGTACAGTAAAATGTGGTCATGTTCAGAAGATTTGTATTGTTTTAGGAGTTGTGGAGAGGGGAACTCACTGTTTCACAGTGATCGAAGAACCAGGTCTATGACCTCATCAGCACCTTGTTTGGTGTAATATTAACCCCCAAATCCATGGGAGGCAGTCTGGGTAGGAAAAAATATAAGAAAAATTTCCATTGTCCAGCACTCAAGTGTTCATATGAGGAAGGGCACAGGATGTTGCCTGAAACACGAAATATGTGAACTATTCTTGGAATGGAAACCATGTAAATTTTAACTTGACCAATAAACGGAGAAATTTTAAGGAACACTTGAGTGCTGGACAATGGAAATTGTTCATGTATATGGACCTTGCTGGTGAGTCCTGAGCCTCAGTGCATCTGTGGAAGCTGCAGTGGGATTGAGCTGGCCGTCTACACTTTCAGGAAAAAATATAAACTGAATAAATCTAATCGTGTCCAATTGACCTTTATCTCTATCGCTTGCAGTTATGTCAGTCCGGAATCTCGGGAAATCATTGAGTGGAATAACGATGAATGAAAAAATTTCCATATTCCATAATGCTTGATTAATTATATACTAGTAAGTATGAGTAGTAAGTAGTAGAGTAATATCTAATGGTGAATACCGGTATTTATTCTGTCATATCATCTGTACACAACAGTGAAAGTCAGGAATTTTACCCCTACCATTGTATTTTTCTATATGTGATTTTTTTTTACCTATTATTCTTAGTAAAAATGTCTAGTTGGAATTTAAAGAGCTGAAGTTTTGACATTTTTTGTCTTTTGCGATTCTTCCAATTTTCACTTCTGTTTATTTAAGAACATCTCCAAGGAGCCTGACACCAGACTGGAATCATTTCAGATATGCAGACTCTCCAATCTTCTCTAGTTGGCGGCCATGTGTGCGGAGAACCAGACACGTGTAACGCATGTAACCCTTCTGGGGTTTGGCCAGCCCCATCAGATGAAACCCGTTCTTTTTGTTTTCTTTCTAATTGCTTTTTTCATCGGGTTTATTGGAAACACTTTGGTTTTCGTCGTGATTCTTGTGAGCCCAAAACTTCACACCCCCATGTACATTTTTCTCTCAAATCTTTCCCTGAATGAAATGCTGTTCACGTCCATTATCTTTTCCAACATTCTGTACGTGGTCTGGGGCAATGGTGGTTCTGTGTCTCTCGGTTATTGCTTCAGCTACTATTATTTATATAATTCAATTTTGTCATCGGAGATCCTCTTCCTCACGGTAATGGCATTTGACAGGTGTTTGGCCATTTGTTACCCTCTTAGATACACCTCACTGATGAACGTTGAGACTCGTCTGGTCTTCACGACCTGGATCTTAGGATTCCTAATTCCTTCTGCAGAAACTATTTTTATTTGCAGGCTACATTTCTGCCTTTCTAATGTTATTGACCATTATGTGTGTGATTTAAAGTCCATATTAGAGCTGTCTTCCTCAAATACTTACCTAGTAGAAATAGAAGATCTGATCTTAAACATTGTTTTTGGCCTGTTCCCGTTTTCTCTGATCATAGCGAGCTATGCAGCCATATTTATTACTGTCAGTAGGATCTCCACCATGAAGGGGAGGCAGAAGGCGTTCTCCACCTGCACCTCCCACCTCATATCTCTATGGATGTACTTTGGAACATTGGCTGCCATTTTCTTGGTTCCTTCTGAGCTGTACGACACAAAACTGAATAAATTCATCTCCTTAGGGTACATTGTGGTGACTCCAATGGCCAATCCAATCATCTACAGCCTGAGGAACCAGGAAATAAAGGCTTGCATAATGTTTCATATCGTTTATCTAAAAAATTATATCCAGCAGTAAACTTCTCACTTTGGAGAAGAAGACCTCAACCTTTTCCCTTGGCCAGGTGCCGTATTTGTGCAACCAAATCCAAAAACAAGGACATGGTTAACTGGACTAAAAATATTGACACATAAGTCAATTCGTTTTTTTGCCATAATGTCAATTTAGTTTTGACTAATGACTGATCTTTGATGCCTCCATATCTTGCTTCTTGTATTTCCTATGTATTTCACTAGCCAATAGTGATGATGCCAAAGGAACCCCTATTTGGTTCAATGTGGATTCTACCAATGTGGATTCTGCCAGAATATGCTCATTTCCTGATACACATAGTCCCTACCCGAACCACACACAAATACAAAAACCATTATAGTCCAGTCAGTCAGTACAAATCGTTTCATAGGGCTTGACACTTATGTTTTATGGAGGTCATGGCTCTGGGGTTGAGGGCTTGTATGGAGGTCAAGGCTCTGGTGTGGAGGACTGGTATGGAGGTCATGGCTCTGGGGTGGATGGCTTGTATGGAGGTCATGGCTCTGGGGTGAAGGGCTTGTATGGAGGTCATGGCTCTGGGATGGAGGACTTGTATGGAGGTCATGGCTCTGGGGTGGAGGGCTTGTATTGAGGTCATGGCTCTGGGGTGGAGGGCTTGTATGGGACTTGTATGGAGATCATGGCTCATTTATAACAGTGAAAGTCAGGAATTTTACCCCTACCATTGTATTTTTCTATATGTGATTTATTTTTTTTTACCTATTATTCTTAGTAAAAATGATGCGAAATAATGGAGCGACATCTTTTTAAACAGGCTGCTGATCACTATGGATTATCTATCCTATGCTCAAAAATATGTCTAGTTGGAATTTAAAGAGCTGAAGTTTTGACATTTTTTGTCTTTTGCGATTCTTCCGATTTTCACTTCTGTTTATTGAAGAACATCTCCAAGGAGCCTGACACCAGACTGGAATCATTTCAGATGTGCAGTGTCAGGTCCCGTGGGACGTCTTCCTTCCAATAAGTCAGCAACCCCCAATCTCCGCTGCTTTCTTCGCCTATAGCCAAGCCCCCGTTTGCCGGGACGCAGGATACGCCTCACCGGACACGGTTGCCCCCAGGACTTGTTAGCACAAAGGATGCTGACTTATGCAGGGGAAGGTGGACGAACCAGGAACAAGACTGGTAAGACAGACGGGCAGAGGTCATACACGGGTGATCAGTCCAAGGAAGCACGGTACAAGAGGATTGAGACGGAAGAATGGTCAGGGCTAGCCAAAGGTCACACCAGGAGGTCAGAAATACGCGGTACAGAGGAGCAGGCAGGAATCGTGGTCAAAACAGGCAAGGTCGGTCCAGGCGGCAATCAGGAATGGTCATACACGGCAGAATCGTAAGGGAAATAGCAATCACAATCACACCCAGCAGCACGCTATCACGGGCAAGGAACAAGTGCAGAGTGAGCAGCTTTATAGGAGTGATGGGACAGGAAAGGGGATCTGATTGGTGCAACATGGGAACCTGAGGCTGATTGCCCCATTCAACTGCCAAGCACTGAGCTCATTGGCCCAATCCAATTACCTCCGGCGGGCGCCCTGTGTGCAGCGCCGCCGGAGGGCATAAATACCAGAGAGTGACGCGCGCGCGCGTGTACGGAACTGCGCGCCGGGAGCGCGCCGAGACGGCCGTGGCGCGGCCGCTCCCGAAGCCGTCGGAGAGGAGACCGCCCGAGCAGCCGCTCGCGATGGAAAGAGCCGAGCGGCCGCTCGGGGCGGAAACAGCCGAGCGGCGGCCGGGGAGAGGAGACGCCGAGCCGCCGCCTGGCAGAGACGCCGCCCAGCCCGCACGCTGGCCAAGCGGGAGCCGCCGACGTGGGACCGAAGGACAGGTGAGTGTCTCTGGTTCAGAACAGGGCTCGTGACACTACCCCCCCCCTTCATGAGGGGCCTCAGGACCCTTACCCGGTTTATCCGGATTCTCACGATGGAATCTACTAACCAAGGCTCTGGCATGGACGTCTCTAGCGGGGACCCAGCACCTTTCCTCAGGGCCAAATCCCTTCCAATCGATTAAATATTGTAATGAATTTTGAACTACCCGGGCATCGAGTATTCTATTAATTTCATTCTCAGGCTCATCTCCCACTATAACTGGAGGAGGAGACGAAACCTGAATATTCTTGGCCGATTTTAGTAAAGAAACATGGAAGGTCGACGGAATTTTCATAGATAAAGGTAGCTTAACCTTAAAAGTAACATTGCTCAGTTTGTTAGTAATGGGAAAAGGACCGATGTACTTAGGGCCTAACTTAGCCGAAGGTTGTCTAAGAGCAATATTTCTAGTAGATACCCAAACCCAGTCACCCACCTGAAATGGTGGTTCTTGCGACCTATGTCGATCTGCAAAATTCTTATAACTTCTAGAGGCCCTCTTAAGGTTTGTCTGTATGTCAGACCATACTTTACTTCTTTCACGTAGCCATTCCTCCAAGGCCGGCAAGTTGGAGGAAGGACCAGAGAAGGATGTTGCCTTAGGATTCTTACCGTAATTACAAAAAAACTGCAAACATTTAGTCGACTCACTGGGCGCATTGTTAAAGGCGAATTCTGCAAAGTCGATAAATTCCGCCCATTGCTCTTGGCGGTCGGACACAAAGCAGCGCAAGTATTGCTCTAGACTCTGATTCACCCGTTCAGTCTGACCGTTAGATTGGGGGTGAAAAGCTGTGGAAAGCGAAACTTTAATACCTAAGCGATTACAGAAAGCCTTCCAGAAACGAGATACAAATTGGACCCCCCTGTCAGAAACAATATTTTGTGGTAAACCGTGGAGGCGGAAAATATGGTTCACAAATAGTTGTACTAAATCTGGTGCCGACGGAAGTTTCGTTAGAGGGATAAAGTGAGCCATTTTGCTGAAGCGATCAACCACAACCCAGATTACCGTATTCCCCTGCGATGGGGGTAGGTCAACAATAAAATCCATGGATATGTGTGACCAGGGCTCTTTGGGAATTTCCAGAGGGACCAGTAATCCCGCTGGCGAGCCATGTGTGGTCTTACTTCGGGCGCATATAGGACATGCTTCGACAAAGGCGGTGATATCGCGTCTGAGAGTAGGCCACCAGACATGGCGTTTGGCGATGGCCAGGGTTTTCCGAATACCACAATGACCGGCGGTTTTGGTATCATTTAATTCCTGTAAGACAGCAAGACGTAGATGAGGTGGCACAAATAAACACTCAAGCGGTTTACCAGGAGGGGCATCAACCTGAAATGGCATTAACGAGTGCGACAAGTCAGGAAGAAGAGCACCTATTACACACCCAAAGGGCAAAATAGGTTCAGCAGTACCTATTCGATCCTTACAATCCCCAAAGTTCCGAGACAGGGCATCTGCCTTGGCATTCTTCTTCCCAGGTTTATAGGTAATAATGAAATTGAAACGAGAGAAGAAGAGAGCCCAGCGCGCCTGACGGGAGTTGAGTCTCTTGGCGGACTCTAAATATTCAAGATTCTTATGATCAGTGTATACCGTAATGGGGTGTAGAGAGCCTTCTAAGCAATGACGCCATTCTTCAAAAGCCAGTTTAATACCCAATAATTCCCTATTCCCAACATCATAGTTGCGTTCGGCAGGAGAGAATTTACGAGAAAAGAACGCACAGGGATGCAACTTCTCTGGATTGCCTGAATATTGGGAGAGAACTGCCCCTACCCCTAGTTCAGATGCGTCAACTTCTAATACAAAGGGGAGTTTAGTATTGGGGTGTACCAAAACTGGAGCTGAAGTAAAAGTTTCCTTCAGTAATTGGAAGGCATTTATTGCTGAGGGAGGCCACTCCTCAACAAAAGCGCCCTTCCGGGTAAGATCAGTTAAGGGACTCACAATAGCGGAGAATCCTCTTATAAATTGTCTATAGAAATTCGCAAACCCCAGAAATCTCTGAAGCGCTTTAAGGGTTCTAGGTTGCTCCCACTCCATTATAGCGGACACCTTGGAGGGATCCATAACCAACCCATGTTTAGAGATTATATAACCCAGGAATGGAATCTCAGATACTTCAAACACACATTTGGAGATCTTGGCATACAGAAGGTTCTCCCGTAACCTCTGCAACACCGCTTTGACATGCTGACGGTGTTCCGACAGGGAACGGGAAAAGATGAGTATGTCATCTAAGTAAACTACTAAAAATTTGCCCAGGAAATCACGGAATATATCATTTACAAAATCCTGAAACACTGCAGGGGCATTGCACAAACCAAAAGGCATCACCAAATATTCATATTGCCCATCTTTTACGTTGAAGGCAGTCTTCCATTCGTCCCCCTGACGAATGCGGATTAAGTTGTAGGCCCCTCTAAGGTCCAATTTGGAGAAGATCTGCGCGCCCGAAACCTGATTAAATAAATCATTGATCAAAGGTAGAGGATACCTATTCTTAACAGTAACCTTGTTTAACCCCCGATAATCTATACAAGGGCGTAGTCCACCGTCCTTCTTTTCCACGAAAAAGAAACCTGCACCGGCTGGTGAAGTGGAGGGACGGATGAACCCTTTCTTGAGGTTTTCTGAAATGTAATCCCTCATGGCCTGTTCTTCGGATCGTGTAAGGTTATAAATTTTCCCTCTAGGGGGCATTGTCCCAGGGAGTAGGTCGATAGGGCAATCGTAGGTCCTATGTGGGGGAAGAACATCGGCAGATTTCTCCGAGAACACATCTGCCCAACCTAGATAAGCTGGAGGCAACCCATCCAGGGTGACCAGTGAGGTCCCAAGGGTTATAGGGAAACAGTGGTCGTAACAAAAAGGGCTCCATTTTACAAGGTCCCCAGTTTTCCAATCTATCACAGGATTATGGGTCTTCAACCAAGGAAACCCTAAAACAATAGGGGACATGGGACTCTCGATTATGAAAAATTCCAATTCTTCAGAATGAGCTGAACCCACCATTAACTTAACCAGGGGAGTCTTTAAAGAGACCAACCCACCCTCAATAGGCTTGTTATTGATCGCCAGGACCCGAAGGGAATTTTTTAATGGAATTAACGGTATATCAAGGGTGGCGGCTAATGCCTTATCCAAAAAATTGCCAGCCGCTTCACTATCAATAAAAGCGGAGGCAAATGTCTTGGATGACCCCCAAGAAAGCATAACGGGTAGGAGTAACCGATTAACTAGAGGGAATGATACCTGACCGCCTAGACAAAGTCCCTCAGCAGGGTCTAGGCGCCGTAGTTTTCCGCCACTGGAGACTTATTCGGGCAATTCTTGGCGAAGTGGCCTGAGTCTCCACAGTAAAGGCAGAGGCCTTGAGTTCTGCGCCGGACCTTCTCAGCCTGAGATAAACGGGTTACTCCCAGTTGCATAGGTTCTTCAGGTGCCGGAGATGGAGGAGCAGCTGCACCCCTAGAACTTGGTTCTTGGCGTGAGTGTACCCATGGTTGATCCTTGCTTTTCTCCTGACGCCTCTCTCTGAGACGTCTGTCTACTTTAATGGCTAATTGCATGTAGTCATCCAGATTCTTGGGTTGAGGGTAATTAACCAGAGCATCTTTTATGCTCTCAGAGAGTCCAATCCTAAATTGGCTGCACAAAGCAGGATCATTCCATTTGGAATCAATCGCCCATCGCCGAAATTCTGCGCTGTATTCCTCCGCAGAACGTTTAGCCTGCCTCAGATTCCGTAATTTGGAATCAGCAGTAGAAGCCCGATCAGGATCGGCGTATAAGAGTCCCATGGCGGAGAAAATAGAGGAGACCGATTGCAGGGCCTCATCAGAGGGTGATAGACCAAAGGCCCAGGTCTGAGGGTCACCCTGAAGAAGCGAGATGACCAGGCCCACCCGTTGAGACTCAGTTCCAGAGGAGGGGGGCCGCAGACGAAAATAAAGTTCACAGGAATTTTTAAAATTTAAAAACTTGGTCCGGTCCCCCTGAAACTTCTCGGGTAGAGGAACCTTTGGCTCGATTGAGGGCCCCGGATCCAAGGGTGCAGGTGTTAGGCGACTCTCCTGCGTAGCCACCCGTTGGGCCAGCTGATTGATGGCGGTGGCCATGGCTTGCACTTGTTGCATTAATTCTTCCATCTACGTGGATAGATATTTCTTTTTGGCCCATGATAATGTCAGGTCCCGTGGGACGTCTTCCTTCCAATAAGTCAGCAACCCCCAATCTCTGCTGCTTTCTTCGCCTATAGCCAAGCCCCCGTTTGCCGGGACGCAGGATACGCCTCACCGGACACGGTTGCCCCCAGGACTTGTTAGCACAAAGGATGCTGACTTATGCAGGGGAAGGTGGACGAACCAGGAACAAGACTGGTAAGACAGACGGGCAGAGGTCATACACGGGTGATCAGTCAAAGGAAGCACGGTACAAGAGGATTGAGACGGAAGAATGGTCAGGGCTAGCCAAAGGTCACACCAGGAGGTCAGAAATACGCGGTACAGAGGAGCAGGCAGGAATCGTGGTCAAAACAGGCAAGGTCGGTCCAGGCGGCAATCAGGGATGGTCATACACGGCAGAATCGTAAGAGAAATAGCAATCACAATCACACCCAGCAGCACGCTATCACGGGCAAGGAACAAGTGCAGAGTGAGCAGCTTTATAGGAGTGATGGGACAGGAAAGGGGATCTGATTGGTGCAACATGGGAACCTGAGGCTGATTGCCCCATTCAACTGCCAAGCACTGAGCTCATTGGCCCAATCCAATTACCTCCGGCGGGCGCCCTGTGTGCAGCGCCGCAGGAGGGCATAAATACCAGAGAGTGACGCGCGCGCGCGTGTACGGAACTACGCGCCGGGAGCGCGCCGAGACGGCCGTGGCGCGGCCGCTCCCGAAGCCGTCGGAGAGGAGACCGCCCGAGCAGCCGCTCGCGACGGAAAGAGCCGAGCGGCCGCTCGGGGCGGAAACAGTCGAGCGGCGGCCGGGGAGAGGAGACGCCGAGCCACCGCCTGGCAGAGACGACGCCCAGCCCGCACGCTGGCCGAGCGGGAGCCGCCGACGTGGGACCGAAGGACAGGTGAGTGTCTCTGGTTCAGAACAGGGCTCGTGACATGCAGACTCTCCAATCTTCTCTAGTTGGCGGCCATGTGTGCGGAGAACCAGACACGTGTAACGCATGTAACCCTTCTGGGGTTTGGCCAGCCCCATCAGATGAAACCCGTTCTTTTTGTTTTCTTTCTAATTGCTTTTTTCATCAGGTTTATTGGAAACACTTTGGTTTTCGTCGTGATTCTTGTGAGCCCAAAACTTCAAACCCCCATATACATTTTTCTCTCAAATCTTTCCCTGAATGAAATGCTGTTCATGTCCATTATCTTTTCCAACATTCTGTACGTGGTCTGGGGCAATGGTGGTTCTGTGTCTCTCGGTTATTGCTTCAGCTACTATTATTTATATAATTCAATTTTGTCATCGGAGATCCTCTTCCTCACGGTAATGGCATTTGACAGGTGTTTGGCCATTTGTTACCCTCTTAGATACACCTCACTGATGAACGTTGAGACTCGTAATCGTCTGGTCTTCACGACCTGGATCTTAGGATTCCTAATTCCTTCTGCAGAAACTATTTTTATTTGCAGGCTACATTTCTGCCTTTCTAATGTTATTGACCATTATGTGTGTGATTTAAAGTCCATATTAGAGCTGTCTTCCTCAAATACTTACCTAGTAGAAATAGAAGATCTGATCTTAAACATTGTTTTTGGCCTGTTCCCGTTTTCTCTGATCATAGCGAGCTATGCAGCCATATTTATTACTGTCAGTAGGATCTCCACCATGAAGGGGAGGCAGAAGGCGTTCTCCACCTGCACCTCCCACCTCATATCTCTATGGATGTACTTTGGAACATTGGCTGCCATTTTCTTGGTTCCTTCTGAGCTGTACGACACAAAACTGAATAAATTCATCTCCTTAGGGTACATTGTGGTGACTCCAATGGCCAATCCAATCATCTACAGCCTGAGGAACCAGGAAATAAAGGCTTGCATAATGTTTCATATCGTTTATCTAAAAAATTATATCCAGCAGTAAACTTCTCACTTTGGAGAAGAAAACCTCAACCTTTTCCCTTGGCCAGGTGCCGTATTTGTGAAACCAAATCCAAAAACAAGGACATGGTTAACTGGACTAAAAATATTGACACATAAGTCAATTCGTTTTTTTGCCATAATGTCAAATTAGTTTTGAGTAATGACTGATCTTTGATGCCTCCATATCTTGCTTCTTGTATTTCCTATGTATTTCACTAGCCAATAGTGATGATGCCAAAGGAACCCCTATTTGGTTCAATGTGGATTCTGCCAATGTGGATTCTGCCAGAATATGCTCATTTCCTGATACACATAAACCCTACCCGAACCACACACAAATACAAAAACCATTATAGTCCAGTCAGTCAGCACAAATCGTTTCATAGGGCTTGGCACTTATGTTTTATGGAGGTCATGGCTCTGGGATTGAGGGCTTGTATGGAGGTCATGGCTCTGGTGTGGAGGACTTGTATGGAGGTCATGGCTCTGGGGTGGATGGCTTGTATGGAGGTCATGGCTCTGGGGTGAAGGGCTTGTATGGAGGTCATGGCTCTGGGATGGAGGACTTGTATGGAGGTCATGGCTCTGGGGTGGAGGGCTTGTATGGAGGTCTTGGCTCTGGGGTGGAGGGCTTGTATTGAGGTCATGGCTCTGGGGTGGAGGGCTTGTATGGAGGTCAGGGTTCTGGGGTGGATGGCTTGTATGGAGGTCATGGCTCTGAGGTGAAGGGCTTGTATGGGACTTGTATGGAGATCATGGCTCTGGGTTGGAGGGCATGTATGGAGTTCATGGCACTGGTGTGAAGGACTTGTATGGAGGTCATGGCTCTGGGGTGGAGGGGTGTTTACAGGGGTCATGGCTCTTGGATGGAGGGCTGGTATGAAGGCCATGGGACTTGGGTGGAGGGCTGGTATGAAGGTCAGGGCTCTGGGATGGAGGCCTTGTATGGAGGTCATGGTCTGGGGTGGATGATCTGTATAGAGGTCTGGGCTCTGGGGTGTGGGGTTTGTATGGAGGGCAGTGCGCTGAGGTGGAGGACTTGTATGAAGGTCATGGCTCTGAGGTGAAGTGCTTGGAGGTCATGGGTTTTGGGTGGAGGTATTGTATGAAGGTCAGGTATCTGGACTGGAGGGCTTGTATGGTGTTCATGGCTCTAGGGTGGAGGACTTGTATGGAGGTCATGGCTCTGGGGTGGAGGGCTTGCATGGAGGTCATGCTTCTAGAGTGAAAGGTTTGTATAGAGGTCATGGCTCTGGGGTGGAGGACTTGTATGGAAGTCATGGCTCTGGGGTGGTGGGCTTGCATGGAGGTCATGGCTCTGGTGTGGAGGGATTGTATTGAGGTCATGGCTCTGAGGTGGAGGGCTTTTATGGAGGTCATGGCTCCGGGGTGGAGGGCTTGTAGGAAGGCCCTGGCTCTGGAGTGGAGGGCTTGTATGAAGTTTGTGGCTCTGGGGTGGAGGGCTTGTATGGAGGTCATGGCCCTGGGGTGGAGGGCTTGTAGGAAGGTCATATTTCTGGGGTGGAGGGCTTGTATGGAGGTCATGGCTCTGGGGTGGAGGGCTTGTATGGAGGTCATGGCTATGGGGTGGAGGGCTTGTATGGAGGTCATGGCTCTGGTGGGGAGGACTTGTATGAAGGCCATGGTTCTGGGGTGGAGGGCTTGTATGGAGGTCATGGCTATGGGGTGGATAGCTTGTATGGAGGTCATGGCTCTGAGATGAAGGGCTTGTATGGAGGTCATGGGTCTTGGGTGGAGGGATTGTATGGAGATCATGGCTTCGGGGTAGAGGGCTTGTATGGAGGTCATGGCTCTGGGGTGGAGGGCTTGTATGGAGGTCATAGCTCTGGGGTGGAGGGCTTGTATGAAGGACATGGCACTGGGGTGGAGGGCTTGTATGAAGGACATGGCACTGGGGTGGAGGGCCTGTACGGAGGTCATGGCTCTGGTGTGGAGGGCTTGTATAAAGGTCATGGCTCTGGTGTGGAAGGCTTGTATAGAGGTCATGGCTCTGGGGGGGGAGGGCATCTATGGAGGTCATGGCTCTGGGGTAGAGGGCTTGTATGGAGGTCATGGCTCTGGGGTGGACGGCTTGTATGGAGGTCATGGCTCTGGAGTGGAGGGCTTGTATGGGTGTCAGGGCTCGGGGGTGGAGGGCTTGTATGGAGGCCATGGCTCTGGGGTGGATGGCTTGTATGGAGGGGTCATGGCTCTGAGGTGAAGGCCTTGTATGGAGGTCATGGCTCTGGGATGGAGGACTTGTATGGAGGTCATGGCTCTGGGGTGGAGGGCTTGTATGGAGGTCATGGCTCTGGGGTGAAGGACTTATATGGAGGTCATAGCTCTGGGGTGGAGGGCTTGTATGGAGGTCATGGCTCTGGGGTGGATGGCTTGTATGGAGGGGTCATGGCTCTGAGGTGAAGGGCTTGTATGGAGGTCATGGCTCTGGGGTGGAGGGCTTGTATGGAGGTCATGGCTCTGGGGTGGATGGCTTGTATGGAGGTCATGGCTCTGGGGTGGAGGGCTTGTATGGAGGTTATGGCTCTGGGGTGGATGGCTTGTATGGAGGTCATGGCTCTGAGGTGAAGGGCTTGTATGGAGGTCATGGCTCTGGGGTGGAGGACTTGTATGGAGGTCATGGCTCTGGGGTGGAGGGCTTGTATGGAGGTCACAGCTCTGGGGTGAAGGGCTTGTATGGAGGTCATGGCTCTGAGGTGAAGGGCTTGTATGGAGGTCATGGCTCTGGGGTGAAGGACTTGTATGGAGGTCATGGCTCTGGGGTGGAGGGGTGTTTACAGAGGTCATGGCTCTTGGATGGAGGGCTGGTATGAAGGTCATGGGACTTGGGTGGAGGGCTTGTATGAAGGTCAGGGCTCTGGGATGGAGGCCTTGTATGGAGGTCATGGCTCTGGGGTGGATGATCTGTATAGAGGTCTGGGCTCTGGGGTGTGGGGTTTGTATGGAGATCAGTGTGCTGAGGTGGAGGACTTATATGAAGGTCATGGCTCTGGGGTGGAGGGCTTGCATGGAGGTCATGCTTCTGGAGTGAAAGGTTTGTATAGAGGTCATGGCTCTGGGGTGGAGGACTTGTATGGAAGTCATGGCTCTGGGGTGGAGGGCTTGTATGGAGGTCATGGCTCTGGGGTGGAGGACTTGTATGGAGGTCATGGCTCTTGGGTGGAGGGCTTGCATGGAGGTCATGGCTCTGGTGTGGAGGGATTGTATTGAGGTCATGGCTCTGAGGTGAAGTGCTTTTATGGAGGTCATGGCTCTGGGGTGGAGGGCTTGTAGGAAGGCCCTGGCTCTGGAGTGGAGGGCTTGTATGAAGTTTGTGGCTCTGGGGTGGAGGGCTTGTATGGAGGTCATGGCCCTGGGGTGGAGGGCTTGTAGGAAGGTCATATCTCTGGGGTGGAGGGTTTGTATGGAGGTCATGGCTCTGGGGTGGAGGGCTTGTATGGAGGTCATGGCTATGGAGTGGAGGGCTTGTATGGAGGTCATGGCTCTAGTGGGGAGGACTTGTATGAAGGCCATGGTTCTGGGGTGGAGGGCTTGTATGGAGGTCATGGATATGGGGTGGATGGCTTGTATGGAGGTCATGGCTCTGAGGTGAAGGGCTTGTATGGAGGTCATGGGTCTTGGGTGGAGGGCTTGTATGGAGGTCATGGCTCTGGGGTGGAGGGCTTGTATGTAGGTCATGGCTTTGGGGTGGAGGGGTGTTTACAGAGGTCATGGCTCTTGGATGGAGGGCTGGTATGAAGGTCATGGGACTTGGGTGGAGGGCTTGTATGAAGGTCATGGCTCTGGGGTGGATGATCTGTATAGAGGTCTGGGCTCTGGGGTGTGGGGTTTGTATAGAGGTCAGTGTGCTGAGGTGGAGGACTAGTATGAAGGTCATGGCTCTGGGGTGGAGGGCTTGCATGGAGGTCATGCTTCTGGAGTGAAAGGTTTGTATAGAGGTCATGGCTCTGGGGTGGAGGACTTGTATGGAAGTCATGGCTCTGGGGTGGAGGGCTTGCATGGAGGTCATGGCTCTAGTGTGGAGGGATTGTATTGAGGTCATGGCTCTGAGGTGGAGTGCTTTTATGGAGGTCATGGCTATGGGGTGGAGGGCTTGTAGGAAGGCCCTGCCTCTGTAGTGGAGGGCTTGTAGGAAGTTTGTGGCTCTGGGGTGGAGGGCTTGTATTGAGGTCATGGCCCTGGGTTGGAGGGCTTGTAGGAAGGTCATATCTCTGGGGTGGAGGGCTTGTATGGAGGTCATGGCTCTGGGGTGGAGGACTTGTATGGAGGTCATGGCTATGGGGTGGAGGGCTTGTATGGAGGTCATGGCTCTAGTGGGGAGGAGGACATGTATGAAGGCCATGGTTCTGGGGTGGAGGGCTTGTATGGAGGTCATGGCTCTGGGGTGGATGGCTTGTATGGAGGTCATGGCTCTGAGGTGAAGGGCTTGTATGGAGGTCATGGGTCTTGGGTGGAGGGCTTGTATGGGGGTCATGGCTCTGGGATGGAGGCCTTGTATAGAGGTCATGGGTCTTGGGTGGAGGGATTGTATGGAGATCATGGCTTCGGGGTAGAGGGCTTGTATGGAGTTCATGGCTCTGGGGTGGAGGGCTTGTATGGAGGTCATAGCTCTGGGGTGGATGGCTTGTATGTAGGTCATGGCTCTGGGGTGGAGGGCTTGTATGAAGAACATGGCACTGGGGTGGAGGGCTTGTATGAAGGACATGGCACTGGGGTGGAGGGCTTGTACGGAGGTCATGGCTCTGGTGTGGAGGGCTTGTATAAAGGTCATGGCTCTCGTGTGGAAGGCTTGTATGGAAGTCATGGCTCTGGGGTGAAGGGCTTCTATGGAGGTCATGGCTCTGGGGTAGAGGGCTTGTATGGAGGTCATGGCTCTGGGGTGGACGGCTTGTATGGAGGTCATGGCTCTGGAGTGGAGGGCTTGTATGGGGGCCAGGGCTCTGGGGTGGAGGGCTTGTATGGAGGTCATGGCTCTGGGGTGGATGGCATGTATGGAGGGGTCATGGCTCTGAGGTGAAGGGCTTGTATGGAGGTCATGGCTCTGAGATGAAGGGCTTGTATGAAGGTCATGGCTCTGGGGTGGAGGGCTTGTATGGAGGTCATGGCTTTGGGGTGAAGGACTTGTATGGAGGTTATGGCTCTGGGGTGGAGTGCTTGTATGGAGGTCATTGCTCTGGGGTGGATGGCTTGTATGGAGGGGTCATGGCTCTGACGTGAAGGGCTTGTATGGAGGTCATGGCTCTGGGGTGGAGGGCTTGTATGGAGGTCATGGCTCTGGGGTGGAGGATTTGTATGGAGGTCATGGCTCTGGGGTGGAGGGCTTGTATGGAGGTCATGGCTCTGGGGTGGATGGCTTGTATGGAGGTCATGGCTCTGAGGTGAAGGGCTTGTATGGAGGTCATGGCTCTGGGGTGGAGGGCTTGTTTGGAGGTCATGGCTCTGGGGTGGAGGACTTGTATGGAGGTCATGGCTCTGGGGTGGAGGACTTGTATGGAGGTCATGGCTCTGGGGTGGAGGGCTTGTTTGGAGGTCATGGCTCTGGCGTGAAGGACTTGTATGGAGGTCATGACTCTGGGGTGGAGGGGTGTTTACAGAGGTCATGGCTCTTGGATGGAGGGCTGGTATAAAGGTCATGGGTCTTGGGTGGAGGGCTTGTATGAAGGTCAGGGCTCTGGGATGGAGGCCTTGTATGGAGGTCATGGTCTGGGGTAGATGATCTGTATAGAGGTCTGGTCTCTGGGGTGTGTGGATTGTATGGAGGTCAATGCGCTGAGGTGGAGGACTTGTATGAAGGTCATGGCTCTGAGGTGGGGTGTTTGTATGGAGGTCATGGGTTTTGGGTGGAGGTATTGTATGAAGGTCAGGTATCTGGGCTGGAGGGCTTTTATGGTGGTCATGGCTCTATGGTGGGGGACTTGTATGGAGGTCATGGCTCTGGGGTGGAGGGCTTGTATAGAGGTAATGGCTCTAGGGTGGAGGGTTTGTATGGAGGTCAGGGCTCTGGGGAGGAGGGCTTGCATGGAGGTCATGGGTCTGGTGTAGAGGGATTGTATTGAGGTCATGGCTCTGGGGTGGAGGGCTTGTATGGAGGTCATGGCTCTGGGGTGGAGGGCTTGTATGGAGGTCATGGCTCTGGGGTGGAGGGCTTGAATGGAGGTCATGGCTATGGGGTGGAGGGCTTGTAGGAAGGCCCTGGCTCTGGAGTGGAGGGCTTG
This sequence comes from Gastrophryne carolinensis, assembly GCA_027917425.1. Lineage (NCBI taxonomy): Eukaryota > Metazoa > Chordata > Amphibia > Anura > Microhylidae > Gastrophryne > Gastrophryne carolinensis. The sequence continues at coordinate 453,733,293 of CM051238.1, forward strand.
TATGAAGTTTGTGGCTCTGGGGTGGAGGACTTGTATGGAGGTCATATCTCTGGGGTGGAGGGCTTGTATGTAGGTCATGGCTCTGGGGTGGAGGGCTTGAATGGAGGTCATGGCTATGGGGTGGAGGGCTTGTATGGAGGTCATGGCTCTGGTGTGGAGGACTTGTATGAAGGCCATGGTTCTGGGGTGGATGGCTTGTATGGAGGTCATGGCTCTGAGGTGAAGGGCTTGTATGGAGGTCATGGCTCTGGGGTGGAGGGCTTGTTTGGAGGTCATGGCTCTGGCGTGAAGGACTTGTTTGGAGGTCATGACTCTGGGGTGAAGGGGTGTTTACAGAGGTCATGGCTCTTGGATGGAGGGCTGGTATGAAGGTCATGGGTCTTGGGTGGAGGGCTTGTATGAAGGTCAGGGCTCTGGGATGGAGGCCTTGTATGGAGGTCATGGCTCTGGGGTAGATGATCTGTATAGAGGTCTGGGCTCTGGGGTTTGTGGATTGTATAGAGGTCAATGCGCTGAGGTGGAGGACTTGTATGAAGGTCATGGCTCTGAGGTGGGGTGTTTGTATGGAGGTCATGGGTTTTGGGTGGAGGTATTGTATGAAGGTCAGGTATCTGGGCTGGAGGGCTTGTATGGTGGTCATGGCTCTATGGTGGGGGACTTGTATGGAGGTCATGGCTCTGGGGTGGAGGGCTTGCATGGAGGTCATGCTTCTGGAGTGAAAGGCTTGTATAGAGGTCATGGCTCTGGGGGGAGGACTTGTATGGAAGTCATGGCTCTGGGGTAGAGGGCTTGCATGGAGGTCATGGTTCTGGGGTGGACAGCTTGTATGGAGGCCATGGCTCTGGTGTGGAGGGCTTGTATAGAGGTAATGGCTCTAGGGTGGAGGGTTTGTATGGAGGTCAGGGCTCTGGGGAGGAGGGCTTGCATGGAGGTCATGGCTCTGGTGTGGAGGGATTGTATTGAGGTCATGGCTCTGGGGTGGAGGGCTTGTATGGAGGTCATGGCTCTGGGGTGGAGGGCTTGTATGGAGGTCATGGCTCTGGGGTGGATGGCTTGTAGGAAGGCCCTGGCTCTAGAGTGGAGGGCTTGTATGAAGTTTGTGGCTCTGGGGTGGAGGACTTGTATGGAGGTCATATCTCTGGGGTGGAGGGCTTGTATGTAGGTCATGGCTCTGGGGTGGAGGGCTTGAATGGAGGTCATGGCTATGGGGTGGAGGGCTTGTAGGAAGGTCATATCTCTGGGGTGGAGGGCTTGTATGTAGGTCATGGCTCTGGGGTGGAGGGCTTGAATGGAGGTCATGGCTATGGGGTGGAGGGCTTGTATGGAGGTCATGGCCCTGGTGTGGAGGACTTGTATGAAGGCCATGGTTCTGGGGTGGATGGCTTGTATGGAGGTCATGGCTCTGAGGTGAAGGGCTTGTATGGAGGTCATGGGTCTTGGGTGGAGGGCTTGTATGGGGATCATGGCTCTGGGATGGAGGACTTGTATGGAGGTCATGGCTCTGGTGTGAAGGACTTGTATGAAGGCCATGGTTCTGGACTGGAGGGCTTGTATGGAGGTCATGGCTCTGGGGTGGATGGCTTGTATGGAGGTCATGGCTCTGAGGTGAAGGACTTGTATGGAGGTCATGGGTCTTGGGTGGAGGGCTTGTATGGTGGTCATGGCTCTGGGACGAAGGACTTGTATGGAGGTCATGGGTCTTGGGTGGAAGGATTGTATGGAGAACATGGCTTCGGGGTAGAGGGCTTGTATGGAGGTCATGGCTCTGGGGTGGAGGGCTTGTATGGAGGTCATAGCTCTGGGGTGGATGGCTTGTATGTAGATCATAGCTCTGGGGTGGAGTGCTTGTATGAAGGACATGGCACTGGGGTGGAGGGCTTGTATGAAGGACATGGCACTGGGGTGGAGGGCTTGTACGGAGGTCATGGCTCTGGTGTGGAGGGCTTGTATAAAGGTCATGGCTCTGGTTTGGAAGGCTTCTATAGAGGTCATGGCTCTGGGGCGGAGAACTTCTATGGAGGTCATGGCTCTGGGGTAGAGGGCTTGTATGGAGGTCATGGCTCTGGGGTGGAGGGCTTGTATGGAGGTCATGGCTCTGGAGTGGAGGGCTTGTATGGGGATCAGGGCTCTGGGGTGAAGGGCTTGTACGGAGGTCATGGCTCTGGGGCAGATGGCTTGTATGGAGGGGTCATGGCTCTGAGGTGAAAGGCTTGTATGGAGGTCATGGCTCTGGGATGGAGGACTTGTATGGAGGTCATGGCTCTGGGGTGGAGGGCTTGTATGGAGGTCATGGCTCTGGGGTGGATAGCTTGTATGGAGGTCATGGCTCTGAGGGGGAGGGCTTGTATGGAGTTCATGGCTCTGGGGTGGAGGGCCTGTATGGAGGTCATGGCTCTGGGGTGGAGGGATTGTATGTAGGTCATGGCTCTGGGGTGGATGACTTGTATGGAGGTCATGGCTCTGGGGTGGAGGGATTGTATGTAGGTCATGGCTCTGGGGTGGATGACTTGTATGGAGGTCATGGCTCTGGGGTGGATAGCTTGTATGGAGGTCATGGCTCTGAGGGGGAGGGCTTGTATGGAGTTCATGGCTCTGGGGTGGAGGGCCTGTATGGAGGTCATGGCTCTGGGGTGGAGGGATTGTATGTAGGTCATGGCTCTGGGGTGGATGACTTGTATGGAGGTCATGGCTCTGGGGTGGATGGCTTGTATGGAGGTCATGGCTCTGGGGTAGAGGACTTGTATGGAGGTCATGGCTCTGGGGTGGATGGCTTGTATGGAGGTCATGGCTCTGGGGTCGATGGCTTGTATGGAGGTCATGGCTCTGGGGTGGAGGGCTTGTATGGAGGTCATGGCTCTGGGGTGGAGAGCTTGTATGGAGGTCATGGCTCTGGGGTAGAGGGCTTGTATGGAGGTCATGGCTCTGTGGTGGAGGGCTTGTATGGAGGTCATGGCTCTGGGGTGGAGGGATTGTATGTAGGTCATGGCTCTGGGGTGGAGGACTTGTATGGAGGTCATGGCTCTGGGCGGAGGGCTTGTATAGAGGTCAGGGTTATGACCGGGCCCGAGCACCATGCATTTGTGCATGTAACCCAGGGCTCAAAGGCCACACAGTTTGGAGCCCCTGGCTCTGAAAGTTACAAGCCCTTATGCCCTCTGGTATGGGCCCTGGTTCTCTTCCTCACCTCCGATGCCGATGGCACAGCTGTATGCACCTCCACTGCCCATTGTCTGCCCCCACTGCTGAAGCTGCTGGCAGGAAAACTGGGGGTTGCTAACAGCTGCCCAGTCCCCTTGATTACCAGCCCACCTTCCAATCCACCCACCAACCAACCACCTGAGTTCTCGCATGCGCATTTGGGATCGTGTGCATGCACATTTCAGAGACCATTTTGGGAGTACGTGCATGCATGTTTGGGAGTGCGGGAGGCAATTGGGATTGCGCCTATGTGAGTCTGAGTGCTGGTCCATGCTCCAATGTTGCCTAGTAACAGGGGGAGAGTGAAGAAGCACAGCCAGGGTGTCTTATGCAAGTTCTGGGAATCATGCAGACCCCGCCCATTATGCCAATTATTATGTAGCATCACAGATCCAGGGGGAACGGATGGGGAATGGTAAGCAGCTATGCCGACCACGTCATGTTCAGGGTTCCTGGTCAATAGAAGCCTGGAGGTAGGTCCCCGAAAACGTACGGGGAATGGTATGCCGACCACGTCATGTCCAGGGTTCCTAGTCAATGGAAGCCTGGAGGTAGATCCCTGAAAATGGATGGTAAATGGTATTGTATTCTATGCCGACCACGTCATGTCCAGGGTTCCTGGTCAATGGAAGCCTGGAGGTAGGTCCCCAGAAACGGATGGGGAATGGTATGGTATGCTAAGCTGACCACGTCATGTCCGGGGTTCCTGGTACCTCGTTCCGAGAGAACAAGCCCTAGGCAAGGAGCGGCTGTGATGGAACTTATTGATGGGGTGAGGGCCATCCCAGGAGAATTTCAACCCCCAAGTAAGTAACCCACAGCAGGGTTTCCTCGCTCCTGGGGTGTTAAGTGGCCAGGCTAGTCTGGAAACTGGGTAAAAGTAGTTGAGGAGCAGGTGCTATCTGGGGCTTCAGAGGCTAAGCCTGATGATGAGCACAGCAGGAGATTCAGGGTCCATGGGCCCCTCAGGGGACTGTCAGCCCCCCCCCCCCACTTTCAGCCCAAAGGGTGCAGAGACAAGCGGAGGCCAAGAGTCAGGTCATGGAAAACTGACTGAAGACATGGTGTCCTCCTCAATTCCGACCATGTCCAGGCAAGGGTGTGGGGTGGTGCCAGACATTGATGACCCCCAGGGAGCTCTCACTGAGAAAGAGGAACAGCCCCACTTGGGCCCAGGCACTGGGTGGATGTACCTGATGGGGGTCGAGCCAGGGTCACCGCAGTGGGTGGCCCACGGACTGACAGTTGGCAATACCCTATCTGTCCAGGGCCGAGAAGCGGAACACCTTGGAGATATGGATGAGTGGGTGCTTAGTGATCACCAAGAAACAAGTGGGGTCCGATGTGGCTACCCACTGCCATTCACCTGCCAGAGGGTGGGGTTGGCAGGGCCAAGTCCAAGCAACCCACCAGAAACTCTGCCGCACAGAAAGAGCTTTGTACCAATGTCAGTGGACTATGCCACCCGGGGCCCAAACGCGAACGTCAGGCTGACCTGGACACTTTGAGTGTCTGGGCTCCACTTGGCAAATGAAGGTCAATGTGGAGAAATGTAAAGTCCTGCATTTGGGGTCTAATAACCTGAAGACCACATATGTCCCCGGGGGGGTAAAACTGGGAGAGTCACTTGTTGAGAAGGATCTGGGGGTACTGGTAGATCACAGGCTAAATAACAGCATGTAATGCCAAGCAGCTGCTTCCAAGGCCACCAAGATATTATCATGTATTAATAGAGGCATGGAACCACGTGATAGGTGAGTAATTTTGCCTCTTTACAAGGCACTGGAGCGCCCTCACCTGGAATATGCCGTCCAGTTCTGGGCACCCGTCCATAGAAAGGACGCTCTGACTATGGAAAGGGAGCAGAGGGGCCACCAAACTAATAAGAGGAATGAAGGATCTTAGTTATGGGGAAAGATTACAGGAATTAAATCTGTTTAGTCTTGAGGAGATGACTGAGGGGGACATGATTAACTTGTATAAATATATAAATGGCCCATACAAAAAATATGGGGAAACACTATTTCAGGTAAAATCCTCTCAAAATACAAGGGGGGCACTGCCTTCGACTGGAAAAAAAGAAATTTAGTCTCGGAAGCCGACAATCATTCTTTACCGTAAGAACTATAAATCTGTGGAATAGCCTCCCACAAAAGCTTGTGACAGCTTCAAAAAAGGATCAGATGCTTATTTAGAAGAAAATAACATTAACAGTTACTATTAGCTACTATCAGTAACAAGCAGGATAAAAAATAAAAATTAACTTCCCCGACCCCAATGCCCTTGGTTGAACTTGATGGACTTGTCTTTTTTTTCTCTTTTTTCGAACATATTAACTATGCAACTATGTAACTGTGTAACTATATAACTATATAACGGTGTAACTATATAACTATGTAACTATATAACTATATAACGGTGTAACTATATAACTATGTAACTGTGTAACTATATAACTGTGTAACTGTATAACTATATAACTAATTATATAACTATATAACTGTGTAACTATGTAACTATATAACTATGTAGCTATATAACTATATAACTATGTAACTATATAACTATATAACTGTGTAACTATATAACTATATAACTGTGTAACTATATAACTGTGTAACTGTATAACTATATAACTAATTATATAACTATATAACTGTGTAACTATGTAACTATATAACTATATAACTGTGTAACTATATAACTGTGTAACTATATAACTGTGTAACTATGTAACTATATAACTATGTAGCTATATAACTATATAACTATGTAACTATATAACTATATAACTGTGTAACTATATAACTATATAACTGTGTAACTATATAACTGTGTAACTATATAACTGTGTAACTATATAACTGTGTAACTATGTAACTATATAACTATGTAGCTATATAACTATGTAACTATATAACTATATAACTGTGTAACTATATAACTGTGTAACTATATAACTGTGTAACTATATAACTGTGTAACTATGTAACTATATAACTATGTAGCTATATAACTATATAACTATGTAACTATATAACTGTGTAACTATATAACTATATAACTGTGTAACTATATAACTGTGTAACTATATAACTATATAACTATGTAGCTATATAACTATGTAACTATATAACTATGTAGCTATATAACTATATAACTATGTAACTATATAACTGTGTAACTATATAACTATATAACTGTGTAACTATATAACTGTGTAACTATGTAACTATATAACTATGTAGCTATATAACTATGTAACTATATAACTATGTAGCTATATAACTATATAACTATGTAACTATATAACTATATAACTGTGTAACTATATAACTATATAACTGTGTAACTATATAACTATATAACTGTGTAACTATATAACTATGTAACTATATAACTATGTAACTATATAACTATATAACTGTGTAACTATATAACTGTGTAACTATATAACTGTGTAACTATATAACTGTGTAACTATGTAACTATATAACTATGTAGCTATATAACTATGTAACTATATAACTATGTAGCTATATAACTATATAACTATGTAACTATATAACTGTGTAACTATATAACTATATAACTGTGTAACTATATAACTGTGTAACTATGTAACTATATAACTATGTAGCTATATAACTATATAACTATGTAACTATATAACTGTGTAACTATATAACTATATAACTGTGTAACTATATAACTGTGTAACTATATAACTGTGTAACTATATAACTGTGTAACTATGTAACTATATAACTATGTAGCTATATAACTATGTAACTATATAACTATGTAGCTATATAACTATATAACTATGTAACTATATAACTATATAACTGTGTAACTATATAACTATATAACTGTGTAACTATATAACTATATAACTGTGTAACTATATAACTATGTAACTATATAACTATGTAACTATATAACTATATAACTGTGTAACTATATAACTGTGTAACTATATAACTGTGTAACTATATAACTGTGTAACTATGTAACTATATAACTATGTAGCTATATAACTATGTAACTATATAACTATGTAGCTATATAACTATATAACTATGTAACTATATAACTATATAACTGTGTAACTATATAACTATATAACTGTGTAACTATATAACTATATAACTGTGTAACTATATAACTGTGTAACTATATAACTATGTAACTATATAACTATATAACTATGTAACTATATAACTATGTAACTATATAACTGTGTAACTATATAACTGTGTAACTATATAACTGTGTAACTATGTAACTATATAACTATGTAGCTATATAACTATGTAACTATATAACTGTGTAACTATATAACTGTGTAACTATGTAACTATATAACTATGTAGCTATATAACTATGTAACTATATAACTATATAACTGTGTAACTATATAACTATATAACTGTGTAACTATATAACTGTGTAACTATATAACTGTGTAACTATGTAACTATATAACTATGTAGCTATATAACTATATAACTATGTAACTATATAACTGTGTAACTATATAACTATATAACTGTGTAACTATATAACTGTGTAACTATATAACTGTGTAACTATGTAACTATATAACTATGTAGCTATATAACTGTGTAACTATATAACTATGTAGCTATATAACTATATAACTATGTAACTATATAACTGTGTAACTATATAACTATATAACTGTGTAACTATATAACTATATAACTGTGTAACTATATAACTGTGTAACTATATAACTGTGTAACTATGTAACTATATAACTATGTAACTATATAACTGTGTAACTATATAACTATATAACTGTGTAACTATATAACTGTGTAACTATATAACTATATAACTGTGTAACTATATAACTGTGTAACTATATAACTGTGTAACTATATAACTGTGTAACTATGTAACTATATAACTATGTAGCTATATAACTATATAACTATGTAACTATATAACTGTGTAACTATATAACTATATAACTGTGTAACTATATAACTGTGTAACTATATAACTGTGTAACTATATAACTGTGTAACTATGTAACTATATAACTATGTAGCTATATAACTATATAACTATGTAACTATATAACTGTGTAACTATATAACTATATAACTGTGTAACTATATAACTGTGTAACTATATAACTGTGTAACTATATAACTGTGTAACTATGTAACTATATAACTATGTAGCTATATAACTATGTAAGTATATAACTGTGTAACTATATAACTGTGTAACTATATAACTGTGTAACTATGTAACTATATAACTGTGTAACTATATAACTGTGTAACTATATAACTGTGTAACTATGTAGCTATATAACTATGTAAGTATATAACTGTGTAACTATATAACTGTGTAACTATATAACTGTGTAACTATGTAACTATATAACTGTGTAACTATATAACTGTGTAACTATATAACTGTGTAACTATGTAACTATATAACTATGTAGCTATATAACTATGTAACTATATAACTATGTAGCTATATAACTATATAACTATGTAACTATATAACTATATAACTGTGTAACTATATAACTATATAACTGTGTAACTATATAACTATATAACTGTGTAACTATATAACTGTGTAACTATATAACTATGTAACTATATAACTATATAACTATGTAACTATATAACTATGTAACTATATAACTGTGTAACTATATAACTGTGTAACTATATAACTGTGTAACTATGTAACTATATAACTATGTAGCTATATAACTATGTAACTATATAACTGTGTAACTATATAACTGTGTAACTATGTAACTATATAACTATGTAGCTATATAACTATGTAACTATATAACTATATAACTGTGTAACTATATAACTATATAACTGTGTAACTATATAACTGTGTAACTATATAACTGTGTAACTATGTAACTATATAACTATGTAGCTATATAACTATATAACTATGTAACTATATAACTGTGTAACTATATAACTATATAACTGTGTAACTATATAACTGTGTAACTATATAACTGTGTAACTATGTAACTATATAACTATGTAGCTATATAACTGTGTAACTATATAACTATGTAGCTATATAACTATATAACTATGTAACTATATAACTGTGTAACTATATAACTATATAACTGTGTAACTATATAACTATATAACTGTGTAACTATATAACTGTGTAACTATATAACTGTGTAACTATGTAACTATATAACTATGTAGCTATATAACTATATAACTATGTAACTATATAACTGTGTAACTATATAACTATATAACTGTGTAACTATATAACTGTGTAACTATATAACTGTGTAACTATATAACTGTGTAACTATGTAACTATATAACTATGTAGCTATATAACTATATAACTATGTAACTATATAACTGTGTAACTATATAACTATATAACTGTGTAACTATATAACTGTGTAACTATATAACTGTGTAACTATATAACTGTGTAACTATGTAACTATATAACTATGTAGCTATATAACTATGTAAGTATATAACTGTGTAACTATATAACTGTGTAACTATATAACTGTGTAACTATGTAACTATATAACTGTGTAACTATATAACTGTGTAACTATATAACTGTGTAACTATGTAACTATATAACTATGTAGCTATATAACTATGTAAGTATATAACTGTGTAACTATATAACTGTGTAACTATATAACTGTGTAACTATGTAACTATATAACTGTGTAACTATATAACTGTGTAACTATATAACTGTGTAACTATGTAACTATATAACTATGTAGCTATATAACTATGTAAGTATATAACTGTGTAACTATATAACTGTGTAACTATATAACTGTGTAACTATGTAACTATATAACTGTGTAACTATGTAACTATATAACTATGTAACTATATAACTGTGTAACTATATAACAATGTAACTATATAACTGTGTAACTATATAACTATGTAACTATATAACTGTGTAACTATATAACTGTGTAACTATGTAACTATAACTATGTAGCTATATAACTATGTAACTATATAACTGTGTAACTATATAACTATGTAGCTATATAACTATATAACAATGTAAGCATAAAATTATATAGCTATGTAAATATATAACTATGAGGCCGATTCATTAATAGCGGCAGGTAGCGACAGTTGAGCGACTGTAGCGGCATTTTCAGAGCTCCCGCTAGTAGTCGCTGTGCTTGGCCCTTGTTCGGTTGTTGACAGCGACTCAGTCGGTTTGCCGTAATGTTGAATATTGGGTGATGAGTCGCTATTTGACAGGTTCCGCGCTGTATGGGAGCGCATGATAGCGACTGGTCAGAGCGACCGGCTCCCAGCATATTCATTAACAAATCACGCTCAAAAAATTCTCGCGCTGTGAAATGCGTGTTTAAACCCCAGAGCGCTGGTGGCGATGGGTTAAAAGTAGTTTTTTAACCCCCAAACAACCATATTTTTGGAAACCAAAAAAAACAAGTTTTTAAAATAATTTAGTAATATGAATACATTAATATCAGACCTGTAATATCAATTCTGTACTTTTTTTTTTTATTATTTTTTTTACCTTTAAAAAATTATTAAAAATGGCAGAAGTGGTCACAGAATTTTTCACATTTAAAAAAAAAAATAAAAAATAATAGCAATTAATTATGAATATTTAAAGATTGTTCCATTGAAATGCACTGGAGAGCGCCAGGTAGCGAGAGGTCATACCTGTCGCTGTTCAAGGTCGGACGCTGGCGCTGTGGGCTGAGGCTGGAATAATGATGAATGAGACGCTATCTGGCGCTATCTCAGTCGCTAAGCAGGATTGGCTTGATAAATGTGTGATTGTGGTGGGGAGCCGGCGTTCTCGTGGCGGTGACCGTCATTACCGGCCGCTCACCAGTCGCTATCCCTTGTTAAATAAGGGCCTATGTAACTATATAACTATATAACTATGTGACTATATAACTATGTAATTATATAACTTTGTAATTATATAACTATTTACGTTTTGATGTGTGCGAGAATTCTCGCCAATTTGTTCTCACATGATTCAGGGACACAGGAGAATGAGGAGAGAAATTGCTTTGTGGTGTATTTTCCCGTTGTGATGAATCTGTGGTGGAGGGATCGCTGTCACCTCGCTGCTCCTCTCCACCGGGATAGATGAATATTTGTCATTCTCCAGATTTCACCAATGTTCATAGTTTCATGTATTTCACATTTTGATTAGTAACAAGTCATTTATTTTCATTATACAAACAGCAAAACATATAAATAGAAAGAAATCCTTTGTGTTACTATTTATACTATTTATATGTTACTATTTATAGATCAGGTGTAAATAACAAAGATGGTGATGTGAGAATATTTCAGGAAGCTGATGACGGAGATATTAGAGACGTGTGAGGAATAAATAGTAATATACATAAAACATTATCACACGTCCACACATCAGGGCGGGAAATAATATTCTCCACAGAGAGAGGAGGAGCCGTCACCGGAACCTCTGGCGCTGCAGTCATGCGAGATTGCTGCGTAATAAGAAACCTACGAGAGTGATTTCATTTCTCGCACAGATAGTAATGCTGGACGTCATTTCTCGCACAGATAACAATGCTGGACGTCATTTCTCACACAGATAACAATGCTGGACGTCATTTCTCACACAGATAGTAATGCTGGACGTCATTTCTCGCACAGATAACAATGCTGGACGTCATTTCTCGCACAGATAGCAATGCTGGACGTCATTTCTCGCACAGATAGCAACGCTGGACGTCATTTCTCGCACAGATAACAATGCTGGACGTCATTTCTTGCACAGATAACAATGCTGGACGTCATTTCTCGCACAGATAACAATGCTGGACGTCATTTCTCGCACAGATAACAATGCTGGACGTCATTTCTCGCACAGATAACAATGCTGGACGTCATTTCTCGCACAGATAGTAATGCTGGACGTCATTTCTCACACAGATAGTAATGCTGGACGTCATTTCTCGCACAGATAACAATGCTGGACGTCATTTCTCGCACAGATAGCAATGCTGGACGTCATTTCTCGCACAGATAGTAATGCTGGACGTCATTTCTCGCACAGATAGTAATGCTGGACGTCATTTCTCGCACAGATAGTAATGCTGGACGTCATTTCTCGCACAGATAACAATGCTGGACGTCATTTCTCGCACAGATAGTAATGCTGGACGTCATTTCTCGCACAGATAGTAATGCTGGACGTCATTTCTCGCACAGATAGTAATGCTGGACGTCATTTCTCGCACAGATAACAATGCTGGACGTCATTTCTCGCACAGATAGTAATGCTGGACGTCATTTCTCGCACAGATAACAATGCTGGACGTCATTTCTCGCACAGATAGCAACGCTGGACGTCATTTCTCGCACAGATAACAATGCTGGACGTCATTTCTTGCACAGATAGTAATGCTGGACGTCATTTCTTGCACAGATAGTAATGCTGGACGTCATTTCTCGCACAGATAACAATGCTGGACGTCATTTCTCCCACAGATAGTAATGCTGGACGTCATTTCTTGCACAGATAGTAATGCTGGACGTCATTTCTCGCACAGATAACAATGTTGGACGTCATTTCTTGCACAGATAACAATGCTGGACGTCATTTCTTGCACAGATAGTAATGCTGGACGTCATTTCTTGCACAGATAGTAATGCTGGACGTCATTTCTTGCACAGATAGTAATGCTGGACGTCATTTCTCACACAGATAACAATGCTGGACGTCATTTCTCGCACAGATAACAATGTTGGACGTCATTTCTTGCACAGATAACAATGCTGGACGTCATTTCTTGCACAGATAACAATGCTGGACATCATTTCTTGCACAGATAACAATGCTGGACGTCATTTCTCACACAGATAGTAATGCTGGACGTTATTTCTCGCACAGATAACAATGCTGGACGTCATTTCTCGCACAGATAACAATGTTGGACGTCATTTCTCGCACAGATAGTAATGCTGGACGTCATTTCTCGCACAGATAACAATGTTGGACGTCATTTCTCGCACAGATAGTAATGCTGGACGTCATTTCTCGCACAGATAGTAATGCTGGACGTCATTTCTTGCACAGATAGCAATGCTGGACGTCATTTCTCACACAGATAACAATGCTGGACGTCATTTCTCACACAGATAGTAATGCTGGACGTTATTTCTCGCACAGATAGTAATGCTGGACGTCATTTCTCACACAGATAGTAATGCTGGACGTCATTTCTCGCACAGATAGTAATGCTGGACGTCATTTCTCGCACAGATAACAATGCTGGACGTCATTTCTCACACAGATAGTAATGCTGGACGTCATTTCTTGCACAGATAGTAATGCTGGACGTCATTTCTTGCACAGATAGTAATGCTGGACGTCATTTCTTGCACAGATAACAATGCTGGACGTCATTTCTTGCACAGATAACAATGCTGGACGTCATTTCTCACACAGATAGTAATGCTGGACGTCATTTCTCGCACAGATAGTAATGCTGGACGTCATTTCTCGCACAGATAGTAATGCTGGACGTCATTTCTCGCACAGATAGTAATGCTGGACGTCATTTCTCACACAGATAGTAATGCTGGACGTCATTTCTCGCACAGATAGTAATGCTGGTCGTCATTTCTCGCACAGATAGCAATGCTGGACGTCATTTCTCACACAGATAGCAATGCTGGACGTCATTTCTCACACAGATAGTAATGCTGGACGTCATTTCTCACACAGATAGTAATGCTGGACGTCATTTCTTGCACAGATAGTAATGCTGGACGTCATTTCTTGCACAGATAGTAATGCTGGACGTCATTTCTTGCACAGATAGTAATGCTGGACGTCATTTCTCACACAGATAGCAATGCTGGACGTCATTTCTCACACAGATAGTAATGCTGGACGTCATTTCTCGCACAGATAGCAATGCTGGACGTCATTTCTCACACAGATAGTAATGCTGGACGTCATTTCTCACACAGATAGTAATGCTGGACGTCATTTCTCACACAGATAACAATGCTGGACGTCATTTCTCACACAGATAACAATGCTGGACGTCATTTCTCACACAGATAACAATGCTGGACGTCATTTCTCACACAGATAGCAATGCTGGACGTCATTTCTCACACAGATAACAATGCTGGACGTCATTTCTCACACAGATAACAATGCTGGACGTCATTTCTCACACAGATAGTAATGCTGGACGTCATTTCTCGCACAGATAGTAATGCTGGACGTCATTTCTCGCACAGATAGTAATGCTGGACGTCATTTCTTGCACAGATAGTAATGCTGGACGTCATTTCTCGCACAGATAACAATGCTGGACGTCATTTCTCACACAGATAGTAATGCTGGACGTCATTTCTCACACAGATAGTAATGCTGGACGTCATTTCTCACACAGATAACAATGCTGGACGTCATTTCTCACACAGATAGTAATGCTGGACGTCATTTCTCGCACAGATAGCAATGCTGGACGTCATTTCTCGCACAGATAGTAATGCTGAACGTCATTTCTCACACAGATAGTAATGCTGGACGTCATTTCTCACACAGATAGTAATGCTGGATGTCATTTCTCACACAGATAGTAATGCTGGACGTCATTTCTCACACAGATAGTAATGCTGGACGTCATTTCTCACACAGATAGTAATGCTGAACGTCATTTCTCACACAGATAGTAATGCTGGACGTCATTTCTCACACAGATAGTAATGCTGGACGTCATTTCTCACACAGATAGTAATGCTGGACGTCATTTCTCACACAGATAACAATGCTGGACGTCATTTCTCACACAGATAGTAATGCTGGACGTCATTTCTCGCACAGATAGCAATGCTGGACGTCATTTCTCGCACAGATAGTAATGCTGAACGTCATTTCTCACACAGATAACAATGCTGGACGTCATTTCTCACACAGATAGTAATGCTGGACGTCATTTCTCGCACAGATAGTAATGCTGGACGTCATTTCTCACACAGATAGTAATGCTGGACGTCATTTCTCGCACAGATAGCAACGTTGGACGTCATTTCTCGCACAGATAGCAATGCTGGACATCATTTCTTGCACAGATAGTAATGCTGGACGTCATTTCTTGCACAGATAGTAATGCTGGACGTCATTTCTCACACAGATAGTAATGCTGGACGTCATTTCTTGCACAGATAGTAATGCTGGACGTCATTTCTCGCACAGATAGCAATGCTGGACGTCATTTCTCGCACAGATAGTAATGCTGGACGTCATTTCTCACACAGATAACAATGCTGGACGTCATTTCTTGCACAGATAGTAATGCTGGACGTCATTTCTCACACAGATAACAATGCTGGACGTCATTTCTCACACAGATAACAATGCTGGACGTCATTTCTTGCACAGATAGTAATGCTGGACGTCATTTCTCGCACAGATAGCAATGCTGGACGTCATTTCTCGCACAGATAGCAATGCTGGACATCATTTCTTGCACAGATAGCAACGTTGGACGTCATTTCTCGCACAGATAGTAATGTTGGACGTCATTTCTCACACAGATAGTAATGCTGGACGTCATTTCTCGCACAGATAGCAATGCTGGACGTCATTTCTCGCACAGATAGCAATGCTGGACGTCATTTCTCACATGGATAGCAACGTTGGACGTCATTTCTCGCACAGATAGCAATGCTGGACGTCATTTCTCGCA
This sequence comes from Gastrophryne carolinensis, assembly GCA_027917425.1. NCBI lineage: Eukaryota > Metazoa > Chordata > Amphibia > Anura > Microhylidae > Gastrophryne > Gastrophryne carolinensis. The sequence goes on from CM051238.1 coordinate 453,749,269, forward strand.
CAGATAGCAATGTGGGGCGTAATTTCTTGCACAGATAACAATACTGGACGTCATTTCTCGCACAGATAGTAATGCTGGACGTCATTTCTCGCACAGATAGTAATGCTGGACGTCATTTCTCGCACAGATAGTAATGCTGGACGTCATTTCTCACACAGATAACAATGCTGGACGTCATTTCTCGCACAGATAGTAATGCTGGACGTCATTTCTCACACAGATAGTAATGCTGGATGTCATTTCTCGCACAGATAGTAATGCTGGACGTCATTTCTCGCACAGATAGTAACGCTGGACGTCATTTCTCACACAGATAACAATGCTGGACGTCATTTCTCACACAGATAACAATGCTGGACGTCATTTCTCGCACAGATAACAATGCTGGACGTCATTTCTCGCACAGATAGCAATGTGGGGCGAAATTTCTTGCACAGAAAGTAATGCTGGACGTCATTTCCTGCACAGAAAGTAATGCTGGACGTTATTTCTCGCACAGATAGTAATGCTGGACGTCATTTCTCGCACAGATAACAATGCTGGACGTCATTTCTCCCACAGATAACAATGCTGGACGTCATTTCTCACACAGATAGTAATGCTGGACGTCATTTCTCGCACAGATAGTAATGCTGGACGTCATTTCTCACACAGATAGCAATGCTGGATGTCATTTCTCGCACAGATAGTAATGCTGGACGTCATTTCTCGCACAGATAGTAATGCTGGACGTCATTTCTCGCACAGATAGTAATGCTGGACGTCATTTCTTGCACAGATAGTAATGCTGGACGTCATTTCTTGCACAGATAGCAATGCTGGACGTTATTTCTCGCACAGATAGTAATGCTGGACGTCATTTCTCACACAGATAACAATGCTGGACGTCATTTCTCACACAGATAGTAATGCTGGACGTCATTTCTCACACAGATAGTAATGCTGGACGTCATTTCTCACACAGATAGTAATGCTGGACGTCATTTCTCACACAGATAGTAATGCTGGACGTTATTTCTCGCACAGATAGTAATGCTGGACGTCATTTCTCACACAGATAGTAATGCTGGACGTCATTTCTCACACAGATAGTAATGCTGGACGTCATTTCTTGCACAGATAACAATGCTGGACGTCATTTCTTGCACAGATAGTAATGCTGGACGTCATTTCTTGCACAGATAGTAATGCTGGACGTCATTTCTCACACAGATAGTAATGCTGGACGTCATTTCTTGCACAGATAACAATGCTGGACGTCATTTCTTGCACAGATAACAATGCTGGACGTCATTTCTCACACAGATAGTAATGCTGGACGTCATTTCTCACACAGATAGTAATGCTGGACGTCATTTCTCGCACAGATAGTAATGCTGGACGTCATTTCTCACACAGATAACAATGCTGGACGTCATTTCTTGCACAGATAGTAATGCTGGACGTCATTTCTTGCACAGATAACAATGCTGGACGTCATTTCTCACACAGATAACAATGCTGGACGTCATTTCTCACACAGATAACAATGCTGGACGTCATTTCTCACACAGATAACAATGCTGGACGTCATTTCTCACACAGATAACAATGCTGGACGTCATTTCTTGCACAGATAACAATGCTGGACGTCATTTCTCACACAGATAGTAATGCTGGACGTCATTTCTTGCACAGATAGTAATGCTGGACGTCATTTCTTGCACAGATAACAATGCTGGACGTCATTTCTTGCACAGATAACAATGCTGGACGTCATTTCTTGCACAGATAGTAATGCTGGACGTCATTTCTCGCACAGATAGTAATGCTGGACGTCATTTCTTGCACAGATAGTAATGCTGGACGTCATTTCTTGCACAGATAGTAATGCTGGACGTCATTTCTTGCACAGATAACAATGCTGGACGTCATTTCTTGCACAGATAGTAATGCTGGACGTCATTTCTCACACAGATAGTAATGCTGGACGTCATTTCTCACACAGATAACAATGCTGGACGTCATTTCTTGCACAGATAGTAATGCTGGACGTCATTTCTCACACAGATAACAATGCTGGACGTCATTTCTCACAGAGATAACAATGCTGGACGTCATTTCTTGCACAGATAGTAATGCTGGACGTCATTTCTTGCACAGATAACAATGCTGGACGTCATTTCTTGCACAGATAGTAATGCTGGACGTCATTTCTCGCACAGATAACAATGCTGGACGTCATTTCTCACACAGATAGTAATGCTGGACGTCATTTCTCGCACAGATAACAATGCTGGACGTCATTTCTCACACAGATAGTAATGCTGGACGTCATTTCTCACACAGATAGTAATGCTGGACGTCATTTCTCGCACAGATAACAATGCTGGACGTCATTTCTCGCACAGATAACAATGCTGGACGTCATTTCTTGCACAGATAGTAATGCTGGACGTCATTTCTCGCACAGATAACAATGCTGGACGTCATTTCTCGCACAGATAACAATGCTGGACGTCATTTCTCGCACAGATAACAATGCTGGACGTCATTTCTTGCACAGATAACAATGCTGGACGTCATTTCTTGCACAGATAGTAATGCTGGACGTCATTTCTTGCACAGATAACAATGCTGGACGTCATTTCTCGCACAGATAACAATGCTGGACGTCATTTCTTGCACAGATAGTAATGCTGGACGTCATTTCTCGCACAGATAACAATGCTGGACGTCATTTCTTGCACAGATAACAATGCTGGACGTCATTTCTTGCACAGATAGTAATGCTGGACGTCATTTCTTGCACAGATAGCAATGCTGGACGTCATTTCTCGCACAGATAGTAATGCTGGACGTCATTTCTTGCACAGATAACAATGCTGGACGTCATTTCTCGCACAGATAGTAATGCTGGACGTCATTTCTTGCACAGATAACAATGCTGGACGTCATTTCTCGCACAGATAACAATGCTGGACGTCATTTCTCGCACAGATAACAATGCTGGACGTCATTTCTTGCACAGATAGTAATGCTGGACGTCATTTCTCGCACAGATAGTAATGCTGGACGTCATTTCTCGCACAGATAACAATGCTGGACGTCATTTCTCACACAGATAGTAATGCTGGACGTCATTTCTCGCACAGATAACAATGCTGGACGTCATTTCTCACACAGATAGTAATGCTGGACGTCATTTCTCACACAGATAACAATGCTGGACGTCATTTCTCGCACAGATAGTAATGCTGGACGTCATTTCTTGCACAGATAGTAATGCTGGACGTCATTTCTTGCACAGATAACAATGCTGGACGTCATTTCTCGCACAGATAACAATGCTGGACGTCATTTCTCACACAGATAACAATGCTGGACGTCATTTCTCGCACAGATAGTAATGCTGGACGTCATTTCTTGCACAGATAACAATGCTGGACGTCATTTCTCACACAGATAACAATGCTGGACGTCATTTCTCGCACAGATAACAATGCTGGACGTCATTTCTCACACAGATAACAATGCTGGACGTCATTTCTTGCACAGATAGTAATGCTGGACGTCATTTCTCGCACAGATAGTAATGCTGGACGTCATTTCTCGCACAGATAACAATGCTGGACGTCATTTCTCGCACAGATAACAATGCTGGACGTCATTTCTCGCATAGATAACAATGCTGGACGTCATTTCTTGCACAGATAACAATGCTGGACGTCATTTCTCACACAGATAACAATGCTGGACGTCATTTCTCACACAGATAACAATGCTGGACGTCATTTCTTGCACAGATAACAATGCTGGACGTCATTTCTCGCACAGATAACAATGCTGGACGTCATTTCTTGCACAGATAGTAATGCTGGGCGTCATTTCTTGCACAGATAGTAATGCTGGACGTCATTTCTCGCACAGATAGTAATGCTGGATGTCATTTCTCGCACAGATAGTAATGCTGGACGTCATTTCTCGCACAGATAGTAATGCTGGACGTCATTTCTCACACAGATAACAATGCTGGACGTCATTTCTCGCACAGATAGTAATGCTGGACGTCATCTCTCGCACAGATAGCAATGCTGGACGTCATTTCTCGCACAGATAGCAATGTGGGGCGTAATTTCTTGCACAGATAGTAATGCTGGACGTCATTTCTCGCACAGATAGCAATGTGGGGCGTAATTTCTTGCACAGATAGTAATGCTGGACGTCATTTCTTGCACAGATAGTAATGCTGGACGTCATTTCTTGCACAGATAACAATGCTGGACGTCATTTCTCGCACAGATAGCAATGTGGGGCGTAATTTCTTGCACAGATAGTAATGCTGGACGTCATTTCTTGCACAGATAGTAATGCTGGACGTCATTTCTTGCACAGATAACAATGCTGGACGTCATTTCTTGCACAGATAGTAATGCTGGACGTCATTTCTCGCACAGATAACAATGCTGGACGTCATTTCTCGCACAGATAACAATGCTGGACGTCATTTCTTGCACAGATAGTAATGCTGGACGTCATTTCTCGCACAGATAACAATGCTGGACGTCATTTCTCGCACAGATAGTAATGCTGGACGTCATTTCTTGCACAGATAACAATGCTGGACGTCATTTCTCGCACAGATAACAATGCTGGACGTCATTTCTTGCACAGATAGTAATGCTGGACGTCATTTCTCGCACAGATAACAATGCTGGACGTCATTTCTCGCACAGATAGTAATGCTGGACGTCATTTCTCACACAGATAACAATGCTGGACGTCATTTCTTGCACAGATAACAATGCTGGACGTCATTTCTCACACAGATAACAATGCTGGACGTCATTTCTCGCACAGATAACAACGCTGGACGTCATTTCTTGCACAGATAACAATGCTGGACGTCATTTCTCGCACAGATAACAATGCTGGACGTCATTTCTCGCACAGATAGTAATGCTGGACGTCATTTCTCGCACAGATAGCAATGCTGGACGTCATTTCTCGCACAGATAACAATGCTGGACGTCATTTCTCGCACAGATAGCAATGCTGGACGTCATTTCTCGCACAGATAACAATGCTGGACGTCATTTCTTGCACAGATAGTAATGCTGGACGTCATTTCTCGCACAGATAACAATGCTGGACGTCATTTCTTGCACAGATAGCAATGCTGGACGTCATTTCTTGCACAGATAGCAATGCTGGACGTCATTTCTTGCACAGATAGTAATGCTGGACGTCATTTCTCGCACAGATAACAATGCTGGACGTCATTTCTCGCACAGATAGTAATGCTGGACGTCATTTCTCGCACAGATAACAATGCTGGACGTCATTTCTTGCACAGATAGTAATGCTGGACGTCATTTCTTGCACAGATAGTAATGCTGGATGTCATTTCTCGCACAGATAACAATGCTGGACGTCATTTCTTGCACAGATAGTAATGCTGGACGTCATTTCTTGCACAGATAGTAATGCTGGACGTCATTTCTCGCACAGATAGTAATGCTGGACGTCATTTCTCGCACAGATAGTAATGCTGGACGTCATTTCTCGCACAGATAGTAATGCTGGACGTCATTTCTCGCACAGATAACAATGCTGGACGTCATTTCTCGCACAGATAACAATGCTGGACGTCATTTCTCGCACAGATAACAATGCTGGACGTCATTTCTCACACAGATAACAATGCTGGACGTCATTTCTCACACAGATAACAATGCTGGACGTCATTTCTTGCACAGATAACAATGCTGGACGTCATTTCTCGCACAGATAGTAATGCTGGATGTCATTTCTTGCACAGATAACAATGCTGGACGTCATTTCTCGCACAGATAGTAATGCTGGACGTCATTTCTTGCACAGATAGTAATGCTGGATGTCATTTCTTGCACAGATAGTAATGCTGGACGTCATTTCTCGCACAGATAGTAATGCTGGACGTCATTTCTCGCACAGATAGTAATGCTGGACGTCATTTCTCGCACAGATAGTAATGCTGGACGTCATTTCTCGCACAGATAGTAATGCTGGACGTCATTTCTTGCACAGATAGTAATGCTGGATGTCATTTCTCGCACAGATAACAATGCTGGACGTCATTTCTTGCACAGATAGTAATGCTGGACGTCATTTCTTGCACAGATAGTAATGCTGGACGTCATTTCTCGCACAGATAGTAATGCTGGACGTCATTTCTCGCACAGATAGTAATGCTGGACGTCATTTCTTGCACAGATAGTAATGCTGGACGTCATTTCTCGCACAGATAGTAATGCTGGACGTCATTTCTCGCACAGATAACAATGCTGGATGTCATTTCTCACACAGATAGTAATGCTGGACGTCATTTCTCGCACAGATAGCAATGCTGGACGTCATTTCTCACACAGATAGTAATGCTGGACGTCATTTCTCGCACAGATAGTAATGCTGGACGTCATTTCTCGCACAGATAACAATGCTGGACGTCATTTCTCACACAGATAACAATGCTGGACATCATTTCTCACACAGATAGTAATGCTGGACGTCATTTCTCGCACAGATAGCAATGCTGGACGTCATTTCTCACACAGATAGTAATGCTGGACGTCATTTCTCGCACAGATAACAATGCTGGACGTCATTTCTCGCACAGATAGTAATGCTGGACGTCATTTCTCGCACAGATAACAATGCTGGACGTCATTTCTCACACAGATAGCAATGCTGGACGTCATTTCTCACACAGATAGTAATGCTGGACGTCATTTCTCGCACAGATAACAATGCTGGACGTCATTTCTTGCACAGATAGTAATGCTGGACGTCATTTCTCGCACAGATAGTAATGCTGGACGTCATTTCTTGCACAGATAGTAATGCTGGACGTCATTTCTCGCACAGATAGTAATGCTGGACGTCATTTCTTGCACAGATAGTAATGCTGGACGTCATTTCTCGCACAGATAACAATGCTGGACGTCATTTCTCGCACAGATAGTAATGCTGGACGTCATTTCTCGCACAGATAACAATGCTGGACGTCATTTCTCACACAGATAACAATGCTGGACGTCATTTCTCACACAGATAACAATGCTGGACGTCATTTCTCGCACAGATAGCAATGCTGGACGTCATTTCTCACACAGATAACAATGCTGGACGTCATTTCTCACACAGATAGCAATGCTGGACGTCATTTCTTGCACAGATAGCAATGCTGGACGTCATTTCTTGCACAGATAGCAATGCTGGACGTCATTTCTTGCACAGATAGTAATGCTGGACGTCATTTCTCGCACAGATAGCAATGCTGGACGTTATTTCCTGCACAGATAGTAATGCTGGACGTCATTTCTTGCACAGATAGTAATGCTGGACGTCATTTCTCGCACAGATAACAATGCTGGACGTCATTTCTCGCACAGATAACAATGCTGGACGTCATTTCTTGCACAGATAGCAATGCTGGACGTCATTTCTTGCACAGATAGTAATGCTGGACGTCATTTCTCGCACAGATAACAATGCTGGACGTCATTTCTCACACAGATAACAATGCTGGACGTCATTTCTTGCACAGATAGTAATGCTGGACGTCATTTCTCACACAGATAGTAATGCTGGATGTCATTTCTCGCACAGATAGTAATGCTGGACGTCATTTCTCGCACAGATAGTAATGCTGGACGTCATTTCTTGCACAGATAGTAATGCTGGACGTCATTTCTCGCACAGATAGTAATGCTGGACGTCATTTCTCGCACAGATAACAATGCTGGATGTCATTTCTCACACAGATAGTAATGCTGGACGTCATTTCTCGCACAGATAGCAATGCTGGACGTCATTTCTCACACAGATAGTAATGCTGGACGTCATTTCTCGCACAGATAGTAATGCTGGACGTCATTTCTCGCACAGATAACAATGCTGGACGTCATTTCTCACACAGATAACAATGCTGGACATCATTTCTCACACAGATAGTAATGCTGGACGTCATTTCTCGCACAGATAGCAATGCTGGACGTCATTTCTCACACAGATAGTAATGCTGGACGTCATTTCTCGCACAGATAACAATGCTGGACGTCATTTCTCGCACAGATAGTAATGCTGGACGTCATTTCTCGCACAGATAACAATGCTGGACGTCATTTCTCACACAGATAGCAATGCTGGACGTCATTTCTCACACAGATAGTAATGCTGGACGTCATTTCTCGCACAGATAACAATGCTGGACGTCATTTCTTGCACAGATAGTAATGCTGGACGTCATTTCTCGCACAGATAGTAATGCTGGACGTCATTTCTTGCACAGATAGTAATGCTGGACGTCATTTCTCGCACAGATAGTAATGCTGGACGTCATTTCTTGCACAGATAGTAATGCTGGACGTCATTTCTCGCACAGATAACAATGCTGGACGTCATTTCTCGCACAGATAGTAATGCTGGACGTCATTTCTCGCACAGATAACAATGCTGGACGTCATTTCTCACACAGATAACAATGCTGGACGTCATTTCTCACACAGATAACAATGCTGGACGTCATTTCTCGCACAGATAGCAATGCTGGACGTCATTTCTCACACAGATAACAATGCTGGACGTCATTTCTCACACAGATAGCAATGCTGGACGTCATTTCTTGCACAGATAGCAATGCTGGACGTCATTTCTTGCACAGATAGTAATGCTGGACGTCATTTCTTGCACAGATAGTAATGCTGGATGTCATTTCTTGCACAGATAGCAATGCTGGACGTCATTTCTTGCACAGATAGCAATGCTGGACGTCATTTCTTGCACAGATAGTAATGCTGGACGTCATTTCTCGCACAGATAACAATGCTGGACGTCATTTCTCGCACAGATAACAATGCTGGACGTCATTTCTTGCACAGATAGCAATGCTGGACGTCATTTCTTGCACAGATAGTAATGCTGGACGTCATTTCTCGCACAGATAACAATGCTGGACGTCATTTCTCGCACAGATAACAATGCTGGACGTCATTTCTCGCACAGATAACAATGCTGGACGTCATTTCTCACACAGATAGCAATGCTGGACGTCATTTCTCACACAGATAACAATGCTGGACGTCATTTCTTGCACAGATAGTAATGCTGGACGTCATTTCTCACACAGATAGTAATGCTGGACGTCATTTCTCGCACAGATAGTAATGCTGGACGTCATTTCTCGCACAGATAGTAATGCTGGACGTCATTTCTTGCACAGATAGTAATGCTGGACGTCATTTCTCACACAGATAGTAATGCTGGACGTCATTTCTCGCACAGATAACAATGCTGGACGTCATTTCTCACACAGATAGTAATGCTGGACGTCATTTCTCACACAGATAGTAATGCTGGACGTCATTTCTCACACAGATAACAATGCTGGACGTCATTTCTCACACAGATAGTAATGCTGGACGTCATTTCTCGCACAGATAGCAATGCTGGACGTCATTTCTCGCACAGATAGTAATGCTGGACGTCATTTCTCGCACAGATAACAATGCTGGACGTCATTTCTCACACAGATAGTAATGCTGGATGTCATTTCTCGCACAGATAGTAATGCTGGACGTCATTTCTCACACAGATAACAATGCTGGACGTCATTTCTCGCACAGATAACAATGCTGGACGTCATTTCTCACACAGATAACAATGCTGGACGTCATTTCTTGCACAGATAGTAATGCTGGACGTCATTTCTCACACAGATAGTAATGCTGGATGTCATTTCTCGCACAGATAGTAATGCTGGACGTCATTTCTCACACAGATAGTAATGCTGGACGTCATTTCTCACACAGATAGTAATGCTGGATGTCATTTCTCGCACAGATAGTAATGCTGGACGTCATTTCTCGCACAGATAACAATGCTGGACGTCATTTCTCGCACAGATAGTAATGCTGGACGTCATTTCTTGCACAGATAGTAATGCTGGATGTCATTTCTCGCACAGATAACAATGCTGGACGTCATTTCTCGCACAGATAGTAATGCTGGACGTCATTTCTTGCACAGATAGTAATGCTGGACGTCATTTCTCGCACAGATAACAATGCTGGATGTCATTTCTCGCACAGATAGTAATGCTGGATGTCATTTCTTGCACAGATAACAATGCTGGACGTCATTTCTCGCACAGATAACAATGCTGGACGTCATTTCTCGCACAGATAACAATGCTGGACGTCATTTCTCGCACAGATAACAATGCTGGACGTCATTTCTCACACAGATAGTAATGCTGGACGTCATTTCTCGCACAGATAGTAATGCTGGACGTCATTTCTCACACAGATAGTAATGCTGGACGTCATTTCTTGCACAGATAGTAATGCTGGACGTCATTTCTCACACAGATAACAATGCTGGACGTCATTTCTCACACAGATAGTAATGCTGGACGTCATTTCTCGCACAGATAACAATGCTGGACGTCATTTCTCGCACAGATAGTAATGCTGGACGTCATTTCTCACACAGATAACAATGCTGGACGTCATTTCTCGCACAGATAGTAATGCTGGACGTCATTTCTTGCACAGATAGTAATGCTGGACGTCATTTCTTGCACAGATAACAATGCTGGATGTCATTTCTCGCACAGATAGTAATGCTGGACGTCATTTCTCGCACAGATAGTAATGCTGGACGTCATTTCTTGCACAGATAGTAATGCTGGACGTCATTTCTCGCACAGATAGTAATGCTGGACGTCATTTCTCGCACAGATAGTAATGCTGGACGTCATTTCTCGCACAGATAGTAATGCTGGACGTCATTTCTCACACAGATAGTAATGCTGGACGTCATTTCTTGCACAGATAGTAATGCTGGACGTCATTTCTCGCACAGATAACAATGCTGGACGTCATTTCTCACACAGATAACAATGCTGGACGTCATTTCTCACACAGATAACAATGCTGGACGTCATTTCTCACACAGATAGTAATGCTGGACGTCATTTCTCGCACAGATAGTAATGCTGGACGTCATTTCTCGCACAGATAGTAATGCTGGATGTCATTTCTCGCACAGATAGTAATGCTGGACGTCATTTCTCGCACAGATAGTAATGCTGGACGTCATTTCTTGCACAGATAGTAATGCTGGACGTCATTTCTCGCACAGATAGTAATGCTGGACGTCATTTCTCACACAGATAGTAATGCTGGACGTCATTTCTCACACAGATAGTAATGCTGGACGTCATTTCTCACACAGATAGTAATGCTGGACGTCATTTCTTGCACAGATAGTAATGCTGGACGTCATTTCTCGCACAGATAGTAATGCTGGACGTCATTTCTCGCACAGATAACAATGCTGGACGTCATTTCTCACACAGATAGTAATGCTGGACGTCATTTCTCACACAGATAGCAATGCTGGACGTCATTTCTCACACAGATAGTAATGCTGGACGTCATTTCTCGCACAGATAACAATGCTGGACGTCATTTCTCGCACAGATAACAATGCTGGACGTCATTTCTCGCACAGATAGTAATGCTGGATGTCATTTCTCGCACAGATAACAATGCTGGACGTCATTTCTCGCACAGATAACAATGCTGGACGTCATTTCTCGCACAGATAACAATGCTGGACGTCATTTCTCGCACAGATAACAATGCTGGACGTCATTTCTCGCACAGATAACAATGCTGGACGTCATTTCTCGCACAGATAACAATGCTGGACGTCATTTCTCACACAGATAGTAATGCTGGACGTCATTTCTCGCACAGATAACAATGCTGGACGTCATTTCTCGCACAGATAACAATGCTGGACGTCATTTCTCGCACAGATAGTAATGCTGGATGTCATTTCTCGCACAGATAACAATGCTGGACGTCATTTCTCGCACAGATAACAATGCTGGACGTCATTTCTCGCACAGATAACAATGCTGGACGTCATTTCTCGCACAGATAACAATGCTGGACGTCATTTCTCGCACAGATATTAATGCTGGACGTCATTTCTTGCACAGATAACAATGCTGGACGTCATTTCTCACACAGATAACAATGCTGGACGTCATTTCTCGCACAGATAACAATGCTGGACGTCATTTCTCGCACAGATATTAATGCTGGACGTCATTTCTTGCACAGATAACAATGCTGGACGTCATTTCTCACACAGATAACAATGCTGGACGTCATTTCTCACACAGATAACAATGCTGGACGTCATTTCTCACACAGATAGTAATGCTGGACGTCATTTCTCGCACAGATAGTAATGCTGGACGTCATTTCTTGCACAGATAGTAATGCTGGACGTCATTTCTCGCACAGATAGTAATGCTGGACGTCATTTCTCGCACAGATAACAACGCTGGACGTCATTTCTCACACAGATAACAATGCTGGACGTCATTTCTTGCACAGATAGTAATGCTGGACGTCATTTCTCACACAGATAGTAATGCTGGACGTCATTTCTCACACAGATAGTAATGCTGGACGTCATTTCTCACACAGATAGTAATGCTGGACGTCATTTCTCACACAGATAGTAATGCTGGACGTCATTTCTTGCACAGATAGTAATGCTGGACGTCATTTCTCACACAGATAGTAATGCTGGACGTCATTTCTCGCACAGATAACAATGCTGGACGTCATTTCTCGCACAGATAGCAATGCTGGACGTCATTTCTCGCACAGATAACAATGCTGGACGTCATTTCTTGCACAGATAGTAATGCTGGACGTCATTTCTCACACAGATAGTAATGCTGGACGTCATTTCTCACACAGATAGTAATTCTGGATGTCATTTCTTGCACAGATAACAATGCTGGATGTCATTTCTCACACAGATAACAATGCTGGACGTCATTTCTTGCACAGATAACAATGCTGGACGTCATTTCTCGCACAGATAACAATGCTGGACGTCATTTCTCACACAGATAACAATGCTGGACGTCATTTCTCGCACAGATAACAATGCTGGACGTCATTTCTCGCACAGATAGTAATGCTGGATGTCATTTCTCGCACAGATAACAATGCTGGACGTCATTTCTCGCACAGATAGTAATGCTGGATGTCATTTCTCGCACAGATAACAATGCTGGACGTCATTTCTTGCACAGATAGTAATGCTGGACGTCATTTCTCGCACAGATAGTAATGCTGGATGTCATTTCTCGCACAGATAACAATGCTGGACGTCATTTCTCGCACAGATAGTAATGCTGGACGTCATTTCTCGCACAGATAGTAATGCTGGATGTCATTTCTCGCACAGATAACAATGCTGGACGTCATTTCTCGCACAGATAGTAATGCTGGATGTCATTTCTCGCACAGATAACAATGCTGGACGTCATTTCTTGCACAGATAGTAATGCTGGACGTCATTTCTCGCACAGATAGCAATGCTGGACGTCATTTCTTGCACAGATAACAATGCTGGACGTCATTTCTCGCACAGATAGTAATGCTGGATGTCATTTCTCGCACAGATAACAATGCTGGACGTCATTTCTCGCACAGATAGTAATGCTGGACGTCATTTCTTGCACAGATAGTAATGCTGGACGTCATTTCTCACACAGATAGTAATGCTGGACGTCATTTCTTGCACAGATAGCAATGCTGGACGTCATTTCTTGCACAGATAGTAATGCTGGACGTCATTTCTTGCACAGATAGCAATGCTGGACGTCATTTCTTGCACAGATAGTAATGCTGGACGTCATTTCTCGCACAGATAACAATGCTGGACGTCATTTCTCGCACAGATAGTAATGCTGGACGTCATTTCTCGCACAGATAGTAATGCTGGATGTCATTTCTCGCACAGATAGTAATGCTGGATGTCATTTCTCGCACAGATAGTAATGCTGGATGTCATTTCTCGCACAGATAGTAATGCTGGACGTCATTTCTCGCACAGATAGTAATGCTGGACGTCATTTCTTGCACAGATAGTAATGCTGGACGTCATTTCTCGCACAGATAGTAATGCTGGACGTCATTTCTTGCACAGATAGTAATGCTGGATGTCATTTCTCGCACAGATAGTAATGCTGGACGTCATTTCTCGCACAGATAGTAATGCTGGACGTCATTTCTTGCACAGATAACAATGCTGGACGTCATTTCTTGCACAGATAGTAATGCTGGACGTCATTTCTTGCACAGATAGTAATGCTGGACGTCATTTCTCGCACAGATAACAATGCTGGACGTCATTTCTTGCACAGATAGTAATGCTGGACGTCATTTCTCGCACAGATAGTAATGCTGGACGTCATTTCTTGCACAGATAGTAATGCTGGACGTCATTTCTCGCACAGATAACAATGCTGGACGTCATTTCTTGCACAGATAGTAATGCTGGACGTCATTTCTCGCACAGATAGCAATGCTGGACGTCATTTCTTGCACAGATAGTAATGCTGGACGTCATTTCTCGCACAGATAGCAATGCTGGACGTCATTTCTCGCACAGATAACAATGCTGGACGTCATTTCTTGCACAGATAGTAATGCTGGACGTCATTTCTCGCACAGATAACAATGCTGGACGTCATTTCTCGCACAGATAGTAATGCTGGACGTCATTTCTCGCACAGATAGTAATGCTGGACGTCATTTCTTGCACAGATAGTAATGCTGGACGTCATTTCTTGCACAGATAGTAATGCTGGACGTCATTTCTTGCACAGATAACAATGCTGGACGTCATTTCTCGCACAGATAACAATGCTGGACGTCATTTCTCGCACAGATAGTAATGCTGGACGTCATTTCTTGCACAGATAGTAATGCTGGACGTCATTTCTTGCACAGATAACAATGCTGGACGTCATTTCTCGCACAGATAACAATGCTGGACGTCATTTCTCGCACAGATAGTAATGCTGGATGTCATTTCTCGCACAGATAACAATGCTGGACGTCATTTCTTGCACAGATAGTAATGCTGGACGTCATTTCTCACACAGATAGTAATGCTGGATGTCATTTCTCGCACAGATAGTAATGCTGGATGTCATTTCTCGCACAGATAACAATGCTGGACGTCATTTCTTGCACAGATAGTAATGCTGGACGTCATTTCTTGCACAGATAGTAATGCTGGACGTCATTTCTTGCACAGATAGTAATGCTGGACGTCATTTCTCACACAGATAGCAATGCTGGACGTCATTTCTCGCACAGATAGCAATGCTGGATGTCATTTCTTGCACAGATAACAATGCTGGACGTCATTTCTCGCACAGATAACAATGCTGGACGTCATTTCTCACACAGATAGCAATGCTGGACGTCATTTCTCGCACAGATAGCAATGCTGGATGTCATTTCTTGCACAGATAACAATGCTGGACGTCATTTCTCGCACAGATAACAATGCTGGACGTCATTTCTCGCACAGATAGTAATGCTGGACGTCATTTCTTGCACAGATAGTAATGCTGGACGTCATTTCTCGCACAGATAGTAATGCTGGACGTCATTTCTCGCACAGATAACAATGCTGGACGTCATTTCTTGCACAGATAGTAATGCTGGACGTCATTTCTCGCACAGATAACAATGCTGGACGTAATTTCTCGCACAGATAGTAATGCTGGACGTCATTTCTCGCACAGATAACAATGCTGGACGTCATTTCTCGCACAGATAGTAATGCTGGACGTCATTTCTTGCACAGATAGTAATGCTGGACGTCATTTCTCGCACAGATAACAATGCTGGACGTCATTTCTTGCACAGATAACAATGCTGGACGTCATTTCTCGCACAGATAACAATGCTGGACGTCATTTCTTGCACAGATAGTAATGCTGGACGTCATTTCTCGCACAGATAGTAATGCTGGACGTCATTTCTCACACAGATAGTAATGCTGGACGTCATTTCTCGCACAGATAGTAATGCTGGACGTCATTTCTCACACAGATAGTAATGCTGGACGTCATTTCTCACACAGATAGTAATGCTGGACGTCATTTCTCGCACAGATAGTAATGCTGGACGTCATTTCTCGCACAGATAGTAATGCTGGACGTCATTTCTCACACAGATAGTAATGCTGGACGTCATTTCTCGCACAGATAGTAATGCTGGACGTCATTTCTCACACAGATAGTAATGCTGGACGTCATTTCTCACACAGATAGTAATGCTGGATGTCATTTCTCGCACAGATAACAATGCTGGACGTCATTTCTTGCACAGATAGTAATGCTGGACGTCATTTCTCGCACAGATAGTAATGCTGGACGTCATTTCTCACACAGATAGTAATGCTGGACGTCATTTCTCACACAGATAACAATGCTGGACGTCATTTCTCGCACAGATAGTAATGCTGGACGTCATTTCTCACACAGATAACAATGCTGGACGTCATTTCTCGCACAGATAACAATGCTGGACGTCATTTCTCGCACAGATAGTAATGCTGGACGTCATTTCTCACACAGATAACAATGCTGGACGTCATTTCTTGCACAGATAGTAATGCTGGACGTCATTTCTCGCACAGATAGTAATGCTGGACGTCATTTCTCGCACAGATAGTAATGCTGGACGTCATTTCTCGCACAGATAGTAATGCTGGACGTCATTTCTCGCACAGATAGTAATGCTGGACGTCATTTCTCGCACAGATAGCAATGCTGGACGTCATTTCTTGCACAGATAGTAATGCTGGACGTCATTTCTCGCACAGATAGCAATGCTGGACGTCATTTCTTGCACAGATAGTAATGCTGGACGTCATTTCTCGCACAGATAGTAATGCTGGACGTCATTTCTCGCAGAGATAGCAATGCTGGACGTCATTTCTTGCACAGATAACAATGCTGGACGTCATTTCTCGCACAGATAGTAATGCTGGACGTCATTTCTCGCACAGATAACAATGCTGGACGTCATTTCTCGCACAGATAGTAATGCTGGACGTCATTTCTCGCACAGATAACAATGCTGGACGTCATTTCTCGCACAGATAGTAATGCTGGACGTCATTTCTCGCACAGATAACAATGCTGGACGTCATTTCTCGCACAGATAGTAATGCTGGACGTCATTTCTCGCACAGATAACAATGCTGGACGTCATTTCTCGCACAGATAGTAATGCTGGACGTCATTTCTTGCACAGATAGTAATGCTGGACGTCATTTCTCGCACAGATAGTAATGCTGGACGTCATTTCTCGCACAGATAACAATGCTGGATGTCATTTCTCGCACAGATAACAATGCTGGACGTCATTTCTCGCACAGATAACAATGCTGGACGTCATTTCTTGCACAGATAACAATGCTGGACGTCATTTCTTGCACAGATAGTAATGCTGGACGTCATTTCTTGCACAGATAGTAATGCCGGACGTCATTTCTCGCACAGATAGTAATGCTGGACGTCATTTCTCGCACAGATAACAATGCCGGACGTCATTTCTCGCACAGATAGTAATGCTGGACGTCATTTCTCGCACAGATAACAATGCTGGACGTCATTTCTCGCACAGATAACAATGCTGGACGTCATTTCTCGCACAGATAGTAATGCTGGACGTCATTTCTTGCACAGATAGTAATGCTGGACGTCATTTCTTGCACAGATAGTAATGCTGGACGTCATTTCTCGCACAGATAGTAATGCTGGACGTCATTTCTTGCACAGATAACAATGCTGGACGTCATTTCTTGCACAGATAGTAATGCTGGACGTCATTTCTTGCACAGATAGTAATGCTGGACGTCATTTCTTGCACAGATAACAACGCTGGATGTCATTTCTCTCTAGATGACGGCAGATGATGACATCACACAGAGGCTGATGAGGTCATAATGGCAGCCAGGGACTGATATCAGGAGCAGCGGCCGTACAGTCCTCTCTTATAGGTCAGTGGTATCAGAATCTCTCTAAACCTGTTTATATGAAGAAAAAACAAAACATCTGACCAATCAACAATAATTGTCTATGACAGGCAAATGAGGTGGGAGGGGCCTGTGTAATATGGGCAGGGCCTTCTATATACACATAGCGCACTGCTTTGCATAAAGAGATAGAGATGCAGGGAATGTGTTACTCCACAGAGGGCAGGTCTTACCCCTGACACTGTGTTACCCCACAGAGGGCAGATCTTAGCCCTTACACTTTGTTACCCCACAGAGGGCAGATCTTACCCCTGACACTGTGTTACCCCACAGAGGGCAGATCTTACCCCTGACACTGTGTTACCCCACAGAGGGCAGATCTTACCCCTAACACTTTGTTACCCCACAGAGGGCAGATCTTACCCCTAACACTTTGTTACCCCACAGAGGGCAGATCTTAGCCCATACACCGTGTTACCCCACAGAGGGCAGATCTTAACCCTGACACTGTGTTACCCCACAGAGGGCAGATCTTACGCCTGAGACATGTTACCCCACAGAGGGCAGATCTTACCCCTAACACTGTGTTACCCCACAGAGGGCAGATCTTACCCCTGACACTGTGTTACCCCACAGAGGGCAGATCTTACCCCTGACACTGTGTTACCCCACAGAGGACAGATCTTACCCCACAGAGGGCAGATCTTACCCCTGGCACTGTGTTACCCCACAGAGGGCAGATCTTACCCCTGACACTGTGTTACCCCACAGAGGGCAGATCTTACCCCTGACACTGTGTTACCCCACAGAGGACAGATCTTACCCCTGACACTGTGTTATCCCACAGAGGGCAGATCTTACCCCTGACACTGTGTTACCCCACAGAGGGCAGATCTTACCCCTGACACTGTGTTACCCCACAGAGGACAGATCTTACCCCTGACACTGTGTTACCCCACAGAGGGCAGATCTTACCCCTGACACTGTGTTACCCCACAGAGGGCAGATCTTACCCCTGACACTGTGTTACCCCACAGAGGGCAGATCTTACCCCTGACACTGTGTTATCCCACAGAGGGCAGATCTTACCCCTAACACTGTGTTACCCCACAGAGGGCAGATCTTACCCCTAACACTGTGTTACCCCACAGAGGGCAGATCTTACCCCTGACACTGTGTTACCCCACAGAGGGCAGATCTTACCCCTGACACTGTGTTACCCCACAGAGGGCAGATCTTACCCCTGACACTGTGTTACCCCACAGAGGGCAGATCTTACCCCTGACACTGTGTTACCCCACAGAGGGCAGATCTTACCCCTGACACTGTGTTACCCCACAGAGGGCAGATCTTACCCCTGACACTGTGTTACCCCACAGAGGGCAGATCTTACCCCTGACACTGTGTTACCCCACAGAGGGCAGATCTTACTCCTAACACTGTGTTACCCCACAGAGGGCAGATCTTACCCCTGACACTGTGTTACCCCACAGAGGGCAGATCTTACCCCTGACACTGTGTTACCCCACAGAGGGCAGATCTTACCCCTGACACTGTGTTACCCCACAGAGGGCAGATCTTACCCCTAACACTGTGTTACCCCACAGAGGGCAGATCTTACCCCTGACACTGTGTTACCCCACAGAGGGCAGATCTTACCCCTAACACTGTGTTACCCCACAGAGGGCAGATCTTACCCCTGACACTGTGTTACCCCACAGAGGGCAGATCTTACCCCTAACACTTTGTTACCCCACAGAGGGCAGATCTTATTCCTAACACTGTGTTACCCCACAGAGGGCAGATCTTACTCCTAACACTGTGTTACCCCACAAAGGGTAGATCTTACCCCACAGAGGGCAGATCTTACCCCAGACACTGTGTTACCCCACAGAGGGGAGATCTTACTCCTAACACTGTGTTACCCCACAAAGGGTAGATCTTACCCCACAGAGGGCAGATCTTACCCCAGACACTGTGTTACCCCACAGAGGGCAGATCTTATTCCTAACACTGTGTTACCCCACAGAGGGCAGATCTTATTCCTAACACTGTGTTACCCCACAGAGGGCAGATCTTAACCCTGACATTATGTTACCCCACAGAGGGCAGATCTTACCCCTGACACTGTGTTACCCCACAGAGGGCAGATCTTACCCCCGACACTGTGTTACCCCACAGAGGGCAGATCTTACCCCTGACACTGTGTTACCCCACAGAGGGCAGATCTTATTCCTAACACTGTGTTACCCCACAAAGGGTAGATCTTACCCCACAGAGGGCAGATCTTACCCCTGACACTGTGTTACCCCACAGAGGGCAGATCTTACTCCTAACACTGTGTTACCCCACAAAGGGTAGATCTTACCCCACAGAGGGCAGATCTTACCACTGACACTGTGTTACCCCACAAAGGGCAGATCTTACCACTGACACTGTGTTACCCCACAGAGGGCAGATCTTACCCCTGACACTGTGTTACCCCACAGAGGGCAGATCTTACCCCTGACACTGTGTTACCCCACAGAGGGCAGATCTTACTCCTAACACTGTGTTACCCCACAGAGGGCAGATCTTACCCCACAGAGGGCAGATCTTACCCCTGACACTGTGTTACCCCACAGAGGACAGATCTTACCCCTGACACTGTGTTACCCCACAGAGGGCAGATCTTACCCCTGACACTGTGTTACCCCACAGAGGGCAGATCTTACCCCTAACACTTTGTTACCCCACAGAGGGCAGATCTTACCCCTAACACTTTGTTACCCCACAGAGGGCAGATCTTAGCCCATACACCGTGTTACCCCACAGAGGGCAGATCTTAACCCTGACACTGTGTTACCCCACAGAGGGCAGATCTTACGCCTGAGACATGTTACCCCACAGAGGGCAGATCTTACCCCTAACACTGTGTTACCCCACAGAGGGCAGATCTTACCCCTGACACTGTGTTACCCCACAGAGGGCAGATCTTACCCCTGACACTGTGTTACCCCACAGAGGACAGATCTTACCCCACAGAGGGCAGATCTTACCCCTGGCACTGTGTTACCCCACAGAGGGCAGATCTTACCCCTGACACTGTGTTACCCCACAGAGGGCAGATCTTACCCCTGACACTGTGTTACCCCACAGAGGGCAGATCTTACCCCTGACACTGTGTTACCCCACAGAGGGCAGATCTTACCCCTGACACTGTGTTACCCCACAGAGGGCAGATCTTACCCCTGACACTGTGTTACCCCACAGAGGACAGATCTTACCCCACAGAGGGCAGATCTTACCCCTGACACTGTGTTATCCCACAGAGGGCAGATCTTACCCCTAACACTGTGTTACCCCACAGAGGGCAGATCTTACCCCTAACACTGTGTTACCCCACAGAGGGCAGATCTTACCCCTGACACTGTGTTACCCCACAGAGGGCAGATCTTACCCCTGACACTGTGTTACCCCACAGAGGGCAGATCTTACCCCTGACACTGTGTTACCCCACAGAGGGCAGATCTTACCCCTGACACTGTGTTACCCCACAGAGGGCAGATCTTACCCCTGACACTGTGTTACCCCACAGAGGGCAGATCTTACCCCTGACACTGTGTTACCCCACAGAGGGCAGATCTTACCCCTGACACTGTGTTACCCCACAGAGGGCAGATCTTACTCCTAACACTGTGTTACCCCACAGAGGGCAGATCTTACCCCTGACACTGTGTTACCCCACAGAGGGCAGATCTTACCCCTGACACTGTGTTACCCCACAGAGGGCAGATCTTACCCCTGACACTGTGTTACCCCACAGAGGGCAGATCTTACCCCTAACACTGTGTTACCCCACAGAGGGCAGATCTTACCCCTGACACTGTGTTACCCCACAGAGGGCAGATCTTACCCCTGACACTGTGTTACCCCACAGAGGGCAGATCTTACCCCTAACACTTTGTTACCCCACAGAGGGCAGATCTTATTCCTAACACTGTGTTACCCCACAGAGGGCAGATCTTACTCCTAACACTGTGTTACCCCACAAAGGGTAGATCTTACCCCACAGAGGGCAGATCTTACCCCAGACACTGTGTTACCCCACAGAGGGGAGATCTTACTCCTAACACTGTGTTACCCCACAAAGGGTAGATCTTACCCCACAGAGGGCAGATCTTACCCCAGACACTGTGTTACCCCACAGAGGGCAGATCTTATTCCTAACACTGTGTTACCCCACAGAGGGCAGATCTTATTCCTAACACTGTGTTACCCCACAGAGGGCAGATCTTATTCCTAACACTGTGTTACCCCACAGAGGGCAGATCTTAACCCTGACATTATGTTACCCCACAGAGGGCAGATCTTACCCCTGACACTGTGTTACCCCACAGAGGGCAGATCTTACCCCCGACACTGTGTTACCCCACAGAGGGCAGATCTTACCCCTGACACTGTGTTACCCCACAGAGGGCAGATCTTATTCCTAACACTGTGTTACCCCACAAAGGGTAGATCTTACCCCACAGAGGGCAGATCTTACCCCAGACACTGTGTTACCCCACAGAGGGCAGATCTTACCCCTGACACTGTGTTACCCCACAGAGGGCAGATCTTATTCCTAACACTGTGTTACCCCACAAAGGGTAGATCTTACCCCACAGAGGGCAGATCTTACCCCTGACACTGTGTTACCCCACAGAGGGCAGATCTTACTCCTAACACTGTGTTACCCCACAAAGGGTAGATCTTACCCCACAGAGGGCAGATCTTACCACTGACACTGTGTTACCCCACAAAGGGCAGATCTTACCACTGACACTGTGTTACCCCACAGAGGGCAGATCTTACCCCTGACACTGTGTTACCCCACAGAGGGCAGATCTTACCCCTGACACTGTGTTACCCCACAGAGGGCAGATCTTACTCCTAACACTGTGTTACCCCACAGAGGGCAGATCTTACCCCACAGAGGGCAGATCTTACCCCTGACACTGTGTTACCCCACAGAGGACAGATCTTACCCCTGACACTGTGTTACCCCACAGAGGGCAGATCTTACCCCTGACACTGTGTTACCCCACAGAGGGCAGATCTTACCCCTGACACTGTGTTACCCCACAGAGGGCAGATCTTACCCCACAGAGGGCAGATCTTACCCCTGACACTGTGTTACCCCACAGAGGACAGATCTTACCCCACAGAGGGCAGATCTTACCCCTGGCACTGTGTTACCCCACAGAGGACAGATCTTACCCCACAGAGGGCAGATCTTACCCCTGACACTGTGTTACCCCACAGAGGACAGATCTTACCCCACAGAGGGCAGATCTTACCCCTGGCACTGTGTTACCCCACAGAGGGCAGATCTTACCCCTGACACTGTGTTACCCCACAGAGGGCAGATCTTACCCCTGACACTGTGTTACCCCACAGAGGGCAGATCTTACGCCTGAGACATGTTACCCCACAGAGGGCAGATCTTACGCCTGAGACATGTTACCCCACAGAGGGCAGATCTTACCCCTGACACTGTGTTACCCCACAGAGGGCAGATCTTAGCCCTGACACTGTGTTACCCCACAGAGGGCAGATCTTACGCCTGAGACATGTTACCCCACAGAGGGCAGATCCTACCCCTGACACTGTGTTACCCCACAGAGGGCAGATCTTAGCCCTGACACTGTGTTACCCCACAGAGGGCAGATCTTACCCCTGACACTGTGTTACCCCACAGAGGGCAGATCTTACGCCTGAGACATGTTACCCCACAGAGGGCAGATCCTACCCCTGACACTGTGTTACCCCACAGAGGGCAGATCTTAGCCCTGACACTGTGTTACCCCACAGAGGGCAGATCTTACCCCTGACACTGTGTTACCCCACAGAGGGCAGATCTTACCCCTGACACTGTGTTACCCCACAGAGGGCAGATCTTAGCCCATACACCGTGTTACCCCACAGAGGGCAGATCTTACCCCTGACACTGTGTTATCCCACAGAGGGCAGATCTTACCCCTGACACTGTGTTACCCCACAGAGGGCAGATCTTACCCCTGACACTGTGTTACCCCACAGAGGGCAGATCTTAGCCCATACACCGTGTTACCCCACAGAGGGCAGATCTTACCCCTGACACTGTGTTATCCCACAGAGGGCAGATCTTACCCCTGACACTGTGTTACCCCACAGAGGGCAGACCTTACCCCTGACACTGTGTTACCCCACAGAGGACAGATCTTACCCCTGACACTGTGTTACCCCACAGAGGGCAGATCTTACCCCTGACACTGTGTTACCCCACAGAGGGCAGATCTTAGCCCATACACCGTGTTACCCCACAGAGGGCAAATCCTACCCCTGACACTGTGTTATCCCACAGAGGGCAGATCTTATTCCTAACACTGTGTTACCCCACAGAGGGCAGATATTACCCCTGACACTGTGTTACCCCACAGAGGGCAGATCTTAACCCTGACACTGTGTTACCCCACAGAGGGCAGATCTTACCCCTGACACTGTGTTACCCCACAGAGGGCAGATCTTAGCCCATACACCGTGTTACCCCACAGAGGGCAGATCTTAACCCTGACACTGTGTTACCCCACAGAGGGCAGATCTTACCCCTGACACTGTGTTACCCCACAGAGGGCAGATCTTACCCCTGACACTGTGTTACCCCACAGAGGGCAGATCTTAACCCTGACACTGTGTTACCCCACAGAGGGCAGATCTTACCCCTGACACTGTGTTACCCCACAGAGGGCAGATCTTACCCCTGACACTGTGTTACCCCACAGAGGGCAGATCTTACCCCTGACACTGTGTTACCCCACAGAGGGCAGATCTTACCCCTGACACTGTGTTACCCCACAGAGGGCAGATCTTAGCCCATACACCGTGTTACCCCACAGAGGGCAGATCTTACCCCTGACACTGTGTTACCCCACAGAGGGCAGATCTTACCCCTGACACTGTGTTACCCCACAGAGGGCAGATCTTACCCCTGACACTGTGTTACCCCACAGAGGGCAGATCTTACCCCTGACACTGTGTTACCCCACAGAGGGCAGATCTTACCCCTGACACTGTGTTACCCCACAGAGGGCAGATCTTACCCCTGACACTGTGTTACCCCACAGAAAGCAGATCTTACGCCTGAGACTGTGTTACCCCACAGAGGACAGATCTTACCCCTGACACTGTGTTACCCCACAGAGGGCAGATCTTAGCCCATACACCGTGTTACCCCACAGAGGGCAGATCTTACCCCTGACACTGTGTTACCCCACAGAGGACAGATCTTACCCCACAGAGGGCAGATCTTACCCCTGGCACTGTGTTACCCCACAGAGGGCAGATCTTACTCCTAACACTGTGTTACCCCACAGAGGGCAGATCTTAGCCCATACACCGTGTTACCCCACAGAGGGCAGATCTTAACCCTGACACTGTGTTACCCCACAGAAAGCAGATCTTACCCCTGACACTGTGTTATCCCACAGAGGGCAGATCTTACTCCTGACACTGTGTTACCCCACAGAGGGCAGATCTTACTCCTAACACTGTGTTACCCCACAGAGGGCAGATCTTAGCCCATACACCGTGTTACCCCACAGAGGGCAGATCTTAACCCTGACACTGTGTTACCCCACAGAAAGCAGATCTTACCCCTGACACTGTGTTATCCCACAGAGGGCAGATCTTAACCCTGACACTGTGTTACCCCACAGAGGGCAGATCTTACCCCTGACACTGTGTTATCCCACAGAGGGCAGATCTTAACCCTGACACCGTGTTACCCCACAGAGGGCAGATCTTACCCCTGACACTGTGTTACCCCACAGAGGGCAGATCTTACCCCCGACACTGTGTTACCCCACAGAGGGCAGATCTTACCCCTGACACTGTGTTACCCCACAGAGGGCAGATCTTACCCCTGACACTGTGTTATCCCACAGAGGGCAGATCTTAACCCTGACACCGTGTTACCCCACAGAGGGCAGATCTTACCCCTGACACTGTGTTATCCCACAGAAAGCAGATCTTACGCCTGAGACATGTTACCCCACAGAGGGCAGATCTTACGCCTGAGACATGTTACCCCACAGAGGGCAGATCTTACCCCTAACACTTTGTTACCCCACATAAAGCAGATCTTACGCCTGAGACATGTTACCCCACAGAGGGCAGATCTTAGCCCATACACCGTGTTACCCCACAGAGGGCAGATCTTACCCCTGACACTGTGTTATCCCACAGAAAGCAGATCTTACGCCTGAGACATGTTACCCCACAGAGGGCAGTTCTTACCACTCGTCCACGGTCCAGCCCAGATGACGAAGCTCCAGACACTGATTGTCCTCCTCGTGGGTTCGTGACTCTCCCGTATCCAGAGATGTCTCCAGGAAGGTCAAAGTGGTGTTTGTGGTGATAACTGATTGGAGAACGTCGCAGCTCGATACTGTTGCACCACATTCAAACAATCTGGTGGAGACACAGAATAGACCTTGTGATTAGTGATAAGCGAGTCCCAGCTACAAAGCTCGAGATCATGAACCCGAGGAGAGACAAGCCCGAACCCCAGTCTGACGACCGCCAAACCCGGACACCCGGAAAGTTGGGTGATCAACCAGCATTTTATAACTAGAAACCACAGCCATGGTCATACTGTAACTCGCCATGAAGGACATATGAGCCCACTATATAAAAGGTGGAGGTGCGCATCGTCCACCACACCAGTGATACTTTAGTTAGGGAGAGGTTGCTGTTGGGAGAGGCTGCTGTTGCTGTATGGGAGAGGTTGCTGTTGGGAGAGGCTGCTGTTGCTGTTGGGAGAGGTTGCTGTTGCTGTATGGGAGAGGTTGCTGTTGGGAGAGGCTGCTGTTGCTGTAGGGAGAGGCTGCTGTTGCTGTTGGGAGAGGTTGCTGTTGGGAGAGGCTGCTGTTGCTGTAGGGAGAGGTTGCTGTTGCTGTTGGGAGAGGTTGCTGTTGGGAGAGGCTGCTGTTGCTGTAGGGAGAGGTTGCTGTTGGGAGAGGCTGCTGTTGCTGTATGGGAGAGGTTGCTGTATGGGGGAGGTTGCTGTATGGGGGAGGTTGCTGTATGGGGGAGGTTGCTGTATGGGAGAGGTTGCTGTATGGGGGAGGTTGCTGTATGGGGGAGGTTGCTGTATGGGGGAGGTTGCTGTATGGGAGAGGTTGCTGTTGCTGTAGGGAGAGGTTGCTGTATGGGGGAGGTTGCTGTATGGGGGAGGTTGCTGTATGGGAGAGGTTGCTGTTGCTGTAGGGAGAGGTTGCTGTATGGGAGAAGTTGCTGTTGCTGTTGGGAGAGGCTGCTGTTGCTGTAGGGAGAGGTTGCTGTTGGGAGAGGTTGCTGTTGGGAGAGGCTGCTGTTGCTGTAGGGAGAGGTTGCTGTATGGGAGAGGTTGCTGTTGCTGTATGGGAGAGGTTGCTGTATGGGAGAGGTTGCTGTTGCTGTTGGGAGAGGCTGCTGTTGCTGTAGGGAGAGGCTGCTGTTGCTGTATGGGAGAGGTTGCTGTATGGGAGAGGCTGCTGTTGGGAGAGGCTGCTGTTGCTGTATGGGAGAGGTTGCTGTTGCTGTTGGGAGAGGTTGCTGTATGGGAGAGGCTGCTGTTGCTGTATGGGAGAGGTTGCTGTTGCTGTATGGGAGAGGTTGCTGTTGGGAGAGGCTGCTGTTGCTGTAGGGAGAGGCTGCTGTTGCTGTTGGGAGAGGCTGCTGTTGCTGTTGGGAGAGGTTGCTGTTGGGAGAGGCTGCTGTTGCTGTAGGGAGAGGTTGCTGTTGGGAGAGGCTGCTGTTGCTGTATGGGAGAGGTTGCTGTATGGGAGAGGTTGCTGTTGGGAGAGGCTGCTGTTGCTGTTGGGAGAGGCTGCTGTTGCTGTTGGGAGAGGTTGCTGTTGGGAGAGGCTGCTGTTGCTGTAGGGAGAGGTTGCTGTTGGGAGAGGCTGCTGTTGCTGTAGGGAGAGGCTGCTGTTGCTGTATGGGAGAGGTTGCTGTTGGGAGAGGCTGCTGTTGCTGTAGGGAGAGGCTGCTGTTGCTGTTGGGAGAGGTTGCTGTTGGGAGAGGCTGCTGTTGCTGTAGGGAGAGGTTGCTGTTGCTGTTGGGAGAGGTTGCTGTTGGGAGAGGCTGCTGTTGCTGTAGGGAGAGGTTGCTGTTGGGAGAGGCTGCTGTTGCTGTATGGGAGAGGTTGCTGTATGGGGGAGGTTGCTGTATGGGGGAGGTTGCTGTATGGGGGAGGTTGCTGTATGGGAGAGGTTGCTGTATGGGGGAGGTTGCTGTATGGGGGAGGTTGCTGTATGGGGGAGGTTGCTGTATGGGAGAGGTTGCTGTTGCTGTAGGGAGAGGTTGCTGTATGGGGGAGGTTGCTGTATGGGGGAGGTTGCTGTATGGGAGAGGTTGCTGTTGCTGTAGGGAGAGGTTGCTGTATGGGAGAGGTTGCTGTTGCTGTTGGGAGAGGCTGCTGTTGCTGTAGGGAGAGGTTGCTGTTGGGAGAGGTTGCTGTTGGGAGAGGCTGCTGTTGCTGTAGGGAGAGGTTGCTGTATGGGAGAGGTTGCTGTTGCTGTATGGGAGAGGTTGCTGTATGGGAGAGGTTGCTGTTGCTGTTGGGAGAGGCTGCTGTTGCTGTAGGGAGAGGCTGCTGTTGCTGTATGGGAGAGGTTGCTGTATGGGAGAGGCTGCTGTTGGGAGAGGCTGCTGTTGCTGTATGGGAGAGGTTGCTGTTGCTGTTGGGAGAGGTTGCTGTATGGGAGAGGCTGCTGTTGCTGTATGGGAGAGGTTGCTGTTGCTGTATGGGAGAGGTTGCTGTTGGGAGAGGCTGCTGTTGCTGTAGGGAGAGGCTGCTGTTGCTGTTGGGAGAGGCTGCTGTTGCTGTTGGGAGAGGTTGCTGTTGGGAGAGGCTGCTGTTGCTGTAGGGAGAGGTTGCTGTTGGGAGAGGCTGCTGTTGCTGTATGGGAGAGGTTGCTGTATGGGAGAGGTTGCTGTTGGGAGAGGCTGCTGTTGCTGTTGGGAGAGGCTGCTGTTGCTGTTGGGAGAGGTTGCTGTTGGGAGAGGCTGCTGTTGCTGTAGGGAGAGGTTGCTGTTGGGAGAGGCTGCTGTTGCTGTAGGGAGAGGCTGCTGTTGCTGTATGGGAGAGGTTGCTGTTGGGAGAGGCTGCTGTTGCTGTTGGGAGAGGCTGCTGTTGCTGTAGGGAGAGGCTGCTGTTGCTGTATGGGAGAGGTTGCTGTTGCTGCATGGGGGAGGTTGCTGTTGGGAGAGGCTGCTGTTGCTGTAGGGAGAGGCTGCTGTTGCTGTGTGGGAGAGGTTGCTGTTGGGAGAGGCTGCTGTTGCTGTTGGGAGAGGCTGCTGTTGCTGTAGGGAGAGGCTGCTGTTGCTGATGGGAGAGGTTGCTGTTGCTGTATGGGAGAGGTTGCTGTTGGGAGAGGCTGCTGTTGCTGTAGGGAGAGGCTGCTGTTGCTGTATGGGAGAGGTTGCTGTTGGGAGAGGCTGCTGTTGCTGTTGGGAGAGGCTGCTGTTGCTGTAGGGAGAGGCTGCTGTTGCTGTATGGGAGAGGTTGCTGTTGCTGTATGGGGGAGGTTGCTGTATGGGAGAGGTTGCTGTTGGGAGAGGCTGCTGTTGCTGTAGGGAGAGGCTGCTGTTGCTGTAGGGAGAGGTTGCTGTTGGGAGACGCTGCTGTTGCTGTTGGGAGAGGTTGCTGTTGGGAGAGGCTGCTGTTGCTGTTGGGAGAGGCTGCTGTTGCTGTAGGGAGAGGTTGCTGTTGGGAGAGGCTGCTGTTGCTGTAGGGAGAGGCTGCTGTTGCTGTATGGGAGAGGCTGCTGTTGCTGTATGGGAGAGGCTGCTGTTGCTGTATGGGAGAGGCTGCTGTTGCTGTATGGGAGAGGCTGCTGTTGCTGTATGGGAGAGGCTGCTGTTGCTGTATGGGAGAGGTTGCTGTTGGGAGAGGTTGCTGTTGGGAGAGGTTGCTGTTGCTGTATGGGGGAGGTTGCTGTTGGGAGAGGCTGCTGTTGGGAGAGGCTGCTGTTGGGAGAGGCTGCTGTTGCTGTTGGGAGAGGCTGCTGTTGCTGTAGGGAGAGGCTGCTGTTGCTGTAGGGAGAGGTTGCTGTTGGGAGAGGCTGCTGTTGCTGTAGGGAGAGGCTGCTGTTGCTGTATGGGAGAGGCTGCTGTTGCTGTATGGGAGAGGTTGCTGTTGGGAGAGGCTGCTGTTGGGAGAGGCTGCTGTTGGGAGAGGCTGCTGTTGGGAGAGGCTGCTGTTGCTGTTGGGAGAGGCTGCTGTTGCTGTAGGGAGAGGTTGCTGTTGCTGTATGGGGGAGGTTGCTGTTGCTGTATGGGGGAGGTTGCTGTTGCTGTATGGGGGAGGTTGCTGTATGGGGGAGGTTGCTGTATGGGGGAGGTTGCTGTTGTTGTAGGGAGAAGTTGCTGTTGCTGTATGGGGGAGGTTGCTGTTGGGAGAGGTTGCTGTGGCTGTAGGGAGAGGTTGCTGTTGGGAGAGGCTGCTGTTGCTGTATGGGAGAGGTTGCTGTTGCTGTAGGGAGAGGCTGCTGTTGGGAGAGGTTGCTTTTGCTGTATGGGGGAGGTTGCTGTTGGGAGAGGTTGCTGTTGGGAGAGGCTGCTGTTGCTGTATGGGAGAGGCTGCTGTTGCTGTATGGGAGAGGTTGCTGTTGGGAGAGGCTGCTGTTGCTGTTGGGAGAGGTTGCTGTTGCTGTAGGGAGAGGTTGCTGTTGGGAGAGGTTGCCATTGGGAGAGGTTGCTGTATGGGGGAGGTTGCTGTATGGGGGAGGTTGCTGTTGCTGTAGGGAGAGGTTGCTGTTGGGAGAGGCTGCTGTTGCTGTAGGGAGAGGTTGCTGTTGGGAGAGGCTGCTGTTGCTGTAGGGAGAGGTTGCTGTTGCTGTAGGGAGAGGTTGCCGTTGGGAGAGGCTGCTGTTGCTGTAGGGAGAGGTTGCTGTAGGGAGAGGTTGCCGTTGGTAGAGGCTGCTGTTGCTGTATGGGGGAGGTTGCTGTATGGGAGAGGTTGCTGTGGCTGTATGGGGAATGTTGCTGTTGCTGTAGGGAGAGGTTGTTGTTGGGGGAGGCTGCTGTTGCTGTATGGGGGACAGATAGGGGTCTGTTGTTTAGAAAAAAAAGGAAATAAATTGTCCTTTTCAGGACACAAGGTCAGGGAGAGGGGGCTGCTGGAGTGACAATGGGACAGTGAGGAGAGGTAGACGAGGTGGAGTCAGTGATGTCTGTTGGAAGGAACAGCTAGGGAGGCAAAGAAAAGCACATCTGCCTCCCTAGCTGCCCCTCCAACAGACATCGCTGGGCATTTACCTGTGCCCACCTGTATTCTACGTACTGGGTGTAGCGATAACCTTTATCGCCGGAGGGCTTCCCCGCCAGAGACGTCCTTTTCCCAATGGTGAGAGGTGCTGCAGGAATCCCAGAGTCGTCCGTGAGGAAACAGGAACAGCCCTTACAAGGGCTAGTGAATTGTAATATAGCGTTTCCCCCAATAAGAGACAGAACTCAGTATTCAGGGTGAAGATGAACTTAACTTTATTAGTGCCACACTGTGCCTTATATGCAAGTCCCCATGCAAGGGGACCTCCCCTGTGGACCTGATGGAGAACTGCATGACAAACGCACAGACCAATGGGAGCAGGGCACACAATCCCTCAACTCTGCCGGTAACATCAGCCACACAATGGCAGTCTGTAACACAATCAATCAGCACAATGACATTGTCTGTAACGTAATCAATCAGCACAATGAAATTGTCTGTAACGTAGTCAAGAGCATAATGACATCGTCTGTGACATGCTCAAGAAAATGAGTCTATGCAAAAGTCCAAGGGCAGAAACAATGGCTCTTAAAATCCAAAAGGCATAGAGTCTGTCACAATGCCCCCTTTTTGTGGAACACCCGGCAGACCCGGATTGACCCTGTTCGGGTTAACGTGGGGCTGTCCGGACTCTTGTTATGGGCAGAGTTCTGTGTAAGGACAAGTCTGCAAATAGTGAGGAACTAAACATTGGCGTGGGCTGTACATAGGAATCGGTCATGGGTGGGGTCCAAACACTGGGATATTGTGGCGTTGGTGAGTTCAGCACCAAAGTCCTTGGTTGGATGTGTGCACAGGTGCTTTGCTTTCTTATAGCTGGTCCAAGTTTCAATCTCTTTCCCTGGAAGCTGATCGGAGAATCCGCAATCTTCTGCTATCTTCTATATCATCGTAAAAGGAGACAAAACCATAACCCTTAGAAAACGCCAGAGGCATCCCTAATAATTTTGACATTCTTTACAGCGCCATACTTTGAAAAAAAATACTTAATTTCATGCTGATCAATCCGACGGTCAATGCCCCCAACAAAAATAGTGTTTGGCATAAGTTTCCCTTCTGGAAGGACATAACCTGATGGCAGATCCTCTTCTTGGCTTCGTGTAACAGACATGACGTGATGCAGACGAAACCCCTGGTCTCCCCGACCAGTGGGCTGGAGTCGGCAGCTTGGGCTGGAGACCGGGTTGTAACAGGGTTGATGCTGGCTGGTCCAGAGGTAGCGTAGGCAGAAGTCATTGGTCCTAGATCATTTCCCAATAGTACTTCTGCGGGTAAGTTGTCCATAAGTCCCACATGTACCCTGCCAGCTCCAGCGCCCCAGTCAAGATGTACTCGGGCGGTGGGGAGTCGAAACACAGCTCCTCCCGCCACCCTTACTGCAACGGTGTGTCCGGTGCGGTCTTTGTTCTTGACCAAATGAGGTTGGAGCAAGGTAAGTGTGGCTCGCGTAATCCTTGCGCGGTGCGCCCATTGACTCGTACCTCCTGGCAATGGTGCTGTCGGTTGTCTTGGATGGCCGCTTGTACGGGATCAGCTTCATACAGTACCCCCAGATACTCTTCCGAACTGCTCTCAGCTTCCAAACAGTGTGCCGCAGGAGTACGTGAGGTGGAAGGTTGTTTTTGCCTCCACGTGTTTCGGGGAGGCTCTAGGGCGCAATCCCTGCGATAATGTCCCCATTGTTTGCAACCATGGCACTGAACTGTGGAGAGGTTCGGTTGCTGCGCTGGCCTATGTGGCCCAGAGTCACGAGTTGGCGCGGAAGCCACAGGTGCTTGAAATTTGATGGGAGGTGGTGGTTTTGGAGCGGACTGTTCTGTCCGGCGAGCATCGGTGTACTCGTCGGCTAGACGAGCAGCCTCAGGTAGCGTTAGAGGCCTCCGGTCACGTACCCACTCTCTTAGCTCTGGTTGCAGGGAATTGAGAAAATGTTCTAGTAAGAACAACTGTAGTACCTCCTCGGCGGTTGTGGCTTTGCATCCAGTGACCCAGTGTGATGCTGTACGATGGAGGCGACATGCCCACTCCGTGTAAGAATCCCCTCCCTTCTTTTGGGATTCCCGAAATCGTCGCCTGTAGGCTTCCGGGGTGACAGCGTACCGGGCTAACAAAGCCTCCTTTACCAGATGGTAGTGTGGTAAGTCCGCATCAGGGATGGCCCGGAAAGCATCGGAAGCTTTCCCAGATAGTTTCCCTGATAATATGGTGACCCATTCCTCCGTGGGTACCCGGTGTAAAGCGCACTGCCATTCAAAATCGGCCAAAAATCCGTCAATCTCGTCGTCACTTTCCTGGAAGGACTTAAATGCTGCAAATGGAATCTTTCTCCCCCCAGTGTAACTGAGGCTGAGAGGCTGCTGGGTTGAAAGTCGCCGATCTTCCCTTCGCTTACTGGCCTCTGCCTCCGCTGCGGCGAAGACTCGGTCGATCAGTTCCTGTGATGGATTCAGGCCATAGACCGACAATCTGTTCCGAACCGCTTGAACGAGAGCAGCGTCTTCATCGATCTCTATATTGGTTTCGGTCCTCACTGCTGCACGATCCATTTCGATCAGCTCGGCTATCAGTTCCTCACGTGGGCGGTTGCTAGCTGACCTTCCCCGGCTCTCGAGTAGATCCTTCAGGGTCAGCCTTTTCAACTTGTCATACTGACTCTCCATCAGGGTAGCACTCTCTCTGGGTAAAAAGGACCATCCCACCGCTTGCCACCAATTGTAGCGATAACCCTTATCGCCGGAGGGCTTCCCCGCCCGAGACGTCCTTTTCCCAATGGTGAGAGGTGCTGCAGGAATTCCAGAGTCATCCGTGAGGAAACAGGAACAGCCCTTACAAGGGCTAGTGAATTGTAATATAGCGTTTCCCCCAATAAGAGACAGAACTCAGTATTGAGGGTGAAGATGAACTTAACTTTATTAGTGCCACACTGGGCCTTATATGCAAGTCTCCATGCAAGGGGACCTCCCCCGTGGACCTGATGGAGGACTGCATGACAAACACACAGACCAATGGGAGCAGGACACACAATCCCTCAACTCTGCCGGTAACACAATCAGCCACACAATGGCAGTCTGTAACACAATCAATCAGCACAATGACATTGTCTGTAACGTAATCAATCAGCACAATGAAATTGTCTGTAACGTAATCAAGAGCATAATGACATCATCTGTGACATGCTCAAGAAAATGAGTCTATGCAAAAGTCTAAGGGCAGAAACAATGCCTTTAAAATCCAAAAGGCATAGAGTCTGTCACACTGGGTATGTGATAAAACTACTCACCTGTGCCCACCTGCATTCTACGTACTGCAAAGCAGCAAATAAAGGACAGGGACGTGACCGTGGTGCTGCTGCTGCTGCTGGTGGTGATGGAGCTGGTGCTGCAGGGAGAGGACGTGCTTCATCTGTGACTGCTACACCTTCCTCTGGTGCAAGCAGGTGCCAGGATGTGCAATGCCTTTTTGTAGGCCCCAATACTGTTGGCACAGTGGTGAGGCCAGAGCAAGTTGAGGCACTTGTAGATTATATGCCCCACAGTGGTAGCAGTTTCATGGAATGGTCTTCCACCCAATCCACTTCTGCCGAGAGTGCAGAGCCCTCTACCTAACCCGCCTTAAAAGGCGGTCCCAGCCACAAGTCATGGAGTCACTAATGTTCTATGATGAAACTCCTAGCTGGCATACCATGGGCCATCCACCTCTACTTCAGTTGCAGATGCCAACAACTTGTGTTGGAGGGTGAGGCCAGTGGACCATCGCAGGACACCTGCAATGATGATGAAACCCTAGTGCCGACTGCTAAGGCTTTCTGCAATGTGGAGGCTAAGAGGAAGGGAAACGTGGAGGAAGGGGTGGAAAAAGATCCAAAGGGTCCTAGACCCAACATGACTAAAGCTCATTGGAGTTCAGAGAAAAGGTGGTGGTCACACAGCCAGAGGGAGCCCCAGGGTGCCCGTATGGCAGAGACTAACAGACAGCTCACCTCTTGACCGAGGACCCTGCAGTCAAAGGGCCAACCTTAGAGCCAACCTTTCACTAGAGCCCCTGATGGTGGAGATAGACTGGGCTGCAGGAAGTCCCCAGGTCAGAAAACCAAGGAGTGGGTATTGCCATTCTGGGTAACTGATAGACAAGAGTTGGAGGTAGGCTGGCAAGGGAGCCGGAAAGAAGCAGAAGTCAGAGGCGGGCAGCACGTGATCATAGTCAAGGAACAGGCAGAGGTCAGAGGCAAGCAGCACTGGATCACAGTCTAGGAATGAACAGAGGTCAGCAGTAGAGCAGACAAGTAGTCAGGAACAAGCCGGGTCATACAAAGGACATCATGAGGAACACAGGATACTTCAGCAGAGATAACCAACTGGTAATGGTGCCAGGGCTCACTAGGCTTTATAGGGCCTTGCGCCTGCGCACTTGCGAGCGCAGTTTTGCTCGCGCACGTATTGCGCATGTGCGCACGCGAACAAACTTGCATGCTCAATAGGAGCACCCACATCTGCGTATGTGAGCACCAGACGTGTGCGCTCTGCATTCTGGGATTGCTGTCATTTTCCTGATCCCAGCTCTGCTGTCTGTGCAAAGAACAGCTATGACCTGCCTCCCTGTACTTTTCCCACCTCTCCTCTCCATGTGAAACTTCTGAGGCAAGATGGTGGTGTGCGGATCCTTAAAGTCTTAAAGTTCAGCGTGGGAAAGAATAATAAGTACGCAGCTAAAAACTTAAAATATATTCATTTTAGATGCTGGGGAATAGTTTGCTGGGAAGGGTTTGGGCTTTTCATTAAATGAAACTGAAGGTCCAGGTTTAACGATTCTTGTGATGGGAAATGGTTCCAAAAACGTGGGACCCAATTTCTTTAATGGGCAGCGTAACGTCAGGTTTCAGGTAGTAGACAGCCAAACGTCTTTGATCAGCATTCCTTTTGTATCGTTCTTGAGCCTTAAGCAGAGCCCCCCTTAACTCACGTCTCGTGTTTCTCCGAGAGACGAGAAGCAGCCTCCTGGGCTGTGGAATCTCCAGGTAGATCCGGAAAAGCATTATAGTGGAATTATTGTTTGCAAATTCAGCTAGAGGAAGTAGTCTCAACCAGTCATCTTGGAGGGAAGAAGTTTAACAGCTTAAGTATTGTTCCAATGTTTGGTTAGTGCATATCGCTTGCCCATTGGTCTGCAGATGATAAGCTGAATGCACCTGAGAGATCTACAAAGGGTCACACAACCGACCCCAAAAGTGGGACACAAACTGGAATCCCCGATCTGAGACGACCTCCTTGGGGAGACCGTGTAGACAAACTACTTCTTAATAAACACTTGTGCCAAGACTGGACTTACTGGGTGTACCTTTATTCAGTTTCCTGTAGCCGACACAGGGTGGCAAGGATCCATCCTTTTTGCCAACAAAAAAATATAGCCCCCCCATTCGGAGATGAGGAAGGTCAGATGAATCCTTTCTTGAGATTTTCCTCAATGTAGAGGCAGGGGATCTCTAGTTCAGGATCGGAAAGTGGATAGATCAGACCAAACGGAATGGTAACACCCGAGAGAAGATCAATATGTACGGCCAGTGTGGGGGAAGGGTGTCGGACCCTTTTTTGTCAGGAAAACCTGGTAAACCTCTGAGAGATTCAGGAGGGCTCTCTCCTCAACCGGTTTCAACACAGCCAGATGAGAATTGGAGGGTATGGCAGGACTGAGAGCAATAATCAGACAGAGTAGCATCGGACCAATTTATTGAGGGGTTATGATGTTTCAATTTTTCTTTCTTGGAGCTGTAGATGAAGGGATACAGAAAAATGGTTAGCCCCCCTAAGAAGGGACCAGGGGCGACTTTATGAGAACCCCCCTTACTCTGAGGATGCACTGGGCAGGCGTCATGGTAATGGCTAGGTTTCCCACAGTACATGCACAGGTTTAGCTGACAGCTACGGGCACGATTATCCATAATGATGGTTGACTGAACCATAGCTGCATCGGCTCCGATTCAGCCTCTGAGGAAGAAGTAGCTGGTACCAGGGGCATCATTTTGGAGCGAGGTTGGCCCCTGTAGGAAAAAAGGGTGAAGGACCAGTTTTTTATTTGGGGCGTTTCCGCAGATGGCGGATTAGTTCCTTCAAGGTTTCTGGAGGACCGTAAGCTCATCTTTCAGGGATTCAGATAGTTCTGAAATGAAACTGATGGGGAAGGGCATGCTCATTCCATAATTTGTCGGCACCCCAACAGTGAAATTCAGCTACATACTCTTCCACCGATGTATGGCCCTGGTTTAAGTTACATAGGGTAACCTCAGCCGTTGCCACCTGACCTGGATGATCTTAAATGGTGGCCATTGCATTGAAGAAGGCAGTTACAGAAGAGGTGGCTTGATCGGACTGTTCCAGCAACTGATGAGCCCAGGTTTGAGGATTTCCTTGCAGCAAGGATAATACCGTCTTAACACGGATGTCCTCCTTACAATGGTTCTGGGTTGAAGAATAGCAGACAAATGTTCTTAAAGGCTCGGAACTGACCATAGTTCCCACGAGAACTGAGGGAGTATAGGAATTGGGGGTTCTGGAACTCCGGCTGCCACGGTAATGGTGGTGCTGGAATAGTGATTTGTACCAAGCTGGTCTGAACAGTGTCCATTTAACTTTCCAACTGCAGATAAGTGCCATGGAGGTTTGAGACACCTTAAACCGGACCAACACCCGTTTTTACCTTAACGGGTGTTGGTCCCGGTGTCTGTGCTTTAGAATAACCTCGGGGCGGGCATCCAGAATGCTGGAGCCCCCTCGCAGGTAACCTAAAAGAACGCTCATAAAACTCAGCTGCATTCCGAGCCAGCGCCGGGAGAGTCCTGCTATTGGCCGCTGGGCCCAAAACGGGTGTTGGTCCGCTTTAAGTCAAATTGGAGATTTGTTAAACCAGGGCATCAAAAGGAGTGGCATCTCTGCCAGAGCTCATTCTGACCAGTTGGTACTGTCATGCTACCCAGGAGGGAGCCCTGATGGTGTAGACTAAAAGACTACTGACCTCTTGACCAAGAAGCCTGTGGTCTAAGGACCAACCTCATTTTTACTAGAGCCCCTGATAGTAGAGAGTAGCAGGAAGTCCCCAGGTCAGGTAACAGACAGACCAGAGCTGGAGATAGACTGGTAAGAGCAGGAGCCGCAAGGAAGCAGAAGACAGAGATGGGCATCTCGGGATCGTAGTCGAACGTAGTAGTCACAACTCATCCTATCGCTCTATCGTCTATCTACCGCAGCCTCTGCCTCCCGTGACGTCTGGGGGCGGAAACTCGACTCTTTTGCACTTCCGTGCCAGTCCACACCCTTGCCATCAGAAACAGGGGGGTTTGGCCAAGGCCCATTCATTCACTACAATGAAGAGGGAGCGCATAATGCTTTGCTCACTACCTCCATTGCAATGAATAGAGAGGGAGTGGCAGCACCCCCATGATTGATGGTGAGTTGCGATTCAGTCCCGCCATCAATCCCATCCCCCGGATCTGGCCGTGGAAGGCTCCAAACAGGTGAAGGAAACTGCTGATTCCAATGAGTAACAGGCTTTTTTCATTCCGAAAACACATGGCGGTGGTGGCATGTATTTGAACAATGAAAGTGTCAGCCTCCAGTTCTTTTTAGGGATTAAACCCTTTTTTTGTTTTGGGTAGAAAAAAAATGTTAACAAGTTGTCAAAAATCACACAAATTAAGGTAAAATATTATTGGGTCCCAAAGTTAGCCAGAAGAGAAACAAACTATAAATTATAGTTATGTATTCACCATAGATATGCGAACCAAACAGGGGAAGGACAAAACATTGGGCAAAAAAAAAAACAATAATATAATGGTTAACTGGAATCAGAATATCCCCCCCCCCCCCCCCCAGCTCAAAAAAAAAAGGAAAACACAGGTTCTCCAGAGAATACACTCTGAACTTCCCCCGCTGGCTGCATGAGGTGCAATTACCCCTTCACTGCCAAGCACAGAAAGCACACATCTAGGCATTGAGAAGGTTATGGTGCAGACCCTGTTCTGCAGCTTCATTTAATGAAGCAGAGACACCCCATAACCAGATATCCATGATCTCCACTAAAGGACAAAACTGGCTTCTTCACAAACCCCACCTCTAGATGTGCTCCATGCTTATAATGCCTTATATTAGTAGGGTCATGTTCCCCTTTATCAGACAATTTACCTGAGCTCCTGCAGGGGGCAGCGCGGATCTCTGAGACCCTCACACAGACGTGTCACTCCAGAGTCCTCCAGACGATTCTTTGATAAATCCAGTTTGGTGAGAGATCGATTTGTGAGTAGAACAGAGTGGAGGAAATCACAGGAAGAGGGAGACAAATGACAATACCGAAGACTGCGGAGACACAACAGAGAAAGCTCTGATCAGAAACGTTTGCAATCTTTACGTGTCGTTGTATAGAGCTGCACAAAATCCACAGCACTGTGTGGAGCGTATAGCACCAGCCACCCCTGACTATTATTTATGCTGGAGACCTCTTGTAACTTACCTAAGCTCTTGCAGGTGACAGTCGGGATCTTTGAGCCCCACACACAGATGTCTCAGTCCAGGGTCCTCTAGCTTGTTGTCTGATAAATCCAGTTTGATGAGAGATTGGTTTGTAAGCAGAGCAAAGCCAAGGAAATCACAGCACATGATAGACAACTCACACTTCCGGAGGCTGCAGAGACACAACAGAGACACCTCTGATCAGAGACTTGTGTAGTGGTTGTGTGTCTTTGTATAGAGACACACAGCACTGTGCAGTGTATGAAGCACCAGCCAACCCTGACTATTATACTGGACACATCATGTAACTCACCTCAGCTCCTGCAGGGGGCAGCGCCGATTTCTAAGCCCCTTACATAGACGTCTCTCTCCAGCATACTTTAGGCAGTTCTCTGACAAATCTAATTTGGTTAGAGATCGATTTGTTAGCAGAGCAGAGCCAATGACATCACAGGACACGGAAGACAAATCACACTTCTGGAGACTGTAGAGACAACAAAGAGAGCTCTGATCAGAGACTTGTGTAGACATCGTGTCTCTTTGTATAGAACCGCACACCCTCCACAGCACTGTATACATTCTGAACCAAGAGATCATCACAAGCCCTACCTTAATGTCAATAAATTGTAGATGCATCAAATGTGACAATCCATGCATACATGCAGACCCCCGCTTAGCCCTCAAGCAGTGCATGCATATTCCCCTTCCCTATAAGATCCACAGAGTAGAGGATCACAAGCCATACACGACTCATGTACAGGTTGGGGACCCCTGGTGCAGATTGTATAGCACCAGCCACCCCGACTATTATTTATACTATAGCCATCGTAAAACTCACCTTAGCTCCTGCAGGGAGAAGAGCGGATGTCCGAGCCCCTCACACAGATGTGTCACTCCAGACTCCTCCAGATAGTTCCAGACTATAAAGCACCAGCCACCCCTAACTCTTATTTATACTATAGACATTATGTAACTCACCTTAGCTCCTGCAGGGAGAAGCACGGATGTCCGAGCCCCTGACACAGACGTGTCACTCCAGAGTCCTCTAGATGGTTCTGTGATAAATCCAGTTTGATGAGAGATGGGTTTGTGAGCAGAGCAGAGCCGAGGACATCGCAGCACAAGTGAGTCAGACCACACTTCTGGAGTCTGTAGAGACACAACAGAGAAAACTCTGATCAGAGATTTGTATAGTCATTAGGGTCGATTCAGAGAAACACCAAAAACGTTTAGTATTTTTTCCGATCTGTGTTTTTTGGTGTAAATTTTCCGATTTCGTATGAACATTCGAGCGATTCTATAATGCATTTCAAACCGTGTGTAAGTTTTCCGTCCGTTCGTATGGCAGTTAGTGAATCAGTTGAATGTCAGTTTCCATCCTGACTTTTCCATTTCATTTCTCAGGTTTCAAAGTCGGTTTTGGATTTTGCCCTTTTTCCTTTTTTGTCCGGACGAAAATCCTTATGATCTTGCGCCTGCACACTACAAACTTAACTCATTAAAGTGCTGCCTACATATTTGGCTCAATCTCTTCTTCTACAATGCTTATCTAAATCACTTTGCACTTTCTTACATCTTCCATGTCTCACCCCTAAAACTGACCCAAACCACTGTGCGCTCAGGCGAATCTTCATTTCTGCTTTTTCTTTATTTCATTCGTTTTGTGGTCACCAACCATTAATGAATGTATTTCTAAAAGTAAATCATACATTTTTTTTTTTTTATTTTGAACTGGCATTTTTTACTTGCATTTTTTAATTAAAATTTTTGGTTTCAAATGGTACAACTTTAAATTTTTTGTGTTGTTACCCACACCCTGTACATACAGATTGCTCTCCAATTTTTTAAAACACCCAGCATCTTCTGCATGTTATGAGCCTTGAAACAGCCAAGATGGCGGGTCAGGTAATATAAGGCAGCCTGCAAACAGAAAGGGCCTTGTGACTGTGTTGCTC
This sequence comes from Gastrophryne carolinensis, assembly GCA_027917425.1. NCBI lineage: Eukaryota > Metazoa > Chordata > Amphibia > Anura > Microhylidae > Gastrophryne > Gastrophryne carolinensis. The sequence continues at coordinate 453,790,935 of CM051238.1, forward strand.
TGCATTCTGGGATCTCTGACCTTTCAAGGCCCCCAGCTCTGCTGTCTCTGAGCAAAACACAGCTGTAACCCGCACCCTGCACTTTCCTCTCCTCAGTAAGTGTGATGCATCTGACCAAAGATAAGATAAAATAATTACACAAAGCAAAGGTTGCCAACTACAACAATAAATCCAAAAACAAATTAAGATTCAAGTACAACAACAATCCAAAAAAAAAAAATAACAAAGGACATAAGTTTAAAAATAAATCGCAATTATATGGATGTGTGGCAAAATAAAGGTTTACATGCAAAGGACTAATTAAGGTCCACATTAAAATGCTTTTATAAGGCATACATGAAATGTATTGATTCAGGTATGCATTGCTATACAATTTATGGCCTCGGCCATGCTGATACATGCAGTTCATTGGAGCTGAAGGCGCGCAGACTCCTCCACATAGCCACAAAACATGTTCTACAATAGCAAATCCGAGTCCTCAAAGGTGTCGGAAGTGGATTTTCAATTAAACGGATTTTTAGGGTGGGAATCAGCTCTCTGAATCACATGGAAACACATCCAATTAACGGAAGTTTTAGGAACGAACGGAAAAATTACAATTTGGTTGGGAACATTTCCGATTTGGTTGTAAAACTTCCGATTTTGTTAGTAAAACTTCCGATGATCGTAAGAGCATATACAAATTCGTTCGAACGTTCGCGCGAGTCGGAATTGCCCAAAAAAAAGGAAAAAATGACTAACACCCACCCAAACTTCCGATTCCCGATCCGAAATCAATTAACTTTTGCATTTAGAATCGACCCTATTGCGTGTCTTTGTATAGAAACACGCAGCAGACAAACAGCCTTCCTGCTATAGAAGCTGTACATAGGCTATGACATAAAATCTGCTCGCAGCAGCTGCACAGGAGCTAGACAACTACTTCAATTGCCAGTATTAGGAATTGCAGCTAAAATCTAGGTAGGTAGGTAGTAAATCTTAGGGAGCAGAGTCATTCAACATAGACAGCTTATAGAACAAAAGAGCAATAGTCATCGAGAGCTTGTAATCTAACATATATATATTTTCAAGGTAGAAAAACGTTTTTCTTTAGTTGGCAGATAATATGTGTTAGAGTATCCGGGCATCCCCTATAGCGGCCTATACCAAGATGTAGGTGCATTTTCTTCACAGTTTAGTAAGTGTTTGTGGGACAATATTCTATAGTAGGAGAAACAAGTTTTCAAACCCAGTTGGATGCCCAGTGCAGATGTTGGGCATCCCGTATAGCTGCTTATATCACAATTTTGCTGCTCTTTTTTTACACTCCATTGCAGTAAAATTACAGAATTGCCCCCCCAAAAAAAGGTTTAGCATAAAATGGAAACAGCATGAGTAAAGGAATGAGTAAAGGTGTTAGGCATGAGGTTCGTCGAGGTGGGGGAGATCTAAATAGGTCAGTTGCAGATAAAGCCACTCCACGATCATCCTGTGCCACAGACAGGAAGTGGCTTCTATTTCTTCAACATGGAGCTTCTCATTCACCAGCAACATGAAGAAACACTAGTGGATTGGATGACGCAGCTTGGGTCAAGTGAGATCAATGCCTGCTCTACCTGCTCCGCTAAAGCAGTGATCAACTGGCTAGCAGCGAAACAGCAAGAAGGTCCCACTACCTTGCCCGTGACCATATCTCCACAAATTTCAGAAGGAGAGATGAATACATACAAGGAACCTTTACATCATGTCAAACCCTGGGGACACCCATCTTCTTTGTGAGCCTACAACCCCAATCTCCGCAGCTAGTTTTACCTTTAGCTAAGCCCTCTTTTGCCAGGACACTAGAAACGCCTCACCGGACACACATGAACCGAAGGTAAGACTGGGCGAACTCGGGTAGCCGAGGTAAGTACAGCACACAGTTCTGGGAACTCCAAGGGAGAGAACAGGCAAGGTCAACGGGCACGCCAATGGTAAAACCAAGAGATCAGAGAGCATCGTGACACCAGGGATGAGATGGGTTCGTGGTCGTAGTACAGGCGGCGGTCAGGATAGTCAGGCTAGCAAAGGTCGGCAACGGATAAACAACATGGGAATCTCAGGATCAAACACACCCAGCTTAACGCTATCACAGGCAGTGACAGACTGGGGGGGATAAAACCTTTATAGGACTAAACCTAACGATTGGAAAAGGGGAATGTACATGATTGGTGCTTTGAAAAACCTCTGGGCTGATTGCCCAGTTTACATTTTAAGGGTGTTTTGCCCAGAACACACTTTGGGCTCATTGCCCCTTGAGGCTCGATTTCCATGTGCTGTTTCTCAAGCCTTACTTTCCTCTGAGGAGAAGGATGGAAGGCAGCCACGATCAGGATACAAGGGTGGATTTAAGTATGTGTCTGGTTGGCCCGAGGTCACGGCTGAGCAGCAGAAAGGCTGAGAATATGCAGCACCTCCTGTTCTCTTTGATCCCACCGAGGAAGAGGTGGAGGATGATAAGGTGCTTGACCTAACATGGTCCATCCGAGAGCACTTTCCAGACCAGCAGTGTAGGAGGAAAGGGAAGAGCAGCACCCTCTTGGGATAGATATAACTTCCTCCTCAAGACCAAGGGCCTCCACCCCACAGCCAAAGGTGATCAACCAAGCACACTCTTCCAGCACAGGAAAGGTGGAGCAGTCCAGGTCCATTGATTGCTCATCTGAGAGACATTTTTTGTCACGTTGCAAGATGATAGATCAGTGATCAACTGTAACATCTGTGACAGGCCCAACACTTTTTTAATTTACAAACAGACAGAGACAGCATGGGTAGTACGTATCTGCTCATAAAGATTTCAAGCACAATGCTGTATCCTCAGACACACACATTACAATCTGTTATATTTAAAATATTTTTAATTTTAAATATAAGTAATTATTTGGCGCCATAAATCTCATTAGAATAAATTGTATGTGTGAAAAGCCTACTTTTGGAATTTCATTTGATGGATTGCTCGGTCTTTAAAAGCTGAATTATCAGACCCCCTATGTAGGAAATTAATTGGCTACAGATGTGAACCGAGACTTAAGGATAATAATGTCTGGTCTTTTACTTACTCTATGTCTCCTTGCCAGTTCATGTAATTATTGTGACGTATGAACTACTGACCATTAACATATAACATCTGTCATCTGTAAGTTGAGTTGAATATTATATTTCATGGGGCCCCTTTTGATATTAATTAGTTCAGAAGGGAGGGGTGCATATTTTTGAGCTGTATAAGAAAGAGTATTTAAGTCACGCAGGGGTTGGAAAGACTCACTAACTTGCATACACACAGACAACCACTCCCATCCCCTACCGTGAAGCAGCAAGATTGGTCATCAGAACAAAGGCAGCTAGAGAAGTTTTGCCGCCACTTTACTTCCAGAATCGATCGAACTTAATTTATTCACAAACTCTGTTTTATATTTATTTGTAACGCAAGCCACTGGCTATCTACCTCCTCATTTATTATCAAGAATCATTAAATCCATTCATCGGTTCTTTAATTTCCAGATACGCTTGTTTTGTGAATTCCATTGCTGAGATTACAGATGGACTCTCGATATTCCTTGTGAGCCATATATATTCAAGGAGATATATTCTACACAATCCCTCACCCATCATAGGAGCCATTGCTGTGCATACCATTTATAGTGATTTCTGCTGAATCAGCAATTTTCAAGTGGGAAAAAAGTACAGAAGGAAAGATTTTTTAATAAAGGATATTGCTGAAATATAATTTCTCTTTCCAATGTTTATAACATACAATTTTCAAAGGTTTCAAATGATACTTGTCCTTTAATGTTTCTAAATGCAAATTAAAAAGCAAAGGCGATGGGGAACAGCCTTGTCTTTTCCGTTTTCGATAAGTATTTTCTCTTTCATAGAATCGTTAATTACTAAACGAATCGACTGGTTTTGGTAGAAGGCCAAAGGTTTACAGACAAAGTTTTCCCCTAATCCGAAAGCCCTTAGCGTGTTTTGGATGTACGCCCAAGAAACGATGTCAAGTGTGAAGCACGTGTGGCCAGAGGGGTTAACACTCAAGTGTGTGGGGAGCGAGTTCGGGATGCTGAGCTCTGAGGGCCTTGGGGGTGGCATGTGGAATTCGGATGCTGGTGGGCTCCAGACAATTGCAGGGTGCACATACAATCCACAGGAGACAAGTCTATTAAAAAGTAGTTACTCACTTTTTAGTAGCTTCTGGTAGACACCAATACAATCCAAGGTTGTCATCAATCCATCAAAAGCACACAAAGTCAGTTCCCCTTTAGTAGGAATAAGGCTGCAGCAAGTCCAGGGGGTACCTTTCTCTTCTTGGTCCCCTATATCAAGGTAGAATCAGGCTCTGGCTGGATCCTTCTCTCAGTCTCTAGCCATTGTCTCCTCTCCTTCTGCACATATCTTGTCTGACTCTGATTACTACAATAATGAGTTATGAGCAATATTATCTCTAACAGGTGCCCTAACCCTTATATAGTGTTGTCCCACTACTAAACTGAATGTTAGAGTTCCTCCTAAACCCAACTAGTGAGTCAGACCAATGTATCCATCCATCACATGTCAGAGCAGGTGCCAGGATGTTTACTGGATCTGAGATCCTAATATCGATACAATAAACCCTATGTTCCTCCTCCTAAACCCAACTAGTGAGTCAGACCAATGTATCCATCCATCACATGTCAGAGCAGGTGTCGGGATGTTTACTGGATCTGAGCTCCTAATATCGATACATTAAACCCTATGTTCCTCCTCCTAAACCCAGCTGGTGAGTCAGACCAATGTATCCATCCATCACACGTCAGAGCAGATGCCGGGATGTTTACAGGATCTGAGCTCCTAATATTGATACATTAAACCCTATGTTCCTCCTACTAAACCCAACTGGTGAGTCAGACCAATGTATCCATCCATCACACGTCAGAGCAGATGCCAGGATGTTTACAGGATCTGAGCTCCTAATATCGATACATTAAACCCTATGTTCCTCCTCCTAAACCCAGCTAGTGAGTCAGACCAATGTATCCATCCATCACACGTCAGAGCAGATGCCGGGATGTTTACAGGATCTGAGCTCCTAATATTGATACATTAAACCCTATGTTCCTCCTACTAAACCCAACTGGTGAGTCAGACCAATGTATCCATCCATCACATGTCAGAGCAGGTGACGGGATGTTTACTGGATCTGAGCTCCTAATATTGTTACATTAAACCCTATTTTCTTCCCCTGCACTTCCACTGAACTAACTGTAGTTTAGCGTATGTAACTTAACCCTTTCTAAGTTAAACTAGAGTGTAAACTCTACTACATTTAGTGTTAAAAACAGAACCTAATGTAGTATCTATTAATGCATACCTAAACTAATGTTGAACTGGTCCATAACCACCACAAATCCTTTTACTGTATCGAGGGCCATAATGACTGCCGGTCCCTTGATATGGTTGACCAGGCTTATTGCACATGACTCATTTTGAGATATGCTTCTACCGGGCATAAAACCTGCTTGTAGGGGAGAGATTGTTAGGAGCAGCAACACTTTTCCTAATATGGTCGAAAAGAGTTTAAGGTTGCAGTTTATAAGTGAGATAGGCCTAAAGTTGGTGCATGATGTTACTGTAAGAAACTCCCCTGTGCAGAGGGGCCCGCGGCGAGCGTCTCCTTCCTGCTGCTGAGCACGCTCGCCTCCCCTGGAAGACGGGGAGCGTGACGGGTCGCTATGGCAGCCTCCCCCGCTCCTCTCTAGCTGTGCGGGCATGCGCTCAGGTGCATGCCCTGCAGTCATTCGGTTTCACTGTAAGGAGGCGCAGCGCTGCACCTGGCAGCTGGCACAGCATCCTCCACACCTGAGGTTGATCAGGAGCTGGTCAGCCTTGCTGTCAGGAATGGCCAGCCCCATGGGAATTACGGCCAGTCCGGCTGGAGTTCCTAGTTCCACCAATCACCACACATGCCCCTTCTAGGGTCGCCATTAGTCAGTTTCCTAATGAATACTGAACTAGCCCAGTGCTCAGGGCCCGTTATAGCCAGTATTGCTCAGGGTGTGATTAGTGTGTGCCTCGTGATTGACCCGGCTTCTTCTGACCATCCTAGTTTGCTGCCCGACCTCGAACTCCATCTGACCCCTTAGATACCTCTGATCACCGGGCTTGACCCTCGGCTAGATTCTGACCATTCTTCTGCCTTACCCTTGTGAGTTGACGCACCTTCGGACTGTCTTCCCGTGTATGACCTCGGCTTTAGGATGCCCCTTGTAGTTCATCGGCCTTCACCGTAAGATTACATCCTTTGCACCTTTTAAGTCCTAGGGGCAACCGTGTCCAGTGAGGTGTACCTAGAGTCCCAGCAAACGGGGGCTTGTCTATAGGCAGAAACGGTGGCGGAGACTGGGGCTTGTCAGCTTACAGAAGGCTGGTGTCCCGCTGGGCATCACAATTACATTAGCTACATTTAAAGTTGTTAAGGGGGGATTTTGTTCAATTTATGTTGTTAAATAGCTTTTTCCGAGTTTTATAACATTTGTTTGGGAAGCTGTCGGGACCAGGGCTTTTATCAGTTTTAGAATCGTTTATAGACTTGCTCACCTCTTGTGGCTGGAATGTTTTTTTTCAGCTCGCTCAGTTCTTTCTATGGAAGCTTTGGGAGGTATAAACTTTCTAGATAGCGTACAGATTCCGTAAACTTTTTTTTTTTTAAGATTGTAAATAGCAGCATATAAGTTGCTAAATAATTTTTGAATGCCCTCTGCTGTATTAAGAATCTCCCCTTAGCATTATAGCTGTATACATTATAGTCAGAACATGACTTTAATATGCATGTTATTTAACTCACAGTAACCCTCGGGTGCCAGGTGAGTGCCTGCTGTGATGTTCAGCTTCTCACGACGCACTGTTCTGGTCCCGCGGTGTCCTCGGACGGCACGGGTTTGGGCAGCTGGTCAGGTTTCCCTCCGCCCAGCAGCCGGCTCGGGCAGCATCGTCTTGAGCGGCACCGGGTGCTTCCGTCTCTTCCTCTCCACACCGCATTCCCCGCTCCACTGCTCGTGCTAATGCGTGCAAGCACAGCTGCTTTATGCCCCCTAGCAGCACTGCACTCAGCATGGCTGCTGGAGGGTAGTTTAAAGGGCCAATGTGCCCAAAAGTTGTGAAGCCCAGAAGATGGGTGTCCTCAAGGTTTAACACAGCCTAGTCCCTGCTGCTTCTGTGTAATAATGGAAGGCCGCGTTCTCTCAATCCCTGCTACTTGTCCACCACCATTCTTCCTAAATGAAACCGGGAGCACAGCCGCAGATATAAATTAGAAGAATGGCTGCTGTGTGCCTGCTCCAAGCCTCTGACCTTGAGTGCACATAGTCCACCAGTAGGCAAGCACAGAGTGCTGTGGTGAGGGTGAAAGTTACAGCCCTTGGAGCTCGTACAGAGAAGCCCCAGAATTCTGTAGTCCACCTCTGCTTTGGTGGCTGGGGGTGGGCTAAAGTGGAATGGGGAAAAGCCAGAGAGAGTCACGCACTACACACCTCTTTCCACCCGCAGCATCTATAAAGCCGCCATGTATAACATTCGCTAGTTTTACATATTTACAGTACATAATTCCACTGTAAATATGTAAAACTAGTGAATGTTATACTCCCATTGATGTATATAGTATTTGTGTGTTGCTATTGTTGATATATATGTATATAGTCGTAGGTCTAGCGTTTGTTTAAGCTCTATGGAGAACCTCCCTTCCAAAAAGTATTCCATGTTGTATTCTGTACATACTTGGCGACCAATAAAGTATTCGTATTCGTATGTATGATGAGCCCATTTTGTAATGTTTGAAATATTTGCTTGAACTTGAAACCCAATATTCCCAAATCTTCCTCGCTCTGTCTCTCTCTGTCTCAGAGCAGATTCGATTGTATCCTATAGCTGGGCTGTATATGATGGATTGTTTTGTGTGTTTGTGGTGGAAGTTGTCATTTCTCGGGGAAGTATTTCTGTCTTTGTATAGAGACACACATCATCTGAGCAGAGTGTAAAGCACCAGCCACTCATGACTATTATTTATACCGGAGACATCATGTAACTCACCTGAGCTCCTGCAGGGGGCAGCGTGGATCTCTGAGCCCCTCACACAGACGTGTCACTCCAGAGTCCTCTAGATGATTTTGTGATAAGTCCAGTTTGGTGAGAGATCGGTTTGTGAGCAGAGCAGAGACATCGCAGCACAAGGGAGACAGGCCACACTTCTGGAGGCTGCGGAGACACAACAGAGAAAGCTCTGATTCGACTTGTGTACATGGACACAGCACATACAAACCATAGATTATCCCATACCTCCCAACTTTTGAAGATGGAAAAGGGGGACAATAGGATAGGTGAGCCAACATTTTATGCAATTAAGCCACACCCCATGACCACACCCCTAATCACCCCAAATTTCCCACCCACTGACTCCAGTTCCCAACCAGCCTTCTCCAAAGATACCGAGTACAGTCCATCAACTGATCGCAATACTGCTTCTGGTATTTTGCTCTATTAGCAGTGGGAGCGGGAACTGAGACAGCAAGTCAGACAACTAGCAAAATGCCTTCAAGAAAAATGCTGATAACTTCAGCAGCCTTGCACTTAAACCGGACCGACAGCCTGGCACAGTTAGAAAAGAAAGGTAGCGGCCATTTTGGAGAATCTCTGCCGTGCTGCAGCCTGGATTCAACCGACATAACTGACCATGCACAGTAACAGGAAGCCCAGCAGCACTTCCTGTTTGCATGCGCCCGCAGATCCATGAACCGCCATTTAGTTTTTTTTGCAAAAAGGTAAAATTATTTTTATGTGCAGCATATGAGCACTGTTTGTTGTGTTGGTCTGCTTTAATTCATTTTTGACTGGTGGTCCAATTTAATACAGACTTTCTGGCGAGAGGGCTTTCTCTAACCAAAAGGGGTTGTTTCTGCTTTAAATTATATACATTTGAGATGAGGTGTAACCAGGCCATAGTGAGACCCGGGACAATGCCGATGGGCAGCACTGCTTTGGGGCCAGTTGGGCTGCTGCTTTTAACACCCGCATTTAATCCCTGGACCTTTAGTCTCCCTCTCAGTCTCCTGTACCCAGCCCCAAGCACAAGCCAAGGAACTCATCCCCCAATGTTATAGCTTGCAGGGGGCTCAGCCCCACTGTACCCACAAGCCAAGGAACCCATCCCCCAATGTTATAGGTTGGAGGAGCCTCAGCCCCACTGTACCCACAAGCCAAGGAACCCATCCCCCAATGTTATAGGTTGGAGGAGCCTCAGCCCCACTGTACCCACAAGCCAAGGAACCCATCCCCCAATGTTATAGGTTGGAGGAGCCTCAGCCCCACTGTACCCACAAGCCAAGGAACCCATCCCCCAATGTTATAGGTTGGAGAAGCCTCAGCCCCACTATACCCACAAGCCAAGGAACCCATCCCCCAATGTTATAGGTTGCAGGGGCCTCAGCCCCACTGTACCCACAAGCCAAGGAACCCATCTCCCAATGTTACAGGTTGGAGGAGCCTCAGCTCCACTGTACCCACAAGCCAAAGAACCCATCCCCCAATGTTACAGGTTGGAGGAGCCTCAGCCCCACTGTACCCACAAGCCAAGGAACCCATCCCCCAATGTTATAGGTTGGAGGAGCCTCAGCCCCACTGTATCCACAAGCCAGGGAACCCATCCCCCAATGTTATAGGCTGGAGGAGCCTCAGCCCCACTGTACCCACAAGCCAAGGAACCCATCCCCCAATGTTATAGGATGGAGGAGCCTCAGCCCCACTGTACCCACAAGCCATGGAAACCCATCCCCCAATGTTATAGGCTGGAGGAGCCTCAGCCCCACTGTACCCACAAGCCAAGGAACCCATCCCCCAATGTTATAGGATGGAGGAGCCTCAGCCCCACTGTACCCACAAGCCATGGAAACCCATCCCCCAATGTTATAGGATGAAGGAGCCTCAGCCCCACTGTATCCACAAGCCAGGGAACCCATCCCCCAATGTTATAGGCTGGAGGAGCCTCAGCCCCACTGTGCCCACAAGCCAAGGAACCCATCCCCCAATGTTATAGGTTGCAGGGGCCTCAGCCCCACTGTACCCACAAGCCAAGGAACCCATCTCCCAATGTTACAGGTTGGAGGAGCCTCAGCTCCACTGTACCCACAAGCCAAAGAACCCATCCCCCAATGTTACAGGTTGGAGGAGCCTCAGCCCCACTGTACCCACAAGCCAAGGAACCCATCCCCCAATGTTATAGGTTGGAGGAGCCTCAGCCCCACTGTATCCACAAGCCAGGGAACCCATCCCCCAATGTTATAGGCTGGAGGAGCCTCAGCCCCACTGTACCCACAAGCCAAGGAACCCATCCCCCAATGTTATAGGATGGAGGAGCCTCAGCCCCACTGTACCCACAAGCCATGGAAACCCATCCCCCAATGTTATAGGTTGGAGGAGCCTCAGCCCCACTGTACCCACAAGCCAAGAAACCCATCCCCCAATGTTATAGGCTGGAGGAGCCTCAGCCCCACTGTACCCACAAGCCAGGGAACCCATCCCCCAATGTTATAGGATGGAGGAGCCTCAGCTCTACTGTACCCACAAGCCATGGAAACCCATCCCCCAATGTTATAGGCTGGAGGAGCCTCAGCTCCACTGTACCCACAAGCCAAGGAACCCATCTCCCAATGTTATAGGATGGAGCTGTCTCAGCCCCACTGTACCCACAAGCCAAGGAACCCATCCCCCAATGTTATAGGATGGAGCTATCTCAGCCCCACTGTACCCACAAGCCAAGGAACCTATCCCCCAATGTTATAGGCTGGAGGAGCCTCAGCCCCACTGTACCCACAAGCCAAGGAACCTATCCCCCAATGTTATAGGCTGGAGGAGCCTCAGCCCCACTGTACCCACAAGCCAAGGAACCCATCCCCCAATGTTATAGGTTGGAGGAGCCTCAGCCCCACTGTACCCACAAGCCAAGGAACCCATCCCCCAATGTTATAGTTTGGAGGAGCCTCTGTCCCACTGTACCCACAAGCCAAGGAACCCATCCCCCAATGGTATAGGCTGGAGGAGCCTCAGCCCCACTGTACCCACAAGCCAAGGAACCCATCCCCCAATGTTATAGGTTGGAGAAGCCTCAGCCCCACTGTACCCACAAGCCAAGGAACCCATCCCCCCAATGTTATAGGTTGGAGCAGCCTCAGCCCCACTGTACCCAAAAGCCAAGAAACCCATCCCCCAATGTTATAGGTTGGAGCAGCCTCAGCCCCACTGTACCCAAAAGCCAAGAAACCCATCCCCCAATGTTATAGGTTGGAGAAGCCTCAGCCCCACTGTACCCACTAGCCAAGGAACCCATCCCCCCAATGTTATAGGTTGGAGCAGCCTCAGCCCCACTGTACCCACAAGCCAAGGAACCCATCCCCCAATGTTATAGGTTGGAGGAGCCTCAGCCCCACTGTACACACAAGCCAAGGAACCCATCCCCCAATGTTATAGGTTGGAGGAGCCTCTGTCCCACTGTACCCACAAGCCAAGAAACCCATCCCCCAATGTTATAGGCTGGAGGAGCCTCAGCCCCACTGTACCCACAAGCCAAGGAACCCATCCCTTAATGTTATAGGTTGCAGGAGCCTCAGCCCCACTGTACCCACAAGCCAAGGAACCCATCCCCCAATGTTATAGGCTGGACGAGCCTCAGCCCCACTGTACCCACAAGCCAAGGAACAAATCCCCCAACGTTACAGGTTGGAGGAGCCTCAGCCCCACTGTACCCACAAGCCAAGGAACCCATCCCTTAATGTTATAGGTTGCAGGAGCCTCAGCCCCACTGTACCCACAAGCCGAGGAACCCATCCCCCAATGTTATAGGTTGGAGAAGCCTCTGTCCCACTGTACCCACAAGCCAAGGAACCCATCCCTCAATGTTATAGGTTGGAGGAGCCTCATCCCCACTGTACCCACAAGCCAGGGAACCCATTACCCAATGTTATAGGTTGGAGGAGCCTCAGCCCCACTGTACCCACAAGCCAGGGAACCCATCCACCAATGTTATAGGATGGAGGAGCCTAATCCCCACTGTACCCACAAGCCAGGGAACCCATTACCCAATGTTATAGGTTGGAGGAGCCTCAGCCCCACTGTACCCACAAGCCAAGGAACCCATCCCCCAATGTTATAGGATGGAGAAGCCTCAGCCCCACTGTACCTACAAGCCAAGGAACCCATCCCCCAATGTTATAGGATGAAGCAGCCTCAGCCCCACTGTACCCACAAGCCAAGGAACCCATCCCCCCAATGTTATAGGTTGGAGCAGCCTCAGCCCCACTGTACCCACAAGCCAAGGAACCCATCCCCCAATGTTATAGGATGGAGAAGCCTCAGCCCCACTGTACCCACAAGCCAAGGAACCCATCCCCCAATGTTATAGGATGGAGAAGCCTCAGCCCCACTGTACCCACAAGCCCCACTGTACCCACAAGCCCCACTGTACCCACAAGCCAAGGAACCCATCCCCCCAATGTTATAGGTTGGAGCAGCCTCAGCCCCACTGTACCCACAAGCCAAGGTACCCATCCCCCAATGTTATAGGTTGGAGCAGCCTCAGCCCCACTGTACCCAAAAGCCAAGGAACCCATCCCCCAATGTTATAGGTTGGAGGAGCCTCAGCCCCACTGTACCCACTAGCCAAGAAACCCATCCCCCAATGTTATAGGTTGGAGCAGCCTCAGCCCCACTGTACCCACGAGCCAAGGAACCCATCCCCCAATGTTATAGGTTGGAGGAGCCTCAGCCCCACAGTACCCACAAGCCAAGGAACCCATCCCCAATGTTATAGAATGGAGAAGCCTCAGCCCCACTGTACCCACAAGCCAAGGAACCCATCCACTAATGTTATAGGTTGGAAGAGTCTCAGACCCACTGTACCCACAAGCCAAAGAACCCATCCCCCGATGTTATAGGATGGAGCAGCCTCAGCCCCACTGTACCAACGAGCCAAGGAACCCATCTCCCAATGTTATAGGTTGGAGGAGCCTCAGCCCCACTGTACCAATGAGCCAAGGAACCCATCTCCTAATGTTATAGGTTGGAGGAGCCTCAGCCCCACTGTACCCACAAGCCAAGGAACCCATCCCCCAATGCTGTAGCCACCGCATAATGGTTGGGGGGGGGAATACTCAGCAGGGATGTCTTGGGACGGCCAGGGAAAGTGATAATCCAGGACTGATTTTAGTTCCCAGTCCGCCACTGTGTGTAACCATTACAACAATATAAAAACTTCGAACAGGCCAACAAATGTTATATCTTAAAGATGGATAAATAAGAATGAGAAGGGACAGCGGGACATGGACTCAAAAGCGTGACCGTCCTACCAAACCGGTTGGGAGATATGGTACGGTCTAAATCTTACAGACTTAACACCAAGCATAACACCACAGTGTCGAGATGTGTCTCCTTACAATTGTGGTACTGTGTATGTGAAATGCATCAGTACCACAAATCATATATATATATGGTAACAATATCTGATGACGGGGGCCTGAGGTGGGGGCCCTGCTATGTACGCCCCTGCAGGGACACATAACGCCACATGGATACATCACTATCAGTTCTAAGATATGTGCAGTTGGGCAACATCTCTGCCAACCTGGACCCCTGCACAGATCATTAATGGGCGGTATTTATTCTTTATTTAAAATCATGGAGCGCTTTTTCTTTTGATTCCTTGGTTATCCTCTCCTTCCCTCCACAAGTTTTCGCTCCCCCTCCTCTGGTTTGTCCCTCATCCCATCCCTTTATCAATTTATTGGTGTGTTATCTTCACGAGGCAGCTGCCTTATCAGCCTATCTGTTTATTACAAGAATAAATTGTTATACAGATTTGAGGAATTGTAATTTAATATAGGTATTGTTAATAGCACTTTATTAGTCATTAATTATTAATAAATTATTTAATTTTTTTCGCACATGACACTTTATAGCTTATAAAAATTATCAAAATCATTATTAGTATATATAAATTTAATATAATATTGCACTTTCTTAACTTATCTATCTGTGGGAGGATATTTATTGTTAATTTATTGTATATACAGGGAGGAATTTGCTTACCAATAATATATATATATATATATATATATATATATATATATATATATATATATATATATATATATATATATCCATATTGAAAAGAAGTTCTTCTTTTGATATTTATTTTTGGAATCCGCCGAGGGTATTCTGCCCATGATATTTATTATTGAACAACAAAATTGGGCCCAGGGTAGACAGGTCTTGTAGGTTTTTATCTTTGTCTCATGTGTGTTGTTTTTGTGTTTTTTATTGTAATGGTGGCTTTTTTTGATTCAGTAACTTCAATAAAATAAATTTTTGCATTATCAGGTTGTAGTGCCCCTCAATTTGGCTCCGCAGAGTGCTTTGATACACACATCAGGGCATATCAGATGTGGATGCCCCACAAGAGGGGAACGACTCCTGGGAGAGGGGACATGTTATAACCAGAGGCTGATGTAGCCAATTGTTAGACCACTAATTGTAACACACCGAGCGCTTTTCGTCCAGACACAAATTAACTGTCTCCAACCTCATCCACCTTGAGAACAGTACAAAATAAGCACCCAAAAGTCTCTGATTGTATATTAATACCAATACCTATTACCAGGGACGTAGCTGGTGGGGGGCAGGGGGTCACGTGCCCCAGGGTGCAGCAGGTCAGGGGGGTGCCAAAGGGGTCCTGAGCACAGGTCAAATCTTTGCCCCGGAAAGCCTGGCTTCGCCTCTGCCTATTACCAGATGTATTTTAGGTAAAATTTATTTTTTGCTTCTATTTCTGGGTCAAGGCTGAGCTGGAAGGGTGGGTCATGGAGCAGCTTTACGAGCCTTGAGCATGCTCTGCTGTGGTCAGAGGCCACTGTGGTTTGCTTTGCTCACTCACGCTATTCTCACGAGTGTTTGCATGGTCCTGGAGTAATGAAAGCTATGCTACACTACAGATACTAGAGGAGAGGCACATGGGGCAGGCACCAGGCTGGCTAATTTCTGGCTGATTATTGCTGCTGGGCTTACAGTCCCTTTACTAACTCATCAGAAACATCTGATAGGTCCACGTTTCCTACAAAGCTTTGTCATTAAAGTCATTCATGTAGAGTTTTTAGGGCACAGGTGGCACCGGAGCTGAGGAGAGCTCACAGACCAACAGCCGTGTGGGCTACAGGGTGCAGGTGGCACCGGAGCTGAGGAGAGCTCACAGACCAACAGCCGTGTGGGCTACAGGGTGCAGGTGGCACCGGAGCTGAGGAGAGCTCACAGACCAACAGCCGTGTGGAATACAGGGTGCAGGTGGCTCCGGAGCTGAGGAGAGCTCACAGACCAACAGCCATGTGGGCTACAGGGTGCAGGTGGCTCCGGAGCTTGGGAGAGCTCACAGACCAACAGCCGTGTGGGCTACAGGGTGCAGGTGGCTCCGGAGCTGAGGAGAGCTCACAGACCAACAGCCATGTGGGCTACAGGGTGCAGGTGGCTCCGGAGCTTGGGAGAGCTCACAGACCAACAGCCGTGTGGGCTACAGGGTGCAGGTGGCTCCGGAGCTGAGGAGAGCTCACAGACCAACAGCCATGTGGGCTACAGGGTGCAGGTGGCTCCGGAGCTTGGGAGAGCTCACAGACCAACAGCCGTGTGGGCTACAGGGTGCAGGTGGCACTGGAGCTGAGGAGAGCTCACAGACCAACAGCCGTGTGGGCTACAGGGTGCAGGTGGCTCCGGAGCTGAGGAGAGCTCACAGACCAACAGCCGTGTGGGCTACAGGGTGCAGGTGGCTCCGGAGCTTGGGAGAGCTCACAGACCAACAGCCGTGTGGGCTACAGGGTGCAGGTGGCTCCGGAGCTTGGGAGAGCTCACAGACCAACAGCCGTGTGGAATACAGGGTGCAGGTGGCTCCGGAGCTGAAGAGAGCTCACAGACCAACAGCCGTGTGGGCTACAGGGTGCAGGTGGCACCGGAGCTGAGGAGAGCTCACAGACCAACAGCCGTGTGGGCTACAGGGTGCAGGTGGCTCCGGAGCTGAGGAGAGCTCACAGACCAACAGCCGTGTGGGCTACAGGGTGCAGGTGGCACCAGAGCTGAGGAGAGCTCACAGACCAACAGCCGTGTGGGCTACAGGGTGCAGGGGGCACCGAAGCTGAGGGGAGCTCGCAGACCAACAGCCGTGTGGGCTACAGGGTGCAGGTGGCTCCGGAGCTGAAGAGAGCTCACAGACCAACAGCCGTGTGGGCTACAGGGTGCAGGTGGCACCGGAACTGAGGAGAGCTCACAGACCAACAGCCGTGTGGGCTACAGGGTGCAGGTGGCACCGAAAATGAGGAGAGCTCACAGACCAACAGCCCTGTGGGCTACAGGGTGCAGGTGGCACCGAATCTTGGGAGAGCTCACAGACCAACAGCCGTGTGGGCTACAGGGTGCAGGTGGCACCGGAGCTTGGGAGAGCTCACAGACCAACAGCCGTGTGGGCTACAGGGTGTAGGTGGCACCGGAGCTTGGGAGAGCTCACAGACCAACAGCCGTGTGGGCTACAGGGTGCAGGTGGCACTGGAGCTGAGGAGAGCTCACAGACCAACAGCCGTGTGGGCTACAGGGTGCAGGTGGCTCCAGAGCTTGGGAAAGCTCACAGACCAACAGCCGTGTGGGCTACAGGGTGCAGGTGGCACCGGAGCTGAGGAGAGCTCACAGACCAACAGCCGTGTGGGCTACAGGGTGCAGGTGGCACCGGAGCTGAGGAGAGCTCACAGACCAACAGCCATGTGGGCTACAGGGTGCAGGTGGCTCCGGAGCTTGGGAGAGCTCACAGACCAACAGCCGTGTGGAATACAGGGTGCAGGTGGCTCCAGAGCTTGGGAAAGCTCACAGACCAACAGCCGTGTGGGCTACAGGATGCAGGTGGCACCGAAACTGAGGAGAGCTCACAGACCAACAGCCGTGTGGAATACAGGGTGCAGGTGGCTCCAGAGCTTGGGAAAGCTCACAGACCAACAGCCGTGTGGGCTACAGGGTGCAGGTGGCTCATGAGCTTGGGAGTTGACAAACCAACAGCCGTGTGGGCTACAGGGTGCAGGTGGCTCCGGAGCTGAGGAGAGCTCACAGACCAACAGCCGTGTGGGCTACAGGGTGCAGGTGGCACCGGACCTGAGGGGAGGTCACAGACCAACAGCCGTGTGGGCTACAGGGTGCAGGTGGCTCCGGAGCTGAGGAGAGCTCACAGACCAACAGCCATGTGGGCTACAGGGTGCAGGTGGCACCGGACCTGAGGGGAGGTCACAGACCAACAGCCGTGTGGGCTACAGGGTGCAGGTGGCACCGCAGCTTGGGAGAGCTCACAGACCAACAGCCGTGTGGGCTACAGGGTGCAGGTGGCACTGGAGCTGAGGAGAGCTCACAGACCAACAGCCGTGTGGGCTACAGGGTGCAGGTGGCTCCAGAGCTTGGGAAAGCTCAGAGACCAACAGCCGTGTGGGCTACAGGGTGCAGGTGGTACCAGAGCTGAGGAGAGCTCACAGACCAACAGCCGTGTGGGCTACAGGGTGCAGGTGGCACCGAAACTGAGGAGAGCTCACAGACCAACAGCCGTGTGGGCTACAGGGTGCAGGTGGCACCGGAGCTGAGGAGAGCTCACAGACCAACAGCCATGTGGGCTACAGGGTGCAGGTGGCTCATGAGCTTGGGAGTTGACAAACCAACAGCCGTGTGGGCTACAGGGTGCAGGTGGCTCCGGAGCTTGGGAGAGCTCACAGACCAACAGCCGTGTGGGCTACAGGGTGCAGGTGGCACCGGAACTGAGGAGAGCTCACAGACCAACAGCCGTGTGGGCTACAGGGTGCAGGTGGCACCGGAGCTGAGGAGAGCTCACAGACCAACAGCCGTGTGGGCTACAGGGTGCAGGTGGCACCAGAGCTGAGGAGAGCTCACAGACCAACAGCCGTGTGGGCTACAGGGTGCAGGTGGCACCGGAGCTGAGGAGAGCTCACAGACCAACAGCCGTGTGGGCTACAGGGTGCAGGTGGCACCAGAGCTGAGGAGAGCTCACAGACCAACAGCCGTGTGGGCTACAGGGTGCAGGTGGCACCGAAACTGAGGAGAGCTCACAGACCAACAGCCGTGTGGGATACAGGGTGCAGGTTGCTCCGGAGCTGAGGAGAGCTCACAGACCAACAGCCGTGTGGGCTATAGGGTGCAGGTGGCTCCGGAGCTGAGGAGAGCTCACAGACCAACAGCCATGTGGGCTACAGGGTGCAGGTGGCACCGGAGCTTGGGAGAGCTCACAGACCAACAGCCATGTGGGCTACAGGGTGTAGGTGGCTCATGAGCTTGGGAGTTGACAAACCAACAGCCCTGTGGGCTACAGGGTGCAGGTGGCACCGGAGCTGAGGGGAGCTCACAGACCAACAGCCATGTGGGCTACAGGGTGCAGGTGGCACCGGAGCTGAGGAGAGCTCACAGACCAACAGCCGTGTGGACTACAGGGTGCAGGTGCTACCAGAGCTGAGGAGAGCTCGCAGACCAACAGCCGTGTGGGCTACAGGGTGCAGGTGGCTCCGGAGCTTGGGAGAGCTCACAGACCAACAGCCGTGTGGGCTACAGGGTGCAGGTGGCTCCGGAGCTGAGGAGAGCTCACAGACCAACAGCCGTGTGGGCTACAGGGTGCAGGTGGCTCCGGAGCTGAGGAGAGCTCACAGACCAACAGCCGTGTGGGCTACAGGGTGCAGGTGGCTCCGGAGCTGAGGAGAGCTCACAGACCAACAGCCGTGTGGGCTACAGGGTGCAGGGGGCACCGCAGCTTGGGAGAGCTTGCAGTTCACCTGCCATGTGGGCTACAGGGTGCAGGTGGCACCGGAGCTGAGGAGAATTCACAGACCAACAGCCATGTGGGCTACAGGGTGCAGGTGGCACCGGACCTGAGGGGAGGTCACAGACCAACAGCCGTGTGGGCTACAGGGTGCAGGTTGCACCGGAGCTGAGAAGAGCTCGCAGACCAACAGCCGTGTGGGCTACAGGGTGCAGGTGGCACCGAATCTTGGGAGAGCTCACAGACCAACAGCCCTGTGGGCTAAAGGGTGCAGGTGGCACCGGAGCTGAGGAGAGCTCGCAGACCAACAGCCGTGTGGGCTACAGGGTGCAGGTGGCACCGGACCTGAGGGGAGGTCACAGACCAACAGCCGTGTGGGCTACAGGGTGCAGGTTGCACCGGAGCTGAGGAGAGCTCACACACCAACAGCCGTGTGGGCTACAGGGTGCAGGGGGCATCGGAGCTGAGGAGAGCTCACACACCAACAGCCGTGTGGGATACAGGGTGCAGGTTGCACCGGAGCTGAGAAGAGCTCGCAGACCAACAGCCGTGTGGGCTACAGGGTGCAGGTGGCACCGGAACTGAGGAGAGCTCGCAGTCCGACAACTATGTGGGGTACAGGGTGCAGGTGGCACCGGAACTGAGGAGAGCTCACAGACCAACAGCCGTGTGGGCTACAGGGTGCAGGTGGCACTGGAGCTGAGGAGAGCTCGCAGACCAACAGCCGTGTGGGCTACAGGGTGTAGGTGGAACCGGAACTGAGGAGAGCTCACAGACCAACAGCCGTGTGGGCTACAGGGTGCAGGTGGCACCGGAACTGAGGAGAGCTCACAGACCAACAGCCGTGTGGGCTACAGGGTGCAGGTGGCACCGGAGCTGAGGAGAGCTCACAGACCAACAGCCGTGTGGGCTACAGGGTGCAGGTGGCACCGGAACTGAGGAGAGCTCACAGACCAACAGCCGTGTGGGCTACAGGGTGTAGGTGGCACCGGAACTGAGGAGAGCTCGCAGACCAACAGCCGTGTGGGCTACAGGGTGCAGGTGGCACCGAATCTTGGGAGAGCTCACAGACCAACAGCCGTGTGGGCTACAGGGTGCAGGGGGCACCAGAGCTTGTGATAGCTCAGAGACCAACAGCCGTGTGGGCTACAGGGTGCAGGTAGTAACCGGAGCAGGATCTATTGCCCCATATGTGTACTGAGGAAAGCTTGTCTATGCTGGATTTTGTGAAAGTGAAAATAAACCATTTGAGTTAACTACCCCCCCCCGATGTATGTCTGTGTCTGAGAAGTCATACAACTGGTGGAGGATGCGGGCATCTTGCTAGGAGCAACCACAGACGAAGATGGCCACTACATGTGACTGCTGGCGCTGGCAGTGTGTTACATGTAAGAAGCCAGAGCCAGTTAAAGTTAACTCTGACAGTGATGTGTTGCGTGTAAGCGGTTTGGGTCTGCATGAGCAGCGTGGCTTAAAGGGACAGCGTTCCCAAAAGCCTGGCCAAAAAATGCAGCTAGAAACGTGGACATTGTCCCTGAAAGGGTTAATGTTCCTCAGGACACTGCAATGGTTGTCTGATGAGTTTCGGGTCTGACTCACCAGGTGGCAGTAATGTGGATCCTATAGACAGCTTCACCTTGTCTGTGTGTGTCCATGACGGATGTGCTCTTACCTCATAAGGTTTGGCAGATAGCTTACTCCGCTGCTCATCAGGATACGTAGATACGTTTCAGAAGTTTTATTTTAGTACAGAATCTTGCATTAAACGCTTCTTACAGCAGGAAACTTGTGATATAAATATAACAGCAGCAGGTAAAAAAGACTGTAGACTGCAGGAGGGAGCAGCACGTGTGATGTAACCCCATAACAGCAGCAGGTAAAAAAGACTGTAGACTGCAGGAGGAAGCAGCACCTGTGATGTAACCCAATAACAGCAGTAGGTAAAGAGACTGTAGACTGCAGGAGAGAGCGGCACGTGTGATGTAACCTCATAACAGCAGAAGGTAAAAAAGACTGTAGACTGCCGGACAGAGCAGCACGTATGATGTAAGCCCATAACAGCAGCAGGTAAAAAAGACTGTAGACTGCCGGACAGAGCAGCACGTGTGATGTGATGTAAGACTGCAGCAGGGAGCAGCATGTGTGATGTAACCCTCATAAGAGCAGCAGGTAAAAAGACTGTAGACCGCAGGAGGGAGCAGCACGTGTGCACTGCTTGGATGCAAACTAAAAATGGCTGAGGGAGAGGGGAAGATGAGGGCAAAAGAGGAGAGGGGCATCACAGCTAGACTAAGGGAGCCAGGAAGAGACAAAAGCAGTTAAAGGCACACTGCTCAGCCTATGTAAATAAAGACTATTTCAAGCATTTACCCTGGGTAAAATGAAACACACTTTATGGGACATGACACTGAACTGTGCAGAATTCCCACATATGGCATCACAATCAACAATGACTCAGTTTTACAGCCTAACCCTAATTTTACATCACTGTGCAGAGTGTATATCACCAGACCACCCCCCCCCCGACTATCAATTATACTGTAGGCATCATATGACTCACCTGAGCTCCTGCAGGTGGCAGCGCGGATCTCTGAGCCCCTCACACAGACGCGTCACTCCAGAGTCCTCTAGATTATTCTGTGATAAGTCCAGTTTGATGAGAGATTTGTTCGTGAGCAGAGCAGAGGCGAGGACATCGCAGCACAGGGGAGACAGATCACACAGCGAGAGGCTGCAGAGACACAACAGAGAAACTCTGATCAGAGACTTGTGTAGTCATTGTGTGTCTTTGTATAGCTTCTCTCCCCCACCAGGGGCAGACTGGGATTAAAAAACACCTCAGGACGTTTCGGGGCACATCAGCCCTGCTGCACTGTTCTTGGCGCAGTATAGGATTTTAATGTCACAATAGATATATATACACATACTACATTTTGTTCCATAAGACGCACACAGAGGACAAAAATAAGACAAAACATTTCCTGAACCAAATGATGTCCTAAAACCCGCTCCCAATCACCCCATTACAGGCAGTGAGGGTCATCCCCCATTACAGCCAGTGTGCAGCATCCCTGATTGCAGCCAGTGAGGTGCACCCCTCATCACATCCAGTGAACGGCAGTGACCCCCTCCCTCCCCCAGAAATCTGCACTATAAGTGGGCAGGCAGGGTAACTGATTTATGTCTGCCTGCCCACCACCGCTGCTGTTGCCACCATCACCACACAAACACTCCCGCACAGTCAAACTTACCAGCGCACCGGGGTCGCTGCAGTGGTATTTTCGGAGTGACGTCCAACGGAAACAATGGCTGCCGCCCATAGACACAGGCCACGCCCACCAGTCGCTCGGAACCACCACAGCAAGCGGTGGTTTGTATGTATATGTTAAAGGGTGACATCAACAGCAGCAGCTGTTGAATTATTATTTAAGTTCCCCCCCGGTTCTCACCTGCTGCTTGGGGTGAGCTGAAAATCCGAGAGAGAGCCCCTGGAGAGCGAGGGCGACATGAGCGTGTAATGGCGGTGACCAGTGTACACGTGTCGTTATGGAGCAGCGGTGAGAAGAGGACGGGGTGATGGTGTCACCATCTGCTGACTGAGCTGCAAGGAAAGCTGTGGACGGCGTTCAAGGATTCTGCCAGCTTGCAAGGCGGCATCGGCTACAGAGGGTCCGGATCTCATCCCCGGAGTGGTGGTGGGGCAGCGGGGAGGTCTGCTGGTTAGCTGCTCCACACCATCGGAGTGAGCAGCGGTGTGTGCAGGGGCAGCGTCAAATCGAGCCTGGATGAGTCACTTCCCTGATCAGCTGAGTTCTCAGTTAAGGTGGCATGCACATATTATGAGCTTGGCATATACAGCCCCATACAGCTGGCCCTAACACTCAATTGGCCTAACACTGTCCCCACTTCAATCTGGAGTGTCCTGATCACTGATCAAAATGCGCCTCTTATACACCAGGGAAACTCTCTTGAATACCATTATACCCAGGCTGCCATCTTTTTCTGCGCTTGGGGTTTTGGTTATGGACAATCGCCAAAGTAGGCCGCAGGCGCTGCGTTGAACGGCGGAGAAGGGGAAAAAGAGCAGGGGTTTTGGTCAGGCTAAAAAGGATAGGCCTGCTTTCGGCTCTCCCATCCATGCATCTAGCCAATCTACGATCACTACCGAACAAAATAGAGGAACTACATCTGTTGTGCAACAATCATCCAGAGTTCTCTAATTCAGCTATTGTCTGCTTCACTGAGACCTGGCTTAGTGACAACATTCCTGATGTGGCTCTGGAACTCCCAAATTTTAATAACATTAGTGCAAAAATCACGTGGTGGCGGTATCTGCTTCTACGTGAATTCCAAATAGTGCAAAGACATAAAAATTCTTGCTCAAAGCTGCTCCACATGCTTAGAACTATTAGCAGTCAACTGCAGACCTTTCTACGCTCCAAGGGAATTTTCCTCATTTATCCTGATCGGTGTCTATATTCCCCCACAGGCATCTGTAAAATCTGCTATAGATGGCTTAGTTGACTGTATTAGTGAATGTGAAAGGAAATATCCCCAGGCCCTTATCATCATAATGGGTGATTTCAACCAGGCTAAGCTTAATCTAGAATTGCCGAAGTTCATCCAGCACATTACATGTCCCACCAGAGGCGGAAATTACCTCGACCATTGCTACACAATGATCAAAGGGGCTTACAAACGTATAGTCAAAGCAGCAATTGGTTATTCTGATGACTGTTAGGCACTTACCTCATCGCCGTTCCTGGTCCCGCGGCGCGCTGCCGGGTGGCTCCCACCGGGCTGCGGCCCGACGGTCCCCGGGTCTGCCAGCTCCTCGGCATCGTCGTGGGGGTCAGGGGCTGGCGGTGCAGGACGCCGTGGGTGGCCGCGTCGCAGCCCGCTCCGCGCGGCTGCGCGGCCCTGCGGCTCTCCCCTGTGACACGGCGCTTCCTCCTCCTGGCGGGGGCGCGCCCGATCATCAACGTGCTCGCGCGCGCGCGCGAGCACGTCTGCTTTATGCCTCCCGGCGGCGCTTCCCCCAGCGCGCCCGCCGGGGGCGAGTTTGAAATGTCCAATCTGTGGCTGGTTCCTGGGATCGGACCCAGGGACTGGTCGGCCTGTCTGGCCTGGGCCGTCCAGCTCCTGGGACCGATCCCATTTCCTTGGATGCACCAATCAGTTTGTTTCCCTCCATTGTCCCCTTTTCCCAATGGCCAGTGTTCCCTATAAAGTTATACTGCTTCAGTATCCCAGTGCCCGTTATAGCTTCTGGGTTCTGGATGTGTGTTGCTGTACCTTAGTGAAGAATTTGGATTTGGATTTGGATTTGGACCTCGACTATTCTTGCTAGCTGCCTGCCCTGACCTCTTGCTTTGCCTGACCACTCTCTTGCCTGACCCTCCTGTACCTCGCCTGTGACCTCCTGGATTTGACCTCGGCTACCCTCGACCATTCTTTGTCATCTCCCTTGGATACCTCGCCTGTGACCTCCTGGTTTGACCTCGGCCTGATTTACGGACTTTCGCACCCGGCATCCTCATTCGGGATTCCCTGCCAAACACCAAGCTGCACCTTAAGTTACTATCCTTTGCGCCTGTTAAGTCCTGGGGGCAACCGACTGGGAGAGGCATTACCCGTGTCTCCCACAAGCGGGGGCTTGTCTATAGGCGGAAGTGGCGGTGGAGATTGGGGGATACTGACTTAAGACAGACGGGTGTTTGGTACAATCCTGATATTATAACGGGCCAAAGAAGAATGGACCAAATTCTGGAGCAGGTGCAGGCCCTGACAGCGGCGGTTGAGCACCTGGCTCATCGAGTTGCGTCCCAGGAGAACCGTCCTACTCCCATTGTCCCCACTTCTCAGGGGACTCCGGCCGCAATGACTGTGGAACCCAAGATCCCGCTCCCTGAAAAGTTTTTTGGCGATAGGGCAAAATTTGCCAATTTCCGGGACTCTTGTAAACTATACTTCCAGCTTCGCCCGGTCTCCTCGGGCTCACAGGAACAAAAGGTGGGCTTGATTATTTCCCTGTTGCATGGAGACCCTCAGTCCTGGGCGTTTAGCTTATCAGCTCAGGACCCCATCCGCCAGTCGGTGGATAGTTTCTTCGCTGCTATGGAGGTCCTTTATGATGATCCTGACAAAGGGGCCTCAGCTGACGCTAAGTTACGTACCCTCCGCCAGGGACGCCGTCCAGCCGAGGACTACTGTTCCGAATTCCGGCGTTGGGCAGTTGACTCACGTTGGAACAATCCTGCCCTCTGCGGCCAATTCCGGTTAGGTCTGGCTGACTCTATCAAGGACACCCTGGTGAACTACCCGGAACCCCAAACTCTGGATGAATTGATGCATTTAGCCATCCGTATTGATCGCCGACTCCGGGAAAGGCGCCTAGAGAAAGGATCACATCCTGAATCCGCTGCAAAATCTGAGGCTCTAGTCGCTCAACCTTCAGAAGAGCCTATGCAGCTAGGTGCCACCAGGCTCACCGAAGGCGAGAGACGACGACGCCTATCCGAGGGGCTCTGTCTTTACTGTGGTGGGACCGGCCACATGGTTAGACTTTGCCCAAAGAAACCGTCGGGAAACTTCAGAGCCTAGGGGGTTTCGAGGGGGCCCTCCTAGGCTGTAAGGTATCTCCTCAAGTATCGTCTCCAGTTTTCGTCCCAGTTCAGTTTATGAATGGTGCTAAATATGTTAATCTAAAGGCGCTTCTAGATTCTGGAGCAGCTGGGAATTTCCTAGACTCTGATCTAGCACAGACTCTAGGAATTATGGTACAGACCTTGCCAACTCCTATCCGGGTTTCAGCCATTGATGGCACTCCAGTGGCCGGGGGGTTAGTTCGGTTCCAATCACCTCCTATGCAAATCAAAGTAGGAGCCAGTCATTCTGAGGTTATCAGGTTCCTGATTTTGAGCATGCCTGGTACTCCTTTGATTTTGGGGTTGCCATGGCTGCAGGAGCATAATCCTCAAATTGATTGGGTCTCGGGGCAAATTACCAAGTGGGGACACCAGTGTTTCCGGAACTGCCTAGAATTTCCCCTCAGGGTTACGCGCCTACTCCCTGTTGGGATTCCAACTCCATATTTGGAGTTTGCTGATGTTTTTTCAGAAAAGGCAGCAGACAAACTTCCTCCCCATAGACCTTGGGACTGCCCAATAGAACTGCTCCCTGGTACGATGCCTCCCAGAGGGAGAATATTTAACTTGACCCGGGCGGAAACCCTTGCCATGCGGGAATATATCGCCGAGAACTTAGAAAAAGGGTTTATTCGGCCTTCATCTTCTCCAGCAGGGGCAGGGTTTTTTTTTGTGGAGAAAAAGGATGGGGGACTTCGCCCCTGTATCGATTACCGGGGCTTAAATAACATCACGGTAAAGAATAAGTATCCCCTACCGCTTATTGAGGGACTCTTTACGCAGGTGGTCGGGGCGCAGGTTTTCTCTAAACTGGATCTCCGAGGGGCCTATAACCTCATAAGAATTAGGCAGGGGGACGAGTGGAAAACGGCCTTTAATACCCTTGAAGGGCATTATGAATATTTGGTTATGCCTTTCGGCCTGTGTAATGCCCCTGCGGTCTTTCAGAGTTTTGTCAATGAAATTTTCAGGGATTATCTCGGCCGGTTTATGGTTGTCTACCTAGATGACATTTTAATTTTTTCTTCATCCCTTGACGAGCATCGTAAACATGTGAGCCTAGTTTTGCAGAAACTTAGGGAGAATTGTTTATATGCCAAATTAAAGAAATGCCAATTTGAGGTATCTGAGGTCCCGTTCCTAGGTTACATTATCTCCAAATCTGGTCTGTCTATGGACCAATCTAAGGTGAGGGCTGTTTTAGAATGGGAGCAGCCCAGAGATCTGAAGGGCCTGCAGAGGTTTTTGGGTTTTGCCAATTTTTATAGAAGGTTCATTAAGAATTTCTCTGCCCTGGTTACACCTCTAACTAACCTAACTAAGAAAAGCGGGTACCCCCCGGTTTGGCCGGCTCAAGCTGTCCAGGCCTTCGGGAATCTTAAGAGGGTATTTAGCGTTGCTCCCGTCCTAGTCCATCCCGATGAACAACGACCTTTCCTTGTGGAGGTGGATGCTTCAGAGTTAGCGGTCGGGGCGGTCTTGTCTCAATACAACGGCTCACCTGCACGCCTCCATCCATGTGCCTTCTTTTCCAAGAAATTCTCAGCGGCCGAAAGGAATTATGATATCGGCAACAGAGAATTACTGGCCATCAAGCTTGCCTTCCAGGAATGGAGACACTGGCTGGAGGGGGCTCAGTATCCAGTTACGGTCTTTACTGACCATAAAAATCTAGAATACATCCAGTCCGCCAAGAGGTTAACTCCTAGACAGGCTCGTTGGTCCTTATTCTTTTCTCGGTTTAATTTTTCTATAACGTATAAACCCGGGTCTAAGAATATAAAGGCAGACGCCCTGTCTCGGAGTTTCTCTCCCCCTGACTTACCGGAAAGGGTGGTTTCTCCCATCGTACCTCGCTCCCTAGTGGTGGCCGCCATTCAACCCCAACTTCCTGATCTCACTCAGTTCCAGGCCCAAGCTCCTCCTGGGAAACCCGTGTCGGCCCTGTTTGTGCCCTCTACTTACCGGTCTGAGTTTTTGTCCCATTTTCATGATACCAAAACAACAGGTCATCCAGGGATTAAGAAAACCATAGCTTTATTGTTACGCCAAGTTTGGTGGCCCTCTCTTAGGAAGGACGTTCAAAGGTTTGTCTCCGCTTGCAAAGTCTGTGCCCAAAGTAAGTCCTTGAGGAGCTCACCGGAAGGCCCACTCCTTCCATTATCCATTCCTGCCTCCCCGTGGACACATCTGGCCATTGATTTTGTTACTGACCTTCCTCCGTCTCAGGGACATACGGTCATTTGGGTAATTGTGGACCGCTTTAGCAAGATGGCCCATTTCGTCCCTTTAAAGAAACTCCCCTCAGCTCAAACTCTTGCTCAACTTTTCATTACTCATGTCTTTAGGATTCATGGTATTCCCATGGATGTTGTTTCGGATAGGGGGGTCCAGTTTGTCTCCCGGTTCTGGAGGGCTTTCTGTGCCAAGTTGGGGTTCACCGTCTCCCTTTCCTCGGCCTTTCATCCGCAGTCGAATGGTCAAACCGAGAGAACGAACCAGTCCCTGGAACAATATTTGCGCTGTTTTACGGCGGGTTCTCAGACTGATTGGGCCTCCTTCTTACCTTTTGCGGAATTTGCCTTTAACAACGCCACGCATTCATCCACAGGGGTTTCTCCTTTCCACTGTGTTTATGGCAAGGATCTGAAGTTTTCTGCTCTTTCGGACCAACCCTCTAGAGTTCCCTCCGTGGATGAATGGGTTTCCAAATGGCCAGGGGAGTGGAATAAAATCCAGCAACACCTAACTAGGGCCGCTTGTCAACAGAAAAAATTTTTTGATCACAAGCGATCATCTAATTCTAACTTTAAAGTGGGTGACTGGGTTTGGCTTTCAACCAAGAACTTGGCGCTTCGCCAACCCTCCGCTAAGTTAGGACCTAAGTTTATTGGCCCATTCCCCATAACACATAAAGTTAATCAGGTTACATACCGGTTGGCCCTCCCTTCATCCATGAAAATCTGTAATTCCTTTCATGTTTCACTTCTTAAGTCCGCAAGAAACCATGAACCTAATTGTCCTCCTAGTCCTGTGGTAGTTGATGGGCATCAGGAGTTTGAGGTTGCCCGGGTCCTTGATTCTCGTTTCTTTCGGAACTCTCTTCAATATCTTATTGACTGGAAGGGGTACGGTCCGGAAGAAAGATCTTGGGTTCCTGCCAGAGAAGTTCATGCGCAGAATTTGGTAAAGAAGTTTTATAGGGAGAATCCTTTAAAACCCAGCTTGGAGGGTCCAGTGGCCCCTCCTCAGGGGGGGGGTAATGTTAGGCACTTACCTCATCGCCGTTCCTGGTCCCGCGGCGCGCTGCCGGGTGGCTCCCACCGGGCTGCGGCCCGACGGTCCCCGGGTCTGCCAGCTCCTCGGCATCGTCGTGGGGGTCAGGGGCTGGCGGTGCAGGACGCCGTGGGTGGCCGCGTCGCAGCCCGCTCCGCGCGGCTGCGCGGCCCTGCGGCTCTCCCCTGTGACACGGCGCTTCCTCCTCCTGGCGGGGGCGCGCCCGATCATCAACGTGCTCGCGCGCGCGCGCGAGCACGTCTGCTTTATGCCTCCCGGCGGCGCTTCCCCCAGCGCGCCCGCCGGGGGCGAGTTTGAAATGTCCAATCTGTGGCTGGTTCCTGGGATCGGACCCAGGGACTGGTCGGCCTGTCTGGCCTGGGCCGTCCAGCTCCTGGGACCGATCCCATTTCCTTGGATGCACCAATCAGTTTGTTTCCCTCCATTGTCCCCTTTTCCCAATGGCCAGTGTTCCCTATAAAGTTATACTGCTTCAGTATCCCAGTGCCCGTTATAGCTTCTGGGTTCTGGATGTGTGTTGCTGTACCTTAGTGAAGAATTTGGATTTGGATTTGGATTTGGACCTCGACTATTCTTGCTAGCTGCCTGCCCTGACCTCTTGCTTTGCCTGACCACTCTCTTGCCTGACCCTCCTGTACCTCGCCTGTGACCTCCTGGATTTGACCTCGGCTACCCTCGACCATTCTTTGTCATCTCCCTTGGATACCTCGCCTGTGACCTCCTGGTTTGACCTCGGCCTGATTTACGGACTTTCGCACCCGGCATCCTCATTCGGGATTCCCTGCCAAACACCAAGCTGCACCTTAAGTTACTATCCTTTGCGCCTGTTAAGTCCTGGGGGCAACCGACTGGGAGAGGCATTACCCGTGTCTCCCACAAGCGGGGGCTTGTCTATAGGCGGAAGTGGCGGTGGAGATTGGGGGATACTGACTTAAGACAGACGGGTGTTTGGTACAATCCTGATAATGACTCCCTTATCCACCTGGTTCTTGCATACAGGCAACAATTGAAAAACAGCAAGCCATTCTTTATTACTACGAAGAAATGGACAGAGGAAGCAAAATCCAATGTACAAGCATGCTTCGAATATACTAATTGGGAAGTCTTTAAGAACTCAGATAACATCAGTGACTGGACCGACAAGGTCACATCTTATATCAAGTTCTGTGAAGATATGCTGATTCCCACTAGGACCTACAAGAAACAGGTGAACAACAAACCTTGGTTCAACAGCTCGATCAAGGTCCTTAGGATGAAAAAGGAGGCAGCCCACAAAAATGGCAATCTTCCTGAATATAGAAGATTCCAGAATTTGCTATCGAAGGAGATCAACGCTGCAAAAAGTTCATATTCAACCAAGCTGGAGGAGAAATTTTCTTCAGCCAACTCCAAAGCACTTTGGTCTGGCCTAAAACGGATCACTAACTTTAAAGGCTCCTCCCCTCCCATCACTCCGAGCAAGGAGCTTGCTGAGGAACTAAATCAGTTCTACAGCTGGTTTGACACAATGAAGTCTGTAGGAGGCCCTGTTAACCCTCTTCCATTCGCAAGTAGCACATCCTGTCCAGATACTTCATCCACACTGGTCCTTGAAGTGTCAGATGTTAAGAAGATTCTGTCGACCCTCAACCCCAGGAAGGCATCCGGTCCCGATGAAATTTCCACAACCCGCCCCAATGTATGTGCAGAACAGATTGCTCCGGTCCTAACCAACATCTTCAGAAGTTCACTAGAGGTTGAAATTGTTCCTGACTGTCTGAAGAAATTATTATTCCAGTCCCAAAGTCATCATCCGCTTCGGCCTTGAATGACTACAGACCCGTTGCTCTGACCCCAGTGGTCATGAAGTTTTTCGAACGATTGGTCATGTCATTCCTCAAGGAGGCTATTGGCTCCCAGTGGGATCCACTACAGTTTGCATACAAAGCAAACAGATCTGCAGAGGACTCTTAATCTGGCAATCAAGTTCGTATAAGATCATGTTGATCGACCCAAGTCATACACCAGATTGCTATTTGTGGATTTCTCATCTGCTTTTAACACCATTGATCCCCAAATTCTCCATGGGAAGATGCTTTCTCTGGGCAAGGTTATTCAGCTGGATTATTAGCTTTCTTAATGGCAGGTCCCAGAGAGTCAAACTGGGCCCCTTTATTTACTCGTCTAGGATCACAAACATTGGTGCACCTCAGGAATGTGTTATGTCCCCCCTTCTCTTTTCACTTTACACAAATGACTTCACCTCCTCAGATCCTTCAATCAATATCATCAAGTATGCAGATGATACCACCTTGGTAGGCCTCATCAACGACAACGATGAGTCTACCTACCGGACCCAAGTCAAAACCCTGGAATCCTGGTGCAGTGCAAACAACCTTATTCTGAACACCCAGAAAACAGTTGAACTCATAATTTACTTCAGGCGTTCCCACCTAGCGCACCATCCCATTTCGATTGGTGATGAAGAAGTCAAAATCGTTACCAGCACAAAATTTCTTGGTACCGTGATCACACAGGACTTGAAGTGGAGCATGCAAGCTACCCTCATCTTGAAGAAGGCCCAACAGAGGCTATACTTCCTGAGACAATTGGTAAGATACGGTATGTCTAAAAGGATCCTAAAAACCTTTTACAATGCTGCCATAGGATGACTTCTGACCTCCTCCTTCACTGTCTGGTACAGCGGGGCTACAGCCAAAGACAAGAACAGGCTGAAGAGGATAACCAGGTCTGCCGAGCGGATCATAGGATTCCCCTTACCATCTCTAGAGGAACAATACAAGAGCAGAATCTGCACAAAGGCTAAAAAAATAGCTATGGCCCCACGCACCCAGGGCATTCTTTCTTCAGACTCTTACCCTCTGACTGCAGGTACCTGGCTCTTTCAACTAGAACCTCCAGGCACAAAAATAGTTTTTTTCCTATGGCGTTAAGGCACTGAATAACATGCACTGAACTTTTACCTGTCACTACTATGTTACTGTGTTACTACTTTGTATTATATGTATTATATGTTATTGTTTATAGCTCTAATGGTGAATCTCCTGCCAAAAAGCATTCCTTGTATGTATCCTGTACTTATTAGCGGTATTCAGTATTCAGCTGCGGCAGGCATAAGGTCACCCAGCCCACCCGCTGCCCTATTATTGTGCAGGCAGCACTTGGGGGCCCACTCACTGGCTGCCACCCACACTCACGCATGTGCCACCACCCGCCCTCCCGCTTCCATCTCACCGACCGCAGCCCTCCCAGGTGCCAGCCTACCGGGATTTTGTCATTCCACCCCTTTCACCTACTATAAACCCCCACCCCAGCACTGTAGGAGAATAGCAGAGACATCGGACACTAATCAGAAGCAGCTGCATTTTCATTTCACCAACTATTTTGTTGGAGTTGTGCATGTTGTTGTGGTAGTCGGTGGAAATAAAATCTGATTCTTCTTCCCCTATAACCCCACATTACCCAGGACGAGTCTGCGGAGCCGTGCAGTAACAGCTGTATCTCTCTGCTCATTGGCAGGACACTCAGTGGAGAGGTCCCTAAATCATCATCCAATCAGTATCTTGATTGAGGTAATGTTGTCTAAGCAGCTTCTCAGTGGTGAGTGGTGACTGGTGGTGGTGGTGGTGGTGGTGGGTGGGGGGCTTACTCAATGGGCGCTTGCCCCTGTACCAAGATCTCGAGGATCTCCTTCACCACCCAATCCACAAATCAACATACTTACCACTCCCTTGCCGCAGCAAACGATCCGAGTCCTTGGTCCCACATATCACCTCCAAGGTATCTGGTGTCACGAGGTCATGGAGAATCTTTTGAGCAGGGGTCAGCTCCATCCACTTGGGTAGTCCTCCTCCAGATTGTAATCTAACACAAACACCCAATTCTTTTGTAGTAAGAAATTACTTAGGGCAACTTGTCAACTGATAGCTGAGAGTTTTTCCGAACTGCTTTTTTGAGGTCATCATACTTCTCCTTTTCTTGTTTAATATCCTTTGACCCAGGACCCGCAGCATTTACTACTTGCACAATCTCTCACAGGCTCTTGGACTACTTTGGATGTGGAGTGTGAGCGGCTGCCATACAGCAAAAAAAAAAAAACTTGGCATTACCATTGGCAATGGCCAGTGTAAGAACTTCATTAAGCCTGGAACTTAATGTAACTGGCCGTGCTGATGTTGTTGGTTGCCTTGCTCCCCCATCCCCTGGGTTTAGTGGGTGTTTGGGTGACATATGGAGACTAGTCCCGCTATGATGTGCAGAGCAGATTGATCCGGGGGAGCCACAAGACAGGCTATCCCTGTGGGATGGAGTGGAAGTACATGATGTATTCAACTGCTAACGACGGTGTGGAGAGTGGCATAGAGAAGATACGGGGCCTCTGCAGTGAGGATTTTGATGGTGAGCTGTATGGCTGCCACTGGTGGAGTGGAGGTTTCTGCTTTGGCTGGAATGGCTATTCTGCTCAGATTGGCCATCCTCTGTGTTTGCCTGGTGCTTTTGTGCCTGCTGGGTGACCTCTCTCTCCTTGTTGTATGTGAATGAAGCTTCCTAGGGGACCTGCTAGTTTATCTAGGCCTTGCCTAGGGTGGGCTTCTGCTCTCGCTGGTCCTCTTTCTTTGGGGCAGCGTGGGCAATGTGATGCATCCTAGGCCATGTAAGCTAAGCAAACAAGCCATACCTGTTCCAAAACCTTTTTAAAGAGCAAAGGGAGGTGAATTCAATGCAACTTTATTGATTTTAGGCAAACATGCAAATTAAACATTATGTGCGTTGATACACAAGAGTGTACCCCACATCGGGAACCACTTTGGCACGGCGGCTCCTAGAGTGCTGGGCGAGACGGAAGCGATGCAGAGCAGTGTTGGAAAATGGCACATCCAGTCATCAGCAAGAGTCAGCAGAGATGCATCGTGCATGTCAGTTTGTTGGCAAGGCTTTGAAGCTAGCCACTGAATATAGCTTAAAACGTGAAAGGGAGCGAATGCCTCCTCCAAACGACAGCGCCACCAAGAATGCCTCCACTCATTTGCATGTGCATAGTGGTGAAGGCCTATGGTGGCAATGACAATCCCGCTAACATGAGACCATTCTCAGTGGGGTGATTAGTTAGGAGGATGACTCACTCCATACAAATTCAGGATGCCCCAAGGAGTGGGACTTGGACAGTCCAAAAGACTGCAGGGCCTCTGATATTCCTCTTTACGCTGACATCCCAGCTGCGAGTTTGCATTCGCACATCTAAAGTGTCTGCTACTAACCTGTTACACAGTGTCACCTGGACTTCTTTCCCAATTCACAAACTCTGTGG
Source organism: Gastrophryne carolinensis (assembly GCA_027917425.1). Taxonomy (NCBI): domain Eukaryota; kingdom Metazoa; phylum Chordata; class Amphibia; order Anura; family Microhylidae; genus Gastrophryne; species Gastrophryne carolinensis. The sequence continues at coordinate 453,825,052 of CM051238.1, forward strand.
CTGAGCTCCCCCTTCCCTTTCTCTAACGTTACAGTTCTGTGAAAAACCAGAAGCCATTCTCCCAGTATCATAAGGGCAGCAGCACTCGTGCAGCGCCCAGACACTGTGGTTGTATAGTGCCCAAAGAATCCTGATGGCGACCCTGCCCCTGACTTTTGTTTATACTAGAGGCATCATGTAACTCACCTCAGCTCCTGCAGGGGGCAGCGTGAATCTCTGAGCCCCTTACACAGACGTGTCACTCCAGAGTCCTCTAGATGATTCTCTGATAAATCCAGTCTGGTGAGAGATCGGTTTGTGAGCAGAACAGAGGCGAGGACATCACAGCACAAGGGAGACAAATGACACTTCCGGAGGCTGCAGAGACACAACAGAAAGATCAGGGACTTGTGTAGTCATTGTGTGTATTTTTATAGAGCCGCACACCATCGACAGCACAGTGCAGAGGGAATAATAACAGTGGTGGTGGGGAAATAATAATGAGGTTTCATTCTCTTGCTCAGGCCGCACAAATAGCTTGTTAGAGTTTAGCTAAGCGATTTCTTGTTTGTACGCTGCATTAAAACCAAACGTGTTTATAATGGTATTATAAACATACGTAGGAGAAGGGTCTGGTATGTTATCAAGTAGTAGTCTAAGTAACTATTAGAGAAAGATCTAGATAGTGTTAGAACCCCCCTAGATTTTTAAAATATAGAGCATCATATCATTTACAAAATACAACCCTCACCCTGATAAACCTCAATGTTCCCACCCTGGTCACTCTCAACGTGGAGGCCCTGTACTCCAGCATCCCATATGAGCTAGGAATAAAAGCAGTCAGCTCATTCTTGGAGGGACTGGAAGAGTCAGCAGGATCACAATGAATTTTTATTAACCCTGCTCTGGTTCATTCTCACCCACAACTACTTTATATTTGACCAACAGCTCTACCACCAGGTAAAGGGGACAGCAATGGGGGCAACTTCTGCCCCATTGTTTACCAACCTTTACCTGTGTTGGTGGGAGAAGCAGTTGTGTGGGGGAGGCGAGGATGTGTCGGGGTACCTGTGCCTTGATAATATGTTCCTAGACTATGTGCGCTTGTTATGGTCTGGTTCAGATAATGAATTGCAGGAGTTAGTACAGAAAATAATTGTGTGATAACACAATAACAGTGATTACAATCTGCACTTCAGCCTAGACTTTAATAAAAAAAAGTGGTTAAAATATATCAAGATGATGAGGGAAACCTCTCAACAGAGTTCTACTGAAATCCAACAGCAGATAATAATATTCTAAGAGCCACCATCTGTCATCCCTGGCATTTGAGGAGGAGGCGGAATCGTTTCTCTTTGAAGCGTTTCCAGGAGGCCACTAATGGCATTAGAGAAAGTTTAAGATGACAGGTGTATAGCAATAAAAATACTCAAGAAAGCATACAAAAAAAGCCCTAAACACAGACAGGTATGAAATCTTGTATGAGCAATCTGGAGAAAGAAGGGGAATGAGAAAAACAGCTCTAATAACCACATAGTCTACAAAACTCAAAACATTAGAAAATATTTTTTAAAAGAATTGGCACACTCTAACAAAAGATGAATCTTGCTAAAGTCCTATCTACGTGAGATTCACGTAGCTGACTTTAAAACCCCTGCTGTGTTACTAAGTTGGGTGGGATAGGCAGGCCACCCTTGTGTGGTGAGGGTTGGTTGCACAGAAACACAGAACAGACACTACTTCATTCTCCCCAGAACATTAAAAAGGGCACTTTTATAGGCATGTCTGGGGCTGGATTAGAGGAAGTACGGCACTCCACGATGGAGAGCAATGTACCGGGGCATCACTTGGCAACGCCACACACAGGAGCTAAGATGTGCTGCAGCCTTGGAATAACTGGACTGGCTAGAAGTGGTGGCAGCTGTCAGAGGGCAACATAAAAAGGCTTGGAGGACCACATTTGGCTTTAGAAGGTTTGACCTATAATATGGTTTCTTGCAAAGGCAAAATACGTAGCACCCTGAAACCCACCATAGGCAGCGTCACTATTGCTAGATGAAGATTGGGGGGCCGAGATTTCACTTACCTCAATTGCTGTATTTTACTTTCAGGGTTATTCAGCCAGGAGAGACCCGCGGGATCACTGAACTCTATATTCCCATATGCTGCTCTCGGTGCCAGGGACCCCTTACTGGGGTTTCTTGTGCTTCTTTCGAAAAAGTGATTTAAATAAAATCTAAAAGACAAGAAGTTATTGTGGAGAGATGACTAATAGGAACGTGTCACAGCACAGGATAATAGGGGAGATTGTATCTCTATTTACTTACTGAAGCTGCTGACACTGATGTAGAAGTGAGTGTGTTTCCTGCCCCGGACAATATATCTTATCCCAATTGATAGAGAGAGTCAGAGGACATTCACAAAGCGCCAGGCAGTAGCACAGCTGCTTCTTATGACTCTTGTTGTGTCTTGCATGAGGCCATATGTCATCCAGTGGTAAACATGACGAGCATGGCAAGGATCTCCTTATCACATCCTCATCCTGAGTCTCATACAGACAGGAAATGACATCAAAAGATGAACGTGATGAATTGTTTAATGTTATCCATCCACCCACCGCAGACCTGGCTGTGTCCCCAGTGAGCCATTCTTCCACCGCAGCTCGGGCTCGGAGGGAAATCTTACAGCCGCTGATCTCTGACAATTCCTGAAGCTGCTTCTCATATAAAATTCCGAGCAGGAATCGCACAGCTAATGATAAATGTGGGTGTTTATCACACAATTCTGGGAGGGAGCCTCCTTTACAGATCTCTGGGAGGGGAGCCTCTCCCGTCACCACAGAAGCCTCTTCCTCATCATCCAGCACATAGTACAGAGCGGCCAGGAACTCCTGCACACTCAGGTGGATGAAGCTGTAGCAGGTCTGGCTTATGATGGACACATGAAAGATGTTCTCATTCAGGAATACAGACTCCACCTCAGACACAGAGAGGCCGTGTCTCTCCAGATCTTTCTCCTGAAATAAGATTTTCTGGTTCAGCACTCCCTCATTGGCCAGAGAGCAGAGCTTCCTCAGGCAGGCGCGTACAGGCTGATTCCGGCCATGATAGATCAGTAACCCCTTCAGGTAGAGGAGGTAGATGGAGGTGGTGGTCTTATACTGGAGGAAATCCAGGCCCTTCTTCATCCCCTGTCTCAGTACAGTGCACACAATCCAGCACAGGATGGGGACAGTGCACATGATGAACAGGATGTAGTTCTCCTCTATCACACGGAGCGCCTTCTCTGCATCAGACTCATCTTCAAAAGAATGATAAAAATACTTCCTCCAATCTTTGCCTGAGAAACCTGTGACTTCAACATAACGCGGATCATCAAGAAACGTCTCCAGCTTCTTCTGGGCCAGTGACCTCGTGGTGATGAGCAGAGAAGATTGTCTGAGAACCTGTTTCCTGAGCAAGCTTCCTAGAAGAGTCTCCTTGTGGGTTTCCCTAGAAAGGTCCAGAGCAGCCTCAACCTCCTCCTCTAGAGTCCACTGGAATTCATCAAACCCATCAATTACAAAAAGAAGTCTCCCATGATTCCTAGAATCCTTCAGAATAGTCTCCAGATCACCTGAGCTGAGGCTGTGGGTTCTGGATAAGAGTCGCACAAGGCTCATCTTACCAGTGATGGTGTTGAGTTCTCTGCAGCTCAGATAAAACGCAAAATCGAACTTGTCTTGGTAGAAGTTTCCAGAGGCCCAGTCCAGCATGATCTTCCGGGAGGTCCATGTTTTTCCAATCCCAGCAGGTCCATGCAGCACCACAACCTTTGGGATGGCGCCATCTTTCTGAGGGTCAAACAGAGTCTGGAGGGTGGTTGGGGAATATTCAGCAGTAGATTTTCCCTCCATGGTCTGTATGTGTCTTCTGTCTTTCTGTAATAATTCATGTTCCTTGTCTTCTCTATCGGGGTGTCCCTCTCTCATCAGTAGTGGGGTGTATCGCTCCTGCAGGCTGACAGCCTCCCCCATACGGGCGTTATGTTCTTTCACCCGCTGGAATTTCTCTTTTACCGACTCCATGTGTTGTTTTCTGAGCTCTGCATAAGAAAAAATAAGCCATCTTATTCCTCGTATGCACATGAAGGAGGGTCTGGAAAACAGAGCAGGAGAATCAACCCTCTGCTGTCTATATAGGGACCCTGCACCTATATTCAGGCTGTCATACTGTATAGGAACGGGCCTCTCTGAACCTTGTTGCCCCATAGACCTTGTAATAGTATTAATCACAACAATAATTTGTTCTTTATTTCACAGCCTAAAACAACTGGTAAAACATAAATATGTGTTATCACCAGGGTTAAACGCTAAACACAGCATTCCAAATGCAGAGAATGAAGTCGCTCCTTAATAGCGTCACGCAGAATGAATCCATGTGGCGGCAAAAGCAGAAAGCCAACCTCAGGAAACAACGATTGTTACATTTGTAACAACATAAATTCCATGTACAGGTGCATTGCAAACACTGCCAATATATGGAAAAAAAGCTGCGAAGTGCATAGACTTTATGTTGTAACAAATGTAACAATGATCATCAATGTTTCAGTCATTTCCCGAGGTGCACAATGCTGTAGAGATACAGAAAGGAAACCTCAGGAAATGACTGAAACATTGATTGTTACATTTATAACATAATAAAGTCTATGTACAGGTGCATTGCAAACACTGCCAATATATGGAAAAAAAGCTGCGAAGTGCATAGACTTTATGTTGTAACAAATGTAACAATCGCTGTTTCAGTCATTTCCCGAGGTGCACAATGCTGTAGAGATACAGAAAGGAAACCTCAGGAAATGACTAAAACATTGATTGTTACATTTGTGACAACATAAATTCCATGTACAGGTGCATTGCAAACACTGCCAATATATGGAAAAAAAGCTGCGAAGTGCATAGAATTTATGTTGTAACAAATGTAACGATGATCATCGATGTTTCAGTCATTTCCCGAGGTGAACAATGCTGTAGAGATACAGAAAGGAAACCTCAGGAAATGACTGAAACATCGATTGTTACATTTGTTACAACATAAATTCTATGTACAGGTGCATTGCAAACACTGCCAATATATGGGAGAAAAGCTGCGAAGTGCATAGACTTTATGTTGTAACAAATGTAACAATCGCTGTTTCAGTCATTTCCTGAGGTTTGCACAATACCAAAGAGGTACAGAAAGCCAACCTCTGGAAATGTCTGAAACATTGATTGTTACATTTGTTACAACATACATTCCATGTACAGGTGCATTGCAAACACTGCCAATATATGGAAGAAAAGCTGCGAAGTGCATAGACTTTATGTTGTAACAAATGTAACAATGATCATCGATGTTTCAGTCATTTCCCGAGGTGCACAATGCTGTAGAGATACAGAAAGGAAACCTCAGGAAATGACTGAAACATCGATTGTTACATTTGTTACAAGATACAAGTTTTAGACAAGCTAGAAAAGTTGCACCAGTCTATAAGCCAAATGGTAAGTCAACAATAAAGCCAATAATAGTGTGCACACTAATCCCAGCACTCAAAACTCAATACACTGCAAGAAAAGAGGGACACCCACAGTACCCTCTAAAAAGTGCCAAGGATGAAACAGTTGCACCACTTTAAGGGTCTACAAGATATTCAAATTTATTAATTACATATATTTACAATCACAATGAACATTAATACTATACAATAACAACTACATGACATAAACATTTAAAACCACAAGGGGGCGCTGGAGGTCTGTCTCAGTGCAAAAAGTAAAATACTCTCCATTGAAAGTGTGTATCCAAATCCTATATACTATAACTAGTATGCTCTCAGATGCAAAGGTACAAAAATACAACAAAAAATGTGCTAAACCCACCTATTAATCAATTCAGGTCCACATGAGTGTAGAAAAATAAAGCAAAATAACATACCATTGAGCAGGGAAACACGCCGTGGTGATGGAAGTGAAAGAGAAAGAAATGAACAAAAGTGCATACAGACCAACCAGACGTGGACCCCCCACAGGTAACAACGCCGCACTGAGACAGACCTCCAGCGCCCCCTTGTGGTTTTAAATGTTTATGTCATGTAGTTGTTATTGTATAGTATTAATGTTCATTGTGATTGTAAATATATGTAATTAGTTAATAAATTTGAATATCTTTTAGACCCTTAAAGGGGTGCAACTGTTTCATCCTTGGCACTTTTTAGAGGGTACTGTGGGTGTCCCTCTTTTCTTACATTTGTTACAACATAAAGTCTATGTACAGGTGCATTGCAAACAATTAGCATATCATCACAAATTTGTGTATTTTTAGGAATACAGTTGAAAAGCTGAAACGCATTGTAAGAACCCCGGGTTCGGCTGATGCCCGACTGATGGCTGGCATTGTTCATCATCCCATCTGCAATTCCATCATCCACCAGCGGGTGTCAGCAGAGCCTTGGCTGCTCTCTCTCCCCGTCTTCTGCTGCACCTGGTGTGAGGGCTATTTAAGTGGACCTGCCCTCCACCTTGTGCAGCAGAATTCTGTTTTGCTTTGCTTGTGTTTTGTTTCTGGTGCTCTTAACCTGAACCTGAGTCTGTACCTGTACCTGAACCTGAGTCTGTACCTGTACCTGAACCTGAGTCTGTACCTGTACCTGAACCTGAGTCTGTACCTGTACCTGAACCTGAGTCTGTACCTGTACCTGAACCTGAGTCTGTACCTGTACCTGAACCTGAGTCTGTACCTGTACCTGAACCTGAGTCTGTACCTGAACCTGAACCTGAGTCTGTACCTGTACCTGAACCTGAGTCTGTACCTGAACCTGAGTCTGTACCTGAACCTGAGTCTGTACCTGTACCTGAACCTGAGTCTGTACCTGAGTCTGTACCTGTACCTGAACCTGAGTCTGTACCTGTACCTGAGTCTGTACCTGTACCTGAACCTGAGTCTGTACCTGTACCTGAGTCTGTACCTGTACCTGAACCTGAGTCTGTACCTGTACCTGAACCTGAGTCTGTACCTGAACCTGAGTCTGTACCTGTACCTGAACCTGAGTCTGTACCTGTACCTGAACCTGAGTCTGTACCTGTACCTGAACCTGAGTCTGTACCTGTACCTGAACCTGAGTCTGTACCTGAACCTGAGTCTGTACCTGTACCTGAACCTGAGTCTGTACCTGTACCTGAACCTGAGTCTGTACCTGAACCTGAACCTGGGTCTGTATCTGTATCTGAACCTAGTCTGGAGGCTGCTGGCATCTGTCCTAGGCCCTTGGGTAAGTGCGCCAGCACCTTCGGGTTTCTGTTGTTTTTGTTATTAGTTATTTTGTTAGTTATCTTTGTTTTTTGTCCCTTTTGTTTCCTTTTCCTTTTATAATAAACCCTTGTTAGGACATTATCTTTGTTGTGTCTTTGCTCTCCCCTGGCGGAGAGTTTATATTGGAGAACTCTTCGGCCTGACACGCATCTATTATATTGAGTCTGTCACGGTTAACTCACCTCGGCTACGGTCCCGCACTGACCCCGGGCGGCTGGCATGGCCGCCTCCCCTCCTCACCATCACAACCCCGGCTCCTGTGGATGTGCTCACGCACGCGAGCACGTCTCCCTTATGCCCTTTCGGCGGCGCTGCACACATCGCAGCCGCCGAAGTCTGAATTAAAGGGCCAATGAGCCCAAAGTATGTTCTGGGCGAAACGCCCTTCAGTACTCAAACGGGGCAATCAGTCCAGGAATTGTGTAGCACCAATCAGACACTTGTCCAATTCTGTGCACTTTAGCCCTATAAAGGTTTTACCCCTCCAGTGTATCAGTGCCCGTGATAGCGTTTAGCTGGGTGTGCTCTTGATCCTGAGAATTCCTGTTTATCCTGTTGCCGACCTTGTTTGTTTGACCTTTCTTTGTTTGACCCTTGTTTGTACCCTGACCACATTATTGCCTGCTCCCTTGTGCCGCATACCCGTGACCTCTCGGATTGACCTTTGGCGTGACCTCGACTCCTCTATTGTCTCCCCTTTGGTGCTGCGATATATAAGGACAGTCTTCCCGTGTATGACCCCGGCTTACCCGACGTCGCCCAGTCTGGCCTTTGGTTCACCCGCCTTCACTCCCTGTAAGCTCACAGTCCTGGGGGCAACCATGACTGGTGAGGCGTGTAAAGTGTCCCAGCAAACGCCCCGAGCAGATGCTGTGGAATAGCATGCAGATCGCGTACTCCTGAAGCACATGGGAGCAGCCATCTTGTCACTATTCTGACACTCCTGCACCTATATTCAGGCTGTAATACTGTATGGGAGTGGGCCTCCCTGAACCTTGTTGCCCCATAGACCTCGTCACCGCACAGCAATAACTTGTTCTTTATTTCATTTTGCCGGACACAGCCTAAAACAACTGGTAAAACATAAATATGCATAATCACCGGGGGTAAATGCAACACACAGCATTCCAAATGCAGAGAATGAAGTCGCTCAGTCCAACAGGTAAAATGTGCCCCTTGCAGTAATCTCTGGCCCAGAAGTAAGAAGCCATCAGATATAATGACTCAGAAAGCTCCTAGAAACTTTGTAAACAAGTGTTGCAATACAGTTCCAGCCATTGACTTCCATTGATACGTAGTTACACTCGCCCCCACCAGAAGCTGCTGTGAGTGTAACATGATGGAGATGCTGCCCTGTGTTTCTCACCTTTTTGTGGGCTGCTTATAGCAAAATCCCAAAGTGCTGAGAGACTGCCCCGTGTGGAGAGTCAGAATCACGCGGGCGCACTGCAGCCGTGCTGAGATAAAGGTTCTGCTGCACATTCAGTAACGTTACTGGACTATACAGGGCGTTAGGCTCTCGCACTGCAGTTATTATATGACAGTTATACTGTGTTAAAGCAGAAAGGTCATGCGATGAAAGCCCCGCCCCCAGCAAAATCCCAAAGTGCTCACAGGCTGTCCTGTGTGGAGAGTCAGAATCACGCGGGCGCACTGCAGCCATGCTGAGCTAAAGGTTCTGCTGCACATTCAGTAACGTTACTGGACTATACAGGGCGTTAGGCTCTCGCACTGCAGTTATTATATGACAGTTATACTGTGTTAAAGCAGAAAGGTCATGCGATGAAAGCCCCGCCCCCAGCAAAATCCCAAAGTGCTCACAGGCTGTCCTGTGTGGAGAGTCAGAATCACGCGGGGGCACTGCAGCCATGCTGAGCTAAAGGTTCTGCTGCACATTCAGTAACGTTACTGGACTATAGAGGGCGTTAGGTTCTCACGCTGCAGGTATTATATGACAGTTATACTGTGTTAAAGCAGAAAGGTCATGTGATGAAGCCCCGCCCCCCAGCAAAATCCCAAAGTGGTGACAGGCTGCACCGTTTGGAGAGTCAGAATCACGCGGGTGCACTGCAGCCGCGCTGATCTAAATAGTCTGCTGCACATTCAGTAACGTTACTGTACTATACATGGCGTTAGGCTCTCGTGCTGCAGTTATTATATGACAGTTATACGGTTTCATGCATTATACTGTGTTAAAGAAAAAGGTAATGTGATAAATGCCCCGCCCCCCAGCAAACTGGACTATAGAGGGCGTTAGGCTCTCGCGCTGCAGTTATTACATGACAGTTATACTGTGTTAAAGCAGAAAGGTCACGTGATGAAAGCCCCGCCCCCCAGCAAATCCCAAAGTGCTGACAGCCTGCCCCGTGTGGAGAGTCAGAATCACGCGGGTGCACTGCACATTCAGTAACGTTACTGGACTATAGAGGGCGTTAGGCTCTCGCGCTGCAGTTGTTACATGACAGTTATACTGTGTTAAAGCAGAAAGGTCACGTGATGAAAGCCCCGCCCCCAGCAAAATCCCAAAGTGCTGACAGCCTGCCCCGTGTGGAGACTCAGAAGCATGCGGGTGCACTGCAGCCACGCTGATCGAAATAGTCTGCTGCACATTCAGTAACGTTACTGGACTACAGAGGGCGTTAGGCTGCAGTTGTTACATGACAGTTATACTGTGTTAAAGCAGAAAGGGCACATGATGAAAGCCCCGCCCCCAGCAAAATCCCAAAGTGCCCACAGCCTGTCATGTGTGGAGAGTCAGAATCACGTGGGCGCACTGCAGCCACGCTGAGCTAAAGGTTCTGCTGCACATTCAGTAACGTTACTGGACTATAGAGGGCGTTAGGCTCTTGTGCTGCAGTTATTATATGACAGTTTTACAGTTTCATGCATTATACTGTGTTGAAGCAGAAAGGTCATGTGATAAAAGCCCCGCCCCCAGCAAACTGGACTATACAGGGCATTAGGCTCTCGCGCTGCAGTTATTATATGACAGTTATACTGTGTCCCTGCTTATCCTGGATTGGGACCACTCCCCGCTTATCCTGGTTTGGGACCACTCCCCGCTTATCCTGGTTTGGGACCACTCCCCGCTTATCCTGGTTTGGGACCACTCCCCGCTTATCCTGGTTTGGGACCACTCCCCGCTTATCCTGGTTTGGGACCACTCCCCGCTTATCCTGGTTTGGGACCACTCCCCGCTTATCCTGGTTTGGGACCACTCCCCGCTTATCCTGGTTTGGGACCACTCCCCGCTTATCCTGGTTTGGGACCACTCCCCGCTTATCCTGGTTTGGGACCACTCCCCGCTTATCCTGGTTTGGGACCACTCCCCGCTTATCCTGGTTTGGGACCACTCCCCGCTTATCCTGGATTGGGACCACTCCCCGCTTATCCTGGTTTGGGACCACTCCCCGCTTATCCTGGTTTGGGACCACTCCCCGCTTATCCTGGTTTGGGACCACTCCCCGCTTATCCTGGTTTGGGACCACTCCCCGCTTATCCTGGTTTGGGACCACTCCCCGCTTATCCTGGTTTGGGACCACTCCCCGCTTATCCTGGTTTGGGACCACTCCCCGCTTATCCTGGTTTGGGACCACTCCCCACTTATCCTGGTTTGGGACCACTCCCCACTTATCCTGGTTTGGGACCACTCCCCACTTATCCTGGTTTGGGACCACTCCCTGCTTATCCTGGATTGGGACCACTCCCCACTTATCCTGGTTTGGGACCACTCCCCGCTTATCCTGGTTTGGGACCACTCCCCGCTTATCCTGGTTTGGGACCACTCCCCGCTTATCCTGGTTTGGGACCACTCCCCGCTTATCCTGGTTTGGGACCACTCCCCACTTATCCTGGTTTGGGACCACTCCCTGCTTATCCTGGTTTGGGACCACTCCCTGCTTATCCTGGATTGGGACCACTCCCCGCTTATCCTGGATTGGGACCACTCCCCGCTTATCCTGGATTGGGACCACTCCCTGTTTATCCTGGTTTGGGACCACTCCCCGCTTATCCTGGATTGGGACCACTCCCCGCTTATCCTGGATTGGGACCACTCCCCGCTTATCCTGGTTTGGGACCACTCCCCGCTTATCCTGGTTTGGGACCACTCCCCACTTATCCCGGTTTGGGACCACTCCCCGCTTATCCTGGTTTGGGACCACTCCCCGCATATCCTGGTTGCCAGGTGGGGGCGTGCATGGCGTCATCGCGTTTCGTGCTGCATGTATCCCATCATGCAAAGCTCTTTTGCTGGCAGTGAAGCAGTGTATAGGAGCCTGGAGCAGGTGCAGCCACCAGCAGCCAATGACAGGTGAGTATTTTGATTGATTTCACGCTTCCTATTGTTTACTAACCAACAGGACATAGCGGTCAGGTGAGCCAGATAGTGGCCCCTCACTGAATTCAGGTCCTCTTTAAATCCTACTTGTGGAACAGTTCAGAAGAAGCGAGATTTCCCACCTGGCTCTGAATTGACCCCAATGTAACTCTCACCAGGAAGCTGGCTGGCTTTTCAGAATGACTCATCTTGTTTGCTATGGGGTCAATTCAGAGACCGGCGAGAATTCTCACTCCTTTATTTTAAGTGAGAAAACTGTCATTGACTTTAAATGTCTACTGGATCAACAGGACATACCGGTCAGGTCCCTCACTGAATTCAGGTCCTCTTTAAATCCTACTTGTGGAACAGTTCTGGTCCCCTTTCTTGTTGGAAAAGCTCCACCCGCCCTTGCTCTCCTCTCCTGGAGGTCACTCGCTGGTCCCATCAGACCAATCAGGTTTAGGACCTGAGTGATGACATCCATGGCGTCCTCCTCTCCATATGTGTCCACCAGAAGGTCCTTTGTGGTGACACAGTCGGCATTTTCCAGGCGTCCTCGGGGGATGGGACGTATATCTCCATAAGAGAAATCAGACAGTTTGTTCTTAAGCTTCTTGAAGTCGTATCCGCTCAGATCCTCCAGAGAAAACACAATGAGGTCCCTGGGACTTCCTGGCAGAGAAGAGACAGTTAGGAATCACACAAACAAGAAACAGGTAAGTATCAATGGGGTCGATTCAGAGCCGGGTGAGAATTCTCACTCTGAATCGACCCCTATAACAAACAAGATGAGTCATTCTGAAAAGCCAGACAGCTTCCTGGTGACAGTTACACTGGGGTTTATTCTGAGCCAGGTGAGAATTTGCACACCTTTTTTAGGAGAGAAAACTGCTATTGGCTTTCAATGCCTAACTTGGGGCTGATTCAGAGCCAGGTGAAAATTTACACCTGGGAGACAATGAAAGTGAATGGCAGTTTTCTCACCTAAAAAAAAGTAGTGAGAGTTCCCACCTGGCTCTGAATCGACCCCAGTGTAACTGTCACCAGGAAGCTGGCAGGCTTTTCAGAATGACTCGTCTTGTTTGTTATAGGAGATCGATTCAGAGCCAGGTGAGAATTCTCACTCCTTTTTTTTAGGTGAGAAAACTGCCGTTGATTTTTATTGTCTACCTTGGGGTTGATTCATAGCCGGTGAAAATTTTCCTTCGGTAGACAATGAAAGTCAATGGCAATTTCTCACCTAAAAAAAAGGAGTGAGAATTCTCACCTGGCTCTGAATCGATCCCCTATAACAAACAAGAGGAGTCATTCTGAAAAGCCAGTCAGCTTCCTGGTGACAGTTACACTGGGGTCGATTCAGAGCCAGGTGGGAACTCTTGTTGCTTTTTTAAGAGAGAAAACTGCCATTGACTTTCATTGTCTACCGGGTGTAAATCGACTCCAATGACACTGAAGGTCGGCTTTAAGCAGAGTGTGCAGCAGTAGGAAGTGGCCGTAACTTACCTGAGCCCCACAATTTGGTCACCAGTCTCTCCTTTGTCTAAATGGCCACGGGCGGGGCTTCAAAAAGATGGCCGCCGCCATAAGCGAAGACACTGATAGCTGGCACTAGCCCCGCCCCTGGCCATTTTGAACGGCAGAGGAAAGAAAGAACGTGGTCCGGATGTGTGAAGGGGGCGGCTCTCTGGGGATCTTCTACATGGAAGGAAATGTTCAGAGAAAGCCATTCATTGCTATATAAACACTCACCTGACGAGGAGAAGGAAACGGCCATGACATCAGGAGGGGAGGGGCCAAGAACTCACATCACCTAGAGGAGACACAGGCGTCACATGACCGACATGGAGGAGACACAGGCGTCACATGACCGACATGGAGGAGACACAGGCGTCACATGACCGACATGGAGGAGACACAGGCGTCACATGACCGACATGGAGGAGACACAGGCGTCACATGACCGACATGGAGGAGACACAGGCGTCACATGACCGACATGGAGGAGACACAGGCGTCACATGACCGACATGGAGGAGACACAGGCGTCACATGACCGACATGGAGGAGACACAGGCGTCACATGACCGACATGGAGGAGACACAGGCGTCACATGACCGACATGGAGGAGACACAGGCGTCACATGACCGACATGGAGGAGACACAGGCGTCACATGACCGACATGGAGGAGACACAGGCGTCACATGACCGACATGGAGGAGACACGGAGGAGACACAGACATCACATGACCGACATGGAGGAGACACAGACATCACATGACCGACATGGAGGAGACACAGACATCACATGACCGACATGGAGGAGACACAGACATCGCATGACCGACATGGAGGAGACACAGACATCACATGACCGACATGGAGGAGACACAGACATCACATGACCGACATGGAGGAGACACAGACATCACATGACCGACATGGAGGAGACACAGACATCACATGACCGACATGGACGAGACACAGACATCACATGACCGACATGGACGAGACACAGACATCACATGACCGACATGGACGAGACACAGACATCACATGACCGACATGGACGAGACACAGACATCACATGACCGACATGGACGAGACACAGACATCACATGACCGACATGGACGAGACACAGACATCACATGACCGACATGGACGAGACACAGACATCACATGACCGACATGGACGAGACACAGACGTCACATGACCGACATGGACGAGACACAGGCGTCACATGACCGACATGGACGAGACACAGGCGTCACATGACCGACATGGAGGAGACACAGGCGTCACATGACCGACATGGAGGAGACACAGGCGTCACATGACCGACATGGAGGAGACACAGGCGTCACATGACCGACATGGAGGAGACACAGGCATCACATGACCGACATGGAGGAGACACAGGCATCACATGACCGACATGGAGGAGACACAGGCATCACATGACCGACATGGAGGAGACACAGGCATCACATGACCGACATGGAGCAGAGGGGAGATTAGTGAGGGAAAATATGCTGGGACTTGTAGTTCTCCACAGCTGGATAAACAGGGGAGATTAGTGGGGGGAGGATATGCTGGGACTTGTAGTTCCCCACAGCTGGATAAACAGGGGAGATTAGTGGGGGGAGGATATGCTGGGACTTGTAGTTCTCCACAGCTGGATAAACAGGGGAGATTAGTGGGGAGGATATGCTGGGACTTGTAGTTCTCCACAGCTGGATAAACAGGGGAGATTAGTGAGGGAGGATATGCTGGGACTTGTAGTTCTCCACAGCTGGATAAACAGGGGAGATTAGTGAGGAGGAGGATATGCTGGGACTTGTAGTTCCCCACAGCTGGATAAACAAGGGAAATTAGTGAGGGAGGATATGCTGGGACTTGTAGTTCCCCACAGCTGGATAAACAAGGGAAATTAGTGAGGAGGATATGCTGGGACTTGTAGTTCCCCACAGCTGGATAAACAAGGGAAATTAGTGAGGAGGATATGCTGGGACTTGTAGTTCCCCACAGCTGGATAAACAAGGGAAATTAGTGAGGAGGATATGCTGGGACTTGTAGTTCCCCACAGCTGGATAAACAAGGGAGATTAGTGAGGAGGATATGCTGGGACTTGTAGTTCCCCACAGCTGGATAAACAGGGGAGATTAGTGGGGGAGGATATGCTGGGACTTGTAGTTCTCCACAGCTGGATAAACAGGGGAGATTAGTGAGGGAGGATATGCTGGGACTTGTAGTTCCCCACAGCTGGATAAACAGGGGAGATTAATGAGGGAGGGTATGCTGGGACTTATAGTTCTCCACAGCTGGATAAACAGGAGAGATTAGTGAGGGAGGATATGCTGGGACTTGTAGTTCTCCACAGCTGGATAAACAGGGGAGATTAGTGAGGGAGGATATGCTGGGACTTGTAGTTCTCCACAGCTGGATAAACAGGGGAGATTAGTGAGGATGATATGCTGGGACTTGTAGTTCCCCACAGCTGGATAAACAGGGGAGATTAGTGGGGGAGGATAAGCTGGGACTTGTAGTTCTCCACAGCTGGATAAACAGGGGAGATTAGTGAGGAGGATATGCTGGGACTTGTAGTTCTCCACAGCTGGATAAACAGGGGAGATTAGTGAGGATGATATGCTGGGACTTGTAGTTCCCCACAGCTGGATAAACAGGGGAGATTAGTGGGGGAGGATATGCTGGGACTTGTAGTTCTCCACAGCTGGATAAACAGGGGAGATTAGTGAGGGAGGATATGCTGGGACTTGTAGTTCTCCACAGCTGGATAAACAGGGGAGATTAGTGAGGGAGGATATGCTGGGACTTGTAGTTCTCCACAGCTGGATAAAAAGGGGAGATTAGTGAGGGAGGATATGCTGGGACTTGTAGTTCCCTACAGCTGGATAAACAGGGGAGATTAGTGAGGAGGATATGCTGGGACTTGTAGTTCCCTACAGCTGGATAAACAGGGGAGATTAGTGAGGAGGATATGCTGGGACTTGTAGTTCCCTACAGCTGAGCCCGATTATTGGTGGCACTTACCCGCACATGCAGTTATGGGTGGCGGTGCTGGCGAGATATCTGTGAAGCAGGAAGTTCGGGACAGTAAGTTTCAGGTTCTCCCCCTCCCCCCTCCAGCAGTGATGGCGGAACAAGTCTCTCCACATTCCTCCCATAGACACCCGACCCTGCAGCACATAAGGGTTTCCTGTCCCCTGTGTGATCCTCTATGGCTGGCACAATGCAGATACTGATCCAGTGCCAACACAGGGGACACAGACACCTAACCCCCCAACTGCTCCCCAGACACCTAACCCTCCAACTGCTCCCCAGACACCTAACCCCCCAACTGCTCCCCAGACACCTAACCCTCCAACTGCTCCCCAGACACCTAACCCTCCAACTGCTCCCCAGACACCTAACCCTCCAACTGCTCCCCAGACACCTAACCCTCCAACTGCTCCCCGGACACCTAACCCTCCAACTGCTCCCCGGACACCTAACCCTCCAACTGCTCCCCAGGCACCTAACCCCCCAACTGCTCCCCAGACACCTAACCCCCCAACTGCTCCCCAGACACCTAACCCCCCAACTGCTCCCCAGACACCTAACCCTCCAACTGCTCCCCAGACACCTAACCCTCCAACTGCTCCCCAGACACCTAACCCTCCAACTGCTCCCCAGACCTCCAACTGCTCCCCAGACACCTAACCCTCCAACTGCTCCCCAGACGCCTAACCCTCCAACTGCTCCCCAGACACCTAACCCTCCAACTGCTCCCCAGACACCTAACCCTCCAACTGCTCCCCAGACACCTAACCCTCCAACTGCTCCCCAGACACCTAACCCTCCAACTGCTCCCCAGACACCTAACCCTCCAACTGCTCCCCAGACACCTAACCCTCCAACTGCTCCCCAGACACCTAACCCTCCAACTGCTCCCCAGACACCTAACCCTCCAACTGCTCCCCAGACACCTAACCCTCCAACTGCCCCCCAGACACCTAACCCTCCAACTGCCCCCCAGACACCTAACCCTCCAACTGCTCCCCAGACACCTAACCCCCCAACTGCTCCCCAGACACCTAACCCTCCAACTGCTCCCCAGACACCTAACCCTCCAACTGCTCCCCAGACACCTAACCCTCCAACTGCTCCCCAGACACCTAACCCTCCAACTGCTCCCCAGACACCTAACCCTCCAACTGCTCCCCAGACACCTAACCCTCCAACTGCTCCCCAGACACCTAACCCCCAACTGCTCCCCAGACACCTAACCCTCCAACTGCTCCCCAGACACCTAACCCTCCAACTGCTCCCCAGACACCTAACCCCACCAACTGCTCCCCAGACACCTAACCCCACCAACTGCTCCCCAGACACCTAACCCCACCAACTGCTCCCCAGACACCTAACCCCACCAACTGCTCCCCAGACACCTAACCCCACCAACTGCTCCCCAGACACCTAACCCTCCAACTGCTCCCCAGACACCTAACCCTCCAACTGCTCCCCAGACACCTAACCCTCCAACTGCTCCCCAGACACCTAACCCTCCAACTGCTCCCCAGACACCTAACCCTCCAACTGCTCCCCAGACACCTAACCCTCCAACTGCTCCCCAGACACCTAACCCTCCAACTGCTCCCCAGACACCTAACCCTCCAACTGCTCCCCAGACACCTAACCCTCCAACTGCTCCCCAGACACCTAACCCCACCAACTGCTCCCCAGACACCTAACCCCCCAACTGCTCCCCAGACACCTAACCCCCCAACTGCTCCCCGGACACCTAACCCTCCAACTGCTCCCCAGACACCTAACCCTCCAACTGCTCCCCAGACACCTAACCCCACCAACTGCTCCCCAGACACCTAACCCTCCAACTGCTCCCAAGACACCTAACCCTCCAACTGCTCCCCAGACACCTAACCCCCCAACTGCTCCCCGGACACTAGAAGGCACTGTGACCGATGCTCAGCTGTAGATTTCTATGCACTTCAAATGCCAATTGAACGGGAACAGAATTGGGCAGATACTAAATGCTTACATGGATTAGAGCAACTTCCAGAGAGGAGCAGGTAACTGGAAATGCCATGGGCCTCTCCATTCCATCAGTTAGCCGTGCTGGAGGCAGAGGAACATTGCAGACAGGTCATTACCACTGACATATTCAGAACATTTAGCTTCTGAAGATCCATCCCAAAAAGTAGCCGGTGTCAAGCCCCGTAGAAAACGCACCTTTTAGGTAAGTCCATAACCCCCAATCTCCGCTACTAGCTTCACCTATAGCCAAGCCCCCATTTGCTTTACACGCCTCGCCGGACAAGGTCGGGTAAGCCAGGGTTATACACGGATAGTCAGTCCTTACTAGCGCAGCACCAAAGGGAGAGACAAGAGAAGAGCCGAGGTCAAGCCAAAGGTGAAGCCGGGAGGTCACGGGTACGCAGCACAAGGGATTTGTAAGGACTGTACCGGACACCAGTCTGTCTTGAGCTGATAATCCCCAATCTCCACCGCCTCTTCTGCCTATAGACAAGTCCCCGCTTGTAGGAGACGCGGGTTATGCCTCTCCTACTCGGTTACCCCCAGGACTTAATGGGCGCAAAGATTACCAGCTTAAGGTGGAGACTGATGAACGGCAGGGAGTCCCAAGCGAGGATGCCGGATGGTGGAAGTCCGATTACAAGCCGAGGTCGGAGCCGGGAGGTCACGGGGCGAGGTATCCAATGGGAGGAACAGAGAGTAGTCAAAAAAGCAGAGGTCAAATCCAGAAGGTCACAGTGCGAGGTATCAGAGGGGTCAGGCGGAATCGTGATCAGGCAGGCAAAAGGCCGGTTCAATCACTAGAGACAAGCTAGACAACTAAGTACAAGGTGCTATAACAGGCAATGACACACTGCAGTGGAAATCCCTTTATAGTGGGAAAACCGGCAGGATTGGACAGGGAGACAGTGGCTGGGATTGGTGCACTTAGGATCTGACAGCAGATTGGAGCACTGGCCCTGTGGTCTGATTGGTGAGCTCTGGGCTGATTGCTCCAGCTGAGCTTCCCAGGCAAACTGCTCAGAGCTGCACCTTCTAGACTTCGTTCTTTTAAACAGCCTCCGGTGGCCATTCTGAGTATTGCACCACCGGAAGACATGAGCTGACTGTATAGGCCAGCAAGCACAAGCTGAGTGACAATGGGCAAGGGGGGAGGACTTACTCGGCGACACACGCGCCGCTGGGGATGGCACCGGAGGCAGAGGCGGCTGCTGGGCAGGAGAAACCCTGGCCAGTTGCCTAGGGACACCACGGGCACGGACTGAAGGCAAGTCATTCATGACAGGATTAGACAAATTCGTGGTCAGGGTATAAGCAGAGGTCGGACCAGGCAGCAGTCACAGGATGGTCAAGCAAGACGAGGTCAGCAACGGAAACGAACAAGGAACTCAGATACTATCACACCCAGCAGCGCGGCAATGAGTGTGGAGGGAAAAACTTTTATGGACCGGAAGCTACGGGATCAGTCGGGGGAAACATTTGCGCTCATTGGCCCAACTAACATCATGTGGGCTGATTGCCCAGTATCATTAATAGGGCGTTATGCCCACCAGTAAAATTAGGGCTCATTGGCCCTATAACTAATCCCCATGGGACACCCGTCTTCTAGGTCGACAAACCCCAATCTCCGCTTCCAGCTTCACAGTGCAGGCGCGCTGTCTGTAGCACGGGCCGGGGGGCATAAGAAAGCGGTGCTCGCGCGATCACAGAAGCGAGGAGAAGAGGAAGCGGGCACGCTCGCCGCCACTCGAGCCGTCACTGCACCCTATCACGGGCAATGAGACAGTGTGGAGGGAAAAACTTTAATGGACCGGAAGCCACAGGATTGGCCGGGGGAAACATTCGGGCTCATTGGCCCACCTAACAACATGTGGGCTGATTGCCCAGTATTATTAATAGGGCGCTACGCCCACCAGTGAAATTATGGCTCATTGGCCTTATAACTAATCCTATAAAAAAAAAAATGTGCTCGTGTGACAGAAGCGAGGAGAAGAGAAAGCGGGCACGCTCGTCTGTCACTGCTCGAGCCGGCTGCTGGGCGGAAGGAGCCTCTGCCGGCCGTTCAAGCCTGTGTCACCCGCGGATGTTGTGGGACAGTGGGTGGGTTTATTGTGACAGCCGGCTTACCCCAGTACAAACAGAGGAGCACTGCAGCCAGCAATGGCCCCCAGAAGCCACAGGATTCGCCGGGGGAAACATTCGAGCTCATTGGCCCAACTAACAAGGTGTGGGCTGATTGCCCAGTGTCATTATTAGGGCGTGACGCCCACCAGTAAAGTTAGGGCTCATTGGCCTTATAACTAATCCTCCGGCAGGCGCGCTGTCTACAGTGCTGTCGGAGGGCATAAGAAAGTGAGGAGACGAGGAAGCGGGCACACCCGTCCGTTACTGCTACACTGCCGGGCAGAAGGAGCCTCCGCCGGCCACCCGAGCCTGCGCCACCCACGGACGTCGTGGGGCCTGACAGTGGGTAGGTTTAGCATGACAGCCGGCTTACCCCAGTGCAACCAGAGGAGCACTGCAGCCAGCAATGGCACACCGGAAGCAACGGGAGTTGTCTAGTATCATTATTAGGGCATTACGCCAGCAAAATTAGGGCTCATTGGCCCTATAACTAATCCCCATGGAACACCCACCTTCTAGGTCCACAAACCCCAATCTCCGTTTCCAGGTTCACAGTGCAGGCGTGCTGTATGCAGCACCGCCGGAGGGCACAAGAAAGCGGTGCTCGCGCGAGAAGAGGAAGCGGGCACGCTCGCCGCCACTCGAGCCGTCACTACACCCTATCACGGGCAATGACACAGGGTGGAGGGAAAAACTTTAATGGACCGGAAGCCACAGGATAGGCCGGGGGAAACATTCGGGCTCATTGGCCCAACTAATAACATGTGGGCTGATTGCCCAGTATCATTAATAGGGCGCTACGCCCACCAGTGAAATTATGACTCATTGGCCCTATAACAAATCCTCCGACAGGCGCACTGTCTTCAGTGCCGCCGGAGGGCATAAGAAAGTGAGGAGAGGAGGAAGCGGGCACGCCCGGCCGTTACTGCTCGAGCCGGCTGCCGGGCGAAAGGAGCCTCTGCCGGCCGGCCGAGCCTGCACCACCCGCGGACGTCGTGGGGCCTGACAGTGGGTAGGTTTAGCATGACAGACGGCTTACCCCACTGCAACCAGAGGAGCACTGCAGCCAGCAATGGCACACCGGAAGCAACGGGATTGGCCAGGGCAAACATTCGGGCTCATTGGCCCAACTAACAACATGTGGGCAGATTGTCCAGTGTCATTATTAGGGCGTTACGCTCACCAGTAAAAATATGGCTCACTGGCCTTATAACTAATCCTATAAAAAGCACAGAAGCGAGTAGAAGAGGAAGCGGGCACACTTGTCTGCTCGAGCGGCTGCCGGACGGAAGAAGCCTCTGCTGGCTGTACGAGCCTGCGCCGCCCGCGGATGTTGTGGGTCCGGACAGTGGGTAGGTTTATCAAGACAGCCGGCTTACCCCAGTACAACCGCTGCAGCCACCACATGGTGCACAAGACTTTCATAGGACATGACCATTACATTTTAAATGCTGGGGGGGCACTGCTGAGCAAGATGGACGCGTGATTGCTGAGCTCTGCGAGTCTCGGCGCCGGGCACTAACATCTCACAGAGGTCGGGGAACCCTCGCTCTACTCGCGCAGCTTGGTTCCTCAGCCCAAGCTCAAGAGGCACCTGAGACATCACCTGGTCCTGCTGCAGGGAGACCCAAGATGGCGACGGCTAGCAGGGAGAATGGTGGAGCAAGTGCAGCTGAGGATAACTCCCTGCACCACTCTCCTCACCCAAAGCCAGCGGATCATCTCCTGACATGTTTCCCCAAAAATAAGGCAGGTCTTATATTAATTCTTGCTCCAAAATAGGTGCTAGGGCTTATTTAGGGGATATCCTCCCTCCTATACAGCCCTGATGTGTCCTCACCCTCCTATACAGCCGTGATGTGTCCTCACCCTCCTATACAGCCGTGATGTGTCCTCACCCTCCTATACAGCCGTGATATGTCCTCACCCTCCTATACAGCCATGATGTGCCCTCACCCTCCTATACAGCCATGATGTGTCCTCACCCTCCTATACAGCCGTAATGTGTCCTCACCCTCCTATACAGCCGTGATGTGCCCTCACTCTCCTATACAGCCGTGATGTGCCCTCACTCTCCTATACAGCCATGATGTGCCCTCACCCTCCTATACAGCCATAATGTGTCCTCACCCTCCTATACAGCCGTGATGTGTCCTCACCCTCCTATACAGCCGTGATGTGTCCTCACCCTCCTATACAGCCGTGATATGTCCTCACCCTCCTATACAGCCATGATGTGCCCTCACCCTCCTATACAGCCGTGATGTGCCCTCACCCTCCTATACAGCCGTGATGTGTCCTCACCCTCCTATACAGCCCTGGTGTGTCCTCACCCTCCTATACAGCCATGATGTGCCCTCACCCTCCTATACAGCCGTGATGTGTCCTCACCCTCCTATACAGCCGTGATGTGCCCTCACCCTCCTATACAGCCGTGATGTGTCCTCACCCTCCTATACAGCCAGGATGAGTCCTCACCCTCCTATACAGCCGCGATGTGTCCTCACCCTCCTATACAACCGTGATGTGTCCTCACCCTCCTATACAGCCGTGATATGTCCTCACCCTCCTATACAGCCGTGATGTGTCCTCACCCTCCTATACAGCCGTGATGTGTCCTCACCCTCCTATACAGCCGTGATGTGTCCTCACCCTCCTATACAGCCGTGATGTGTCCTCACCCTCCTATACAGCCGTGATGTGTCCTCACCCTCCTATACAGCCGTGATGTGTCCTCACCCTCCTATACAGCCGTGATGTGTCCTCGCCCTCCTATACAGCCGTGATGTGTCCTCGCCCTCCTATACAGCCCTGATGTGTCCTCACCCTCCTATACAGCCGTGATGTGTCCTCACCCTCCTATACAGCTGTGATGTGTCCTCACCCTCCTATACAGCCGCGATGTGTCCTCACCCTCCTATACAGCCGTGATGTGTCCTCACCCTCCTATACAGCCGCGATGTGTCCTCACCCTCCTATACAGCCCTGATGTGTCCTCACCCTCCTATACAGCCGTGATGTGTCCTCACCCTCCTATACAGCCATGATGTGTCCTCACCCTCCTATACAGCCGTGATGTGTCCTCACCCTCCTATACAGCCCTGATGTGTCCTCACCCTCCTATACAGCCGTGATGTGTCCTCACCCTCCTATACAGCTGTGATGTGTCCTCACCCTCCTATACAGCCGTGATGTTTCCTCACCCTCCTATACAGCCGTGATGTGTCCTCACCCTCCTATACAGCCATGATGTGTCCTCACCCTCCTATACAGCCGTGATGTGTCCTCACCCTCCTATACAGCCGTGATGTGTCCTCACCCTCCTATACAGCCGTGATGTGTCCTCACCCTCCTATACAGCCGTGATGTGTCCTCACCCTCCTATACAGCCGTGATGTGTCCTCACCCTCCTATACAGCCGTGATGTGTCCTCACCCTCCTATACAGCCGTGATGTGTCCTCACCCTCCTATACAGCCGTGATGTGTCCTCACCCTCCTATACAGCCGTGATGTGTCCTCACCCTCCTATACAGCCCTGATGTGTCCTCACCCTCCTATACAGCCCTGATGTGTCCTCACCCTCCTATACAGCCGTGATGTGTCCTCACCCTCCTATACAGCCGTGATGTGTCCTCACCCTCCTATACAGCCCTGATGTGTCCTCACCCTCCTATACAGCCGTGATGTGTCCTCACCCTCCTATAGAGCCGTGATATGTCCTCACCCTCCTATACAGCCGTGATATGTCCTCACCCTCCTATAGAGCCGTGATGTGTCCTCACCCTCCTATAGAGCCGTGATATGTCCTCACCCTCCTATAGAGCCGTGATGTGTCCTCACCCTCCTATACAGCCGTGATGTGTCCTCACCCTCCTATACAGCCGTGATATGTCCTCACCCTCCTATACAGCCGTGATGTGTCCTCACCCTCCTATACAGCCGTGATGTGTCCTCACCCTCCTATACAGCCGTGATGTGTCCTCACCCTCCTATACAGCCATGATGTGTCCTCACCCTCCTATACAGCTGTGATATGTCCTCAGCCTCATATACAGCCGTGATGTGTCCTCACCCTCCTATACAGCTGTGATATGTCCTCAGCCTCCTATACAGCAGTGATGTGTCCTCACCCTCCTATACAGCTGTGATGTGTCCTCACCCTCCTATACAGCCGTGATGTGTCCTCACCCTCCTATACAGCCGTGATATGTCCTCACCCTCCTATACAGCCGTGATGTGTCCTCACCCTCCTATACAGCCGTGATATGTCCTCACCCTCCTATACAGCCGTGATGTGTCCTCACCCTCCTATACAGCCGTGATGTGTCCTCACCCTCCTATACAGCCGTGATGTGTCCTCACCCTCCTATACAGCCGTGATATGTCCTCACCCTCCTATACAGCCGTGATGTGTCCTCACCCTCCTATACAGCCGTGATGTGTCCTCACCCTCCTATACAGCCGTGATGTGTCCTCACCCTCCTATAGAGCCGTGATGTGTCCTCACCCTCCTATACAGCCCTGATGTGTCCTCACCCTCCTATACAGCCGTGATGTGTCCTCACCCTCCTATACAGCTATAAGTGCTTTATAGGGATATATATATATATATATATATATATATATATATATATATATATTTATACGTGTTATATAGGGGTCTTATGTATAATTTTTATATAAGGGTTTATATACAAGTGTCTTATACAAGTGTTATATAGGGATCTTATACAAGGGCCTTAAATATAAAGGTTATATGAGGGTCTTATATGTTATATGGGAGGTCTCATATTGAGACCTCATATATAAGTGTTATATAGGGGTCTCATATAGGTACGCATATCTATATAGTGCTATATATGGGTTATATATATAAATGTTATATAGAGTGTCTTACATGGCGGCCCTATATATGGGTGTCATATAGAGGGCCTTATATATCAGTGGTATATAGGGTTCTTATAGGTTTTATAAAGGAGTCTTGTATAAAAATGTTATATATTGTTATAGGAGATTATATATATGCTATGTAGGGGTTTTATATAGGAGTCATATATATCTGTTATATAGGGATCTTATATAGGGGATTTAAATATAAGGGTTATACTGGGGGCTTATATATGGGTCTTATATATCAGTGTTATAGAGAGGTCTTATATCAGTGTTAGGTCTTGTGTATAATTGTTATATAGGGGTCTTATATACAAGTGTTAAATGGACTGCTATATATAAGTGCTATATAGGGGTCTTTTAGAGGGACTATATATATATATATATATATATATATATATATATATATATATATATAAAAGTTATATGGGGGGCCTTTAATAATGGTCTAATATATAAGTGTTATATAGGTGTCTTGCATAGTGGTCATATATAGGGGTCTTAAATAGGAACCTTATATATAGGCATCTTGTATATCAATGTCATGTAAAGGGTCTTATAAAGGGGTTATATATATGTGTTATTTAGGGGCCTTATATATAAATGTCATATGGGGGCCTTATATATAAGTGCTGTATGTTGATCTTATATTTGTGTTATATGTGGCTTTTCTATAGGAGTCGTATCTATAAGTGTTATATAGGGGTCTTATATGATAGTGTTGTATTGGGGTCTTATATAAAGGTCCTATGTATTAATGCTCTATAGGGCCCTTATATGAAAGTGCTATATAGGAGTCTTATATGTTTTATAGGGGGTCTTATATAGTGACCTTATATGTTATATAGGGGTCTTCCATTTCTAACCGCCATCTATACATATCTGACCCCGATCTGCCTCCATCTATACACACCTGACCCCGATCTGCCGCCATCTATACTCATCTGACCCCGATCTGCCATCTAAACTTACCTGACCCCAATCTGCCGCCATCTATACTTACCTGACCCCAATCTGCCGCCATCTATACTTACCTGATCCCGATCTGCCGCCAACTATACTTACCTAACCCAGATCTGCCACCATCTATATTTACCTGACCCTGATCTGCCACCATCTATACTTACCTGAACACGATCTGCCGCCATCTATACACACCTGACCACGATCTGCCACCAAGTATACTTACCTGACCCCGATCTGCCGTCATCTGTACTTACCTGACCCCGATCTGCCGCCACCTATACTTACCTGACCCCGATCTGCCGCCACCTATACTTACCTGGCTTCTTGCCGGCCTCCAGCTTTGAATGATTTTCGGCTTGGCTGAGCGGCTCTCCTCTGGCTCATAGCGCTTCTTGTCGGCCGCCAGCTTTTTGTGATTTTCGGCTTGGCTGAGCGGCTCTCCTCCGGCTCATATCGCTTCTTGTCGGCTACAGTTGGATGACCTTCGGTTTGGCTGAGCGGCTCTCCTCCGGCTCATAGCGCTTCTTGCCGGCTACAGTTGGGTTATTTTCGGTTTGGCTGAGCGGCTCTCCTCCGGCTCATATCGCTTCTTGCCGGCTACAGTTGGATGATCTTCGGTTTGGCTGAGCGGCTCTCCTCCGGCTCATAGCGCTTCTTGCCGGCTACAGTTGGATGATCTTCGGCTTGGCTGAGCGGCTCTCCTCCGGCTCATATCGCTTCTTGCCGGCTACAGTTGGATGATCTTCGGTTTGGCTGAGCGGCTCTCCTCCGGCTCATAGCGCTTCTTGCCGGCTACAGTTGGATGATCTTCGGTTTGGCTGAGCGGCTCTCCTCCGGCTCATAGCGCTTCTTGCCGGCTACAGTTGGATGATCTTCGGTTTGGCTGAGCGGCTCTCCTCTGGCTCATATCGCTTCTTGTCGGCTACAGTTGGATGATCTTCGGTTTGGCTGAGCGGCTCTCCTCCTGCTCATATCGCTTCTTGCCGGCTACAGTTGGATGATCTTCGGCTTGGCTGAGCGGCTCTCCTCCGGCTCATATCGCTTCTTGCCGGCTACAGTTGGGTTATTTTCGGTTTGGCTGAGCGGCTCTCCACTGGCTCATAGCGCTTATTGACGGCCGCCGGCTTTGGGTGATTTTCGGCTTGGCTGAGCGGCTCTCCTCCGGCTCATATCGCTTCTTGCCGGCTACAGTTGGATGATCTTCGGTTTGGCTGAGCGGCTCTCCTCTGGCTCATAGCGCTTCTTGCCGGCTATAGTTGGATGATCTTCGGTTTGGCTGAGCGGCTCTCCTCCGGCTCATATCGCTTCTTGCCGGCTACAGTTGGATGATCTTCGGTTTGGCTGAGCGGCTCTCCTCCGGCTCATAGCGCTTCTTGCCGGCTACAGTTGGATGATCTTCGGTTTGGCCGAGCGGCTCTCCTCTGGCTCATATCGCTTCTTGTCGGCTACAGTTGGATGATCTTCGGTTTGGCTGAGCGGCTCTCCTCCGGCTCATATCGCTTCTTGTCGGCTACAGTTGGATGATCTTCGGCTTGGCTGAGCGGCTCTCCTCTGGCTCATATCGCTTCTTGCCGGCTACAGTTGGGTTATTTTCGGTTTGGCTGAGCGGCTCTCCACTGGCTCATAGCGCTTATTGACGGCCGCCGGCTTTGGGTGATTTTCGGCTTGGCTGAGCGGCTCTCCTCCGGCTCATATCGCTTCTTGCCGGCTACAGTTGGATGATCTTCGGCTTGGCTGAGCGGCTCTCCTCTGGCTCATAGCGCTTCTTGCCGGCTACAGTTGGATGATCTTCGGCTTGGCTGAGCGGCTCTCCTCCGGCTCATATCGCTTCTTGCCGGCTACAGTTGGATGATCTTCGGCTTGGCTGAGCGGCTCTCCTCCTGCTCATATCGCTTCTTGCCGGCTACAGTTGGGTTATTTTCGGTTTGGCTGAGCGGCTCTCCACTGGCTCATAGCGCTTATTGACGGCCGCCGGGTTTGGGTGATTTTCGGTTTGGCTGAGCGGCTCTCCTCCGGCTCATACCGTTGATCTCACACCCTGCTTCGGAAATATTCATTACACTTGGGTTATGTCCAGTAGAGGGCGAACTTCTGCAGAGATGAATAGAAAAAAGAAGCTCCTCCCAGCCCATAAATATCTGGGACCTCCCACACATCTCCCTGTAATCATCTCTGCAGAAGGCGAGCAAGTCAGAAGATGAAGTCTCGTTCTTGCAGGTTCACACCCGGCCATTTTTATCTTTATTTCTGCCCGGACCTTGTTATGTTTAAGTCCCCTAATGCCTCCCAGCCTTGGCTGTAGGTCAGGGTGAGGGTAGGATTCACCTTAATAGGTGTACTGATAGGAGCCACGCTCCTACCCCACAAGGGGTAGGCGGCTACCAGGTTGGTGACCCTGGTTTGGGATGTCCTGTCCGTTTCCCCATTTTCTACTGCTGTAGTTGGGGATCCCTCCCTCCTTTTACTTTATTCCCTTTATTCTCTATGGGAGGGGGGGGGGGGCTGTGACTTTCCCTTGTCCAGTTGATATGGAGCATCGGGAAGTAATCCCTCATTCATTTAGTGTATGAGTGTGCGTGTGTGTGATTTTAACTTTCTTTTCACATGCGGCGGCCGTAGTGAGAGCCGGCCGCACGGTCATGGCGTCGCTGGTGAGGAGGCTAAGGGGAGCTTCTCCCTCTCCTTGCTGTGAGAAGAGGGGGCGGGGGCGGGCACTCGGCACACTGGCGGCAACCCGCCCCACTCTCTCTGGCGCCCAGTTGCTTTGAACGTGAGGATGGCGAGGGGGCGGAGCCGGGCGCGGCACGCGATCCGTGCCGGCCCTTTTTCTTCTTCTTCTCCTTCCTTTTGCCGTCAGACTGAGGATCGCATGTTTGCTGGCGGTGAGTGCCCTGCGGGGCTTTGCTTGTTCTTTATTGCTTAAGGCGCCTTATCCAGCGCGGGCCTAGTACACTTAGGGATCGTATTGTCCCATCTTGCGGTTTCTGGGTCTGGTATTACTACATAAGAAATAAGCATGCCATGTTAGGCTTATATGCATTACTTTTAGTATTATATACTATATTGCTCTCAATGTTATATTCTATGATATATATATATATATATATATATATATTTTATATGTTTTGCCACACTCTGTTTACTTTCTGCTTGTGTGAGTGCTGTCTTGATACCTTATTTATGGGGGCCCCCATTTTGTTAAGTGTCTTGGGGTCCCTTGGGCTTGCAAATCCTCCTACTAACGGACTTAAGGGGCATCCCGGGTAGCTTCTAGCGTAATTCCCGCTGGTCATTGCGACTACCATACAAATCACCATTTGGAGGCTCCCCAGGATACCGGGCTCTGGCTCCCTTCGGGGCAGTCCCGGCAGTGTGTGGGTTGGGGAGTATCCCTTGTGGGGGATAATGTGCGGGTTGCATACCATGTGTTCAGCAGGCCATACCACCATTTTGTGAATACTCACCTGTAAAATGGGTATTATAAGTATGTCACACACCCCGCTTCAAACATTAATATTTACACTTGGGTTAACCCACCTCTAGGTGGCGACGTTGCAGAGAAGTCTTGAAAAACAAGCCCCTCCCGGTCTATACATACCTGGGACCTCCCACTTATCCCCCAGTTTTCAAACAGCAGTAAAGACAAGGTACCAGGAAAAACCATTGGTAACCCTGAAACTGTAAACAAAGCTTCACCATATAAAGATCCAGGATACCAAAAAAGGGCGGGTGAAGCAGGGTGTGTGAGATACTTATAATATCCATTTTACAGGTGAGTATTCACAAAATGGTATTATTCTAAGTATGTCACACACCCCGCTTCAAACATTAATAATTACACTTGGGACATCCAAAAGCAGTGTCCAGAAAGGGCAGGTATCCAACAAGGCAATAATGCAAAACTCAAACCACTGCAGCCTGCAGAACCTTGCGGCCAAACACAGCATCCGCTGAAGCCCGCACGTCAACCTTATAAAACTTGGAAAAAGTGTGAACAGAAGACCAAGTAGCAGCCTTACAAACTTGCTCAACAGAAGCCTGGTGCTGAAAAGCCCAGGACGCCCCAACAGCACGGAGTAGAATGAGCAGTAATACGAAAAGGGGGAGCCTTCCCCTTGGCAGAATAGGCCCCAACAACAGCCTGACGAATCCACTTGCTAATGGAAGACTTAGCCGGAGCCAAACCCTTCCTAGGCCCGCAGGGCACAACAAAAAAGGCATCAGTCTTACGAAAAGGAGATGTAGTAAGCAAATAGTACAACACAGCGTACCACATCCAAACAATGCAAAAACCCTCTCTTTGTCATTCCTAGGCTTAGGACACAAGGACGCAAGAACAATGTCCTGGTTAAGATGAAAAGCAGAGACCACCTTAGGAAGAATGTCCGGTTTGAAACGGAAAACCACTTTGTCCTGATGTCTCTCAAAGTAAGGAGCCTGAACCGACAAGGCTGCCAACTCCGAAACACGCTGAACCGAAGTGATGGCCACCAACAAGGCAACCTTCTGAGTCAGAGTAGAAAGAGCAATATCCTGCAAAGGCTCAAAAGGAGGAGCCTGAAGAGCAGAGAGAACCAAATTCAAATCCCAAACAGGGAGCAAAGGCTTCCTAGGAGGCCGCAAATGCGAGACCCCCTGGAAGAAAGTCTTGACCAAAGGATGAAGCGCAAAGGACTTTTGAAAAAAGACAGACAAGGCAGAAACCTGCCCCTTCAAAGTACTCAGCTGAAGACCATGTCCAGCCCCGATTGAAGAAATTCCAAAATCCTGGAAACAGAAAAGACCCAACAGGGCAAAGATCTAGCCTCACTCCAATCAATATAAGATCTCCAAGTCCTATAATAGATGGTAGAAGAGGACCTCTTCCTAGCGCTAATAAGAGTCCGAATAACAGAATCCGAAAGACCCTCCTCCCTTAAGATGGAGGTTTCAGCAGCCAGGCCGTCAAAGCCAGCGTTGGTAAATTGGGGTAACGCAGTTGACCCTGTGTGAGAAGATCCGGCCGAAGAGGCAGATCGAACTGATCCACCGCCAGACGAACGATGTCTGCGAACCACACCCTCCTTGGCCACCTTGGAGCCACGAGAATGGCGGGAACCCCTTCCAGGGCCAGCTTTCGCAACACCTTGCCTAGCATGGGGATCGGAGGAAACAGATAAAGGAACCCCAGGTCCCCCCAGCTCAGGGACATGGCATCCACCGCCAGAGCCAGAGGATCCTGAGAGAGCGACACGAATGCCTCTCGTCACAATTACAAGCTTCCGACAAACAGATCCACCTCCGGCCTCCCCCACCGGGGACAAAGCGACCAAAACACCTGGGGGTGGAGAGACCATTCCCCCCGGCAGGAAGAGCACCTGCTCAGGAAGTCCGCCTCCGTGTTTTCCACTCCTGGAATGTACACTGCCGAGATGCAAGGGACATGAGTCTCCGCCCAGGCTAGAATCAGACACACCTCTCTGAGGGCACTCAGACTGCGAGTCCCTCCCTGGTGATTGATGTAAGCAACCGCCGTCCGATTGTCTGACCGAACCTGAACCGGCAAGCCCTGTAAATGCTGCGTCAAGTGAGACAGAACCAACCTGATGGCTCTCAACTCCAGAATGTTGATGGGCAAGTGGGCCTCCAGAGGACCCCACCGCCCCCGGAACTGAAGGTCCTTCCAGAAACCTCCCCATCCCGACAAACTGGCGTCCATGGTGACAGTTTCCCAAAGAGGCATCAGAAAGGACCTGCCCCTCAAGAGATTGTCCGAGACCATCCACCACTGGAGAGACTGCCGAACCCGGGAGGACATCCGGAAGGACCGATCCAACGACCGCGGTCGCCGGTCCCAAGACGCCAACAGATGAAGCTGAAGCGTCCTCGTGTGAAACTGAGCAAAAGGAACTGCCTCGAAGGAAGCTACCATCAACCCCACCAGTCTCATCCCTAGCCGGATGGACGGGCAAGGATTGGAAAGAAGAAGCTGCGCCAATTCCTGAATCAAGAGAACTTTGGCCTGAGGCAGAAACACTCTGTGTTGGCAAGAATCCAAGGACATCTCCAGGAAGGACACCACCCTGGCCGGAACGAGAGAGGACTTGGGATAGTTGATCACCCAGCCGAAACTCTCCAGAGTGGATACCACCGTCCTGGTGTCCATCTCCGCTTGACTGAAGGAAGGAGCAATGATGAGAAGATCGTCCAGATAAGGCACAATGCGAATCCCCTGAGCTCTGAGAAGGGCCATCACGCCCCCAACACCTTGGTGAACACTCTCGGAGCCGAGGTAAGGCCGAACGGAAGAGCCACAAATTGAAAATGCCGATCTTCCACCACGAATCGAAGAAACCTTTGGTGAGCCGGAAAGATAGGAATATGAAGGTAGGCATCCTTGATGTCTATGGACGTCATGAAGTCCCCCTGCCGAAGAGAATTGATGGCAGAGCGCAGAGTTTCCATGCGAAACTTCCAGGGACGAATAAACACGTTGAGGAACTTCAGATCCAGGATGGGCCGAACCGACCCGTCCTTCTTGGGCACTGTGAAGAGATTGGAATAATACCCACGGGCCACCTCCGAAGGAGGGACCGGGCAGATGACTGCCATTTCCAGAAGATTCCTCACCGCCGCCAGGAGCCCCTGCGCGGCCAAAGGATCTGAGGGAACACGAGACCTGAGGAGGTCAGGACTCGAACTCCAGCTTGTAACCGGCCGACACCACCTCCCGGATCGACCTGTCTGAAACCGCCTGGTCCCACACCCGGGAGAAGTGTCGCAACCGTCCCCCCACCCGCAAGGGTGAGGGCACCCCCTCATTGCTGAGCGGCCTTGGCAGCGGGCTTGGGTTTGGCA
Organism: Gastrophryne carolinensis; assembly: GCA_027917425.1. Taxonomy (NCBI): domain Eukaryota; kingdom Metazoa; phylum Chordata; class Amphibia; order Anura; family Microhylidae; genus Gastrophryne; species Gastrophryne carolinensis. The sequence goes on from CM051238.1 coordinate 453,858,052, forward strand.
CCCCAGGAGTGACCGGGACGGCCACCAGCTTGCACCCCTGGAGGCCGAAAAGCCCGCACCTCTGCCAGCTCTGGCTCCCCGAAAGGAGGAATTAAAAGAGGCCGCCCCCCCCCCCCCCCCTGAAAGGAACGACGAAGTTTCTTGCGCTGAGGCAACTTACCTCCCTTGGCAACCGAATCCAATTTCTCACCAAACAGGCGCAAACCCAAAAAGGGAAGAGCCGTAAGCGACTTCTTAGAATTAAAGTCAGCAGTCCATTGCCGCAACCACACAGACCGTCGGATAGCCACCAACAAAGCCGTGGTCCTGCCACACATCACCATGGCGTCATCCTGAGTGGCTAGGACAAACGAAACAAAGGACTCACAATGTTTGAGAGCAACAAACTCATCACAAGTAGGATCAAGGTCCGCAAATAAATCCCTGACAATGGACCTAACCGCCAACAACAAAAGTGCCGAAGCACAAACAGGCCTCAAAGCCGAACCCGCACAGGTAAAACCATGGCGAGCCAGCAGGTCAATCCGGCGATCTTCGCCATCCTTAATGGTAGTAGTGTCAGGAGAATGCAACACAGCCATGTTAGATCAACCTCGGGAGGAAAAGACCAACGCTTCACCAAGTCCGCCGGAAAAGGATACTTCTTATCCCAACTAGGCGGAACACCAACGAGACGCGTAGGCTGCTCCCATTCTTTAAGGACGACATTCTCAAAATGTCGTTGACTGGGAAACTCCAAAAGCGGCTTTGCCACATCAAACAACTCACCCTTAGGCGGAGGCACCGCCTCAGGAGGGTCTAAATCCAAAACTTCAAACATTTGAGCCAATATGGAAGGGGTGTCAACTACCATCCCCGCCGCCTGATCACCCTCAGCACCAAACAACTGCTGGACCTCAGGGTTATCCAATTCCTCGAGAATCTCCCCCTCTTCAGCCGGGGGGCAATCTGACCAATCCAATGCCTCAATAACCTCCACGTCTGAGTCCGGCGGAAGCGGGGACAAGTGTTTCCGCTTAGCCGGAGCCTTCTGAGCAACCACAGCGGAAAACATTTTCTCGAGGCTAGCCAACCGGGCGCATACCTCGGATTGCGAATCCCCACCCATGACAACGTCACACGGAGTCCGGAACAGGCGGGGAGGAGTAGGAGATGACACGGGCGGCGAGGAGCCAGAAACCGGGGTGCCGGACTGGCGCTCAATGTTCCGCTGCGCACATGGAATGCATATGACATCATCCCCCGGGAGCAGAGCTCCACAACCCCCACACAGCCTAGATTGCCCCAAAGGGCCGTTTCCGGTATCCTTGGAAGCCTCCATATGGTGAAATTGTGGTATTCGCAATTACCCAGGGATTTACGCCGTATGCGACCCGGGATGCCCCTTTAATGTCCCAGTAGTGGGAGGATTTGCAATTTAAAATATATATAAATATAATTGTAATGGACAACCCCACTAGCCAGGTATCTAAGACCGGGAGACCCCTTCAGCACGGGATCCCAGGATCTGCAACAGAAAGGACAACAGTCACTCCAAGCAAATAACAAACAAGCATGCGTCAGTACGTGAATAAAATGCAAAAACAAGCATAAACCAGTACACAGAAAATATAGAGAATCTATGGATGCACACAAGAGCAAGGGACCCAGCTGCGATACAGCTGATAACTAAAGATCACGCTGACGGCACCCAGACAAAACCCAAACCTTGAGGGGTTACTGGCAGCCGCGCCCTGACATAAGAAGCCAGCTCTAATGTCCCCAGTAAAAAGCAGAATTACCGCAATAACCATACCACCTTAAATAGAACACAGCCTACCTTAAAAGACCGATCTTATAAAATGGCGGCGCAGAGACCAGCCGCCGCATTCAGACCATCCTGAAACGAGGAGGCAGGGAGAAGAAGGAGGGCGGGCGGCCAAGAGCGCCAGGCGCTCCGGCCCCGCCCCCACTCAAATCAGCAGCACAGCACGGGCCGCGCAAGACGCGGCCCCGCTCCCCTCCTCCTCCAGAGTACCAGCCACACTCAGCGGGCGCCAAAAGACATGGCGCCCGCTCCTCAGCCAGAAAGGCTCCCCAGAGCCCCGCACACACCAGGGGACCGGCCAGGCAGGCGGGCCGGCGACATGCACGCCGCCCGGCCCCGCCCCCCACCGGCCGCGCCAGCCGCAAAACAAGTGTCAGACAACACATGAAGACCAACAACATGTACCAAGCACACAGACACAGCCCCCCCCCCATCTAGCGCAGGGAGAAGGGACCAAGCGAGACACAGGGCAAATACCCATAGGGGGCAACGGGACGGGGCATCCCAAATTCGGATCACCAGGCCGGATGTTTGAAGCGGGGTGTGTGACATACTTAGAATAACACGGCAGTCGGGGGCCCAGACGTCTGGGTCAATGCCGCCGGCCTCATCACCTACCCCACCTTGACTTATCCGTACCCCAAGTGACACTGTCATTAGCGGGGAGGCGCAATCTGATGTATGTGCTAGATTGCCAACATCGAGAAATTGATTTCTAGCTCTGCGGCCAGGGAGGCCCCGGCTACGAGAAGACATCTGTCACCGGCAGTGCCGGTTCTTGATGATCATGATTCCCTTGACTGGTCTGTTTATTCTCCGCTTGAGGAAGGAACCGTTTACGGAATCTGATGGCTCAGAGGATAAGCAGTTTGGGATGCTGATGCTGGGCAGGGGCTTGGGGATGCCGTTGATACCCCCAAGATCCTGGCCCATTTATTTGAGGTGCTGGCTATTCCTCCTCCAGCTGAGTCCCCTTCGCAGCAGGGGGAATTTTTTCCTTGAGACCTCTAAGCCTCGTATGGAGTGCCCGAATCAGATTCATTTCTAATCTCTGATTTTTAGGGAATGGGATGGACCTAGTCGGCTTCCCGGTTTTCCTCAGGAAGGGTATAGGAAGTATGCCTTTCCGGTGGACGCGGGGAAGCGCTGGTCGTTTCCTCCCGAGGTCGATGCGTCCTGTACTGGGATTGTCTAACACATCTGTGGAGCACTCTCTAGACGCCACCACGATTAAGGCTTGTGAGGACCGTCGTATTGATCAGATGGCTTGAAATGCCTTTGCTGGCGTGGGTTCTGCCCTGCGGCCTGTTTGTATTTCTGTACTCATGGTTGTGGCTATCAGGTCTGTGGTTAGGGGCCTGTTGAGGGGTCCCAGCTGAACCCAGCCGGTGATGTATTTGCAGCGCTTATGCGGTGTGTATCGTTCATGACCATTTGTCTTGTCTGCCTTGGATGACACAATTTGTATGTATAGCAGAGCCTTAGCGTTGCTTGTGGCTATATGGCGCTCTGTCTGGTTGCGCCAGTGGGCGGCTAACATTGCGGCTAAGAAGTCACTCACAGGGCTACCCTTTCTGGGTATGCGGCTGTTTGGAGATAAATTGGCTTCAGTTGCGGAAGGGGGAAGGTTTCCACCATGCAAGAAGTGGCGTCGCTCCTTTCGAGGGGCAGGCTCCTCTAATCCTTCCTTTCGCGGTGCCAGAGCAGGCAGAGGTGCTGCCTTCTCTATCCTCAGGGGTGATTCCTGGAGCGGAGGCGGAGGATGGGCCCGTCCAGGACTGGTCTGGGGTTTCCAAGCTCACTGCCGAGCCAGCTCAGCAATGAGGGGGCGCCTTGACCTTGGCGGGTGGGGGGTCGGCTGCGGCATTTTTTCCAGGTCGGGGGCCTGGGAGGTCACAGACAAGTGGTTCTTGGAAGTGGTCTCTTCCGGGTACAAGTTGGTGTTCGAGTACCGGACTTCCCCAGACTCCTCAGTTTCTCGGGTTCCCTCGGACCCCCGGGCTGCGCAGGGGCTCCTGTTGGCAGGACAAATCTTCTGGACCTATGTCCGGTGATTTTCTCAGGGAGAGGCCAGGGCTATTATTCCTACCTCTTCACGGTTCCCAAACAGGATGGATTTATCCGAACCATTCTGGTTTTTGAAGCTTCGCTACAGGCTCATCTGATCCCAGAAGTTCCGCATGCAGACTCTGCGCTCTGTCATCAATTCCCTTCAAAGGGGGGTTTCGCGACATGTATAGACATCAAGGTTGTTTACCTTTATGTACCAATCTACCCCGCACGCCAGAGATTTCTCGGGTTTGGGGTGGAAGATCGGCATTTTCAGTTTGTGACCCTCCCTTTCGGGTAGACTTCAGTACCAAGGGTTTTCACCACGGGGCTGGCGGGCATAATCCCCTTCTCAGAGCCCAGGGCATTCACATTGTGCCGTATCTGGACGATCTACTCAGAGCTTCTTTTCTATGTCAGGTGGAGATGGACTCCAGGGTGGTGACGATGCTGGTAAGGTTCGGATGGGTGATCGACCACCCCAAGTCCTCTCTCCCCCCATCGGGGAGATCTCATTTCTGGGCATGAATCTGGATTCCAGTCAGGCCAGAGTGTTTTTTCCTCACCTAAGGGTGCAGAGGTTTCAGGATCTGATACGTATTCTCCTGGACAATCCTCGCCTCGCTATCCGGCCAGGGATGAAACGGTTAGGATTGATGGTGGTTTCATTCGAGGCAGTTCCCTTTGCTCAGTTCCACAGGAGGTCGCTCTAACTCTATCTATTGCTGAACTGGGACAGATGTTCCCAGTACTTGGATCAGTCCTTCTGCTGTCTCCCAGGGTTTGGCAGTCCCTTCAGTGGTGTCTGGAGCCCAACATTCTGTTGAGAGGCAGGTCCTTTTTGGCCCCTTGTTGGGAGACGGTTACTACAGATGCCAGCCTGTTGGGCTGGGGAGGTTTCTGGACGGATTTTCAGTTCCAGGGGCTGGGGGGGTCCTCAGGAGGCTCACTCCCCCATCTATGTCTTGGAGCTCAGAGCTATTCGGTTGGTTCTGTCATGCTTGACACATCACTTACAGGGCTTACCGGTTCAGGTTCGATCAGACGATTGAACTGCAGTCGCTTACATCAATCACCAAGGAGGGACTCGCAGCAGAAGTGCTCTCAGGGAAGTTTCGCTGATTCTTGCATGAGTGGAGAGCGAGGTTTTCCTGCATCTCAGCGGTATTCATTCCGGGAGTGGAGAACACGGAGGCGGACTCCTTGCGCAGGGGATTCTCTTGTTGAACAAGTTGTACGGCTGCTATTTGGTCTTCTGTTCATACATTTTACAAGTTTTTATAAGGTTGATGTGCGGGCCTTAGAGGATGCTGTGTTTGGCCGCAAAGTTCTACAAGTGGCAGGGGTTTTCATTTGTGCATTTTTGCCTATTGGGATCCCCACCCTTTTTGGACACTGCTATTGGATGTCCCAAGTGTAATGAATATTTCCGAAGCAGGGTGTGTGACACACTTATAATACCCATTTTACAGGTGAGTAATCACAAAATGTTATTATTCTAAGTATGTCTCACACCCTGCTTCGCCCCACCCTGAGTTGTATCTTGGATCCTCTGTTTGGTGATGCTGTTTTTCTCATTGATTTTATTTGTTCTTCCTGGTCCCCTTACTGCTTTCTTATACTGGGGAATGTGTGGGAGGTCCCAGGTATTTATGGGCCGGGAGGGGCTTCTTTTTTCTATTCATCTCTGCAGAAGTTCGCCCTCTACTGGACATAACCCAAGTGTAATGAATAGTTCCGAAGCAGGGTGTGAGACATACTTAGAATACCCATTTTACAGGTGAGTAATCACAAAATGGTATTTTTCGGTTTTGCTAAGCGGCTCTCCACTGGCTCATATCGCTTCTTGTCGGCTACAGTTGGATGATTTTCAGCTTGGCTGAGCGGCTCTCCTCTGGCTCATAGCGCTTCTTGCCGGCCGCCGTTGGATTATTTTTGCCTTAGCCAAGCGGCTCTCCACTGGCTCATAGCGCTTCTTGTCGGCTACAGTTGGATGATTTTCAGCTTGGCTGAGCGGCTCTCCTCTGGCTCATAGCGCTTCTTGCCGGCCGCCGTTGGATTATTTTTGCCTTAGCCAAGCGGCTCTCCACTGGCTCATAGCGCTTCTTGTCAGCTACAGTTGGATGATTTTCAGCTTGGCTGAGCGGCTCTCCTCTGGCTCATAGCGCTTCTTGCCGGCCGCCGTTGGATTATTTTTGCCTTAGCCAAGCGGCTCTCCACTGGCTCATAGCACTTCCTGCTGGCTACAGCTGGATGATTTTCAGCTTGGCTGAGCGGCTCTCCTCCGGCTCATAGCGCTTCTTGCCGGCCGCCGTTGGATTATTTTTGCCTTAGCTGAGCGGCTCTCCTCCGGCTCATAGCGCTTCCTGCTGGCTACAGTTGGATGATTTTCAGCTTGGCTGAGCGGCTCTCCTCCGGCTCATAGCGCTTCTTGCCGGCTACAGTTGGATGATTTTTGACTTAAGTGAGCGGCTCTCCTCCGGCTCATAGCGCTTCTTGACGGCCGCCAGCTTTGGATGATTTTCAGCTTGGCTGAGCGGCTCTCCTCCGGCTCATAGCGCTTCTTGACGGTCACCAGTTTTGGGTGATTTTCGGGTTGACTGAGCGGTTCTCCTCCGGGTTATAGCGCTTCTAGCCGGCCGCTGGCTTTGAATGATTTTTTACTTAGCTGAGCGACTCTCCTCCGGCTCATAGCGCTTCTTGACGGCCGCCGGGCTGGGCGTGATTTTCGGTTTGGCTGAGCGGCTCTCCTCCGGCTCATAGCACCTCTTGATGGCCGCCGGGTTTGGATGGTTTTCGGCTTGCATGAGCGGCTCTCCTCCGGCTCATAGCGCTTCTTGCCGACCGCCGTTGGATGATTTTTGCCTTAGCTGAGCGGCTCTCCTCCGGATCATAGCGCTTCTTGCCGACCGCAGTTGGATGATTTTTGCTTTAGCTGAGCGGCTCTCCTCCGGCTCATATCGCTTCTTGCCGGCCGCCGGCTTTGGATGATTTTCGGCTTGGCTGAGCGGCTCTCCTCCGGCTCATAACGCTTTTTGCCAGCTACAGTTGGATGATTTTCGGCTTGGCTGAGCGGTTCTCCGGCTCATAGTGCTTCTTGACGGCCGCCACCATTGGATGATTTTCGGCCTGGCTGATCGGCTCTCCTCCAGCTCATAGTGCTTCTTGCCGGCCGCTGGCTTTGAATGATTTTTGGCTTGGGTGGGCGGTTCTCCTCCCTCTCATAGTGCTTCTTGACGACCGCCGCCATTGGATGATTTTCGGCTTGGCTGAGCAGCTCTCCTCCGGCCCATAGCGCTTCCTGCCGGCCGTCACCTTTGGATGATTTTCGGCTTGGCTGAGCGGCTCTCCTCCGGCTCATAGCGCTTCTTGCCGGCTACAGCTGGATGATTTTTGCCTTAGCTGAGCGGCTCTCCTCCGGCTCATAGCGCTTCTTGCCGGCTACAGTTGGATGATTTTTGCCTTAGCTGAGTGGCTCTCCTCCAGCTCATAGCGCTTCTTGCCGGCCACCAGCTTTGGATGATTTTCGGCTTGGCTGAGCGGCTCTCCACCGGCTCATAGCGCTTCTTGACGGCCGCCACCATTGGATGATTTTCGGCCTGGCTGATCGGCTCTCCTCCAGCTCATAGTGCTTCTTGCCGGGCCGCTGGCTTGGAATGATTTTTGGCTTGGGTGGGCGGTTCTCCTCCCTCTCATAGTGCTTCTTGACGACCGCCGCCATTGGATGATTTTCGGCTTGGCTGAGCAGCTCTCCTCCGGCTCATAGCGCTTCTTGCCGGCCGTCACCTTTGGATGATTTTCGGCTTGGCTGAGCAGCTCTCCTCCGGCTCATAGCGCTTCTTGCCGGCCGTCACCTTTGGATGATTTTCGGCTTGGCTGAGTGGTTCTCCTCCGGCTCATAGCGCTTCTTGCCGGCCACCAGCTTTGGATGATTTTCGGCTTGGCTGAGCGGCTCTCCACCGGCTCATAGCGCTTCTTGACAGCCGCCGGCCTTGGGGTGATTTTCGGCTTGGCTGAGCGGTTCTCTGGCTCAAAGCGCTTGTTGCCAGCCGCCGGCTTTGGACGATTTTCGGTTTGGCTGAGCGGCTCTCCTCCGGCTCATAGCGCTTCTTGACGGCCGCCGGCTTTAGGCGATTTTCGGCTTGGCTGAGCAGTTCTCCTCCGCCTCATAGCGCTTCTTGACGGCCGCCGGCTTTGGATGGTTTTCGGCTTGGCTGAGCGCATAGCCACCAAAAAGGGCAGAGCCCCTACCACTCAGCCGGACCGCATCATCCATGGCAGTAAGGACAAATACAACAAAATCAGAGCAAAGCAAGAGGCCCCTATAATCCTCCCTCTTCCTACCAGCTGTAGCGCCATCAAGGAGACGCTTGAGCTGTTTCCTAAGGGCAATAGCCGTTATGGCAGCGGCGCAGGCCGGATGCAGCCCAGCCCCCACAAATGTAAAAGCATGGCAGGCCAGCTGATCGATACGCCGGTCCTCGCTGTCCCGCAGCATAGTAGTGTCAGGGGAAAGGCATGACCTAGGGTTGTCCAACACCTCGAACGGGAGCGTCCACCTCAGGGGGACAAGACCATCAGGGAATTCCAGACGCTGTTTATCAGGACGAAAGAGCTCACCCTGGTTCCTCTTAGTCACCTCAGGGGGGACCCTCCTGCTGGTCCCCAGGGGATTCAGAGCCCGGAAAAGCTCCCCCTCCTCTAGGGAGTAACAGCCACAAAAAGCATCAATTCCCTCATCCTCCTCAGGAAAGAGGGAGGGCGTGGGGGCCAGGTGCCGCTTCTTGCCAGAGGCCTTACGTGGAACAGGCCTGGCAAGCTGCCTTTCAATGCTGCCAGATCAGATTGTGACCCCCCCCCCCCCCCCGCTAGTATCCCCCTCACTGGGGGCTAAATGCAGGCACGGGGGGGGGTAGGGGTAGGCGATGCCGAAGGGGACGCAGAGCTGGGAAGCTAAGCGGGCACCCCAGACTGGAGCGCAATGATACCTTGGGCGCACGGAACACACATCGGGACACTGTTACTCACAGGGGATACCCCGCACATGGCACACAGCCGGGATTGCCCCGAAGGACCCCCGAGCACGCTATCCCCAGAAGCCTCCATATGGTGATTAAGACAAGCGCAATAGGCCAGCACAGGGTAAGGGCTAATAAAAAGCCACCGGGGATGCGGGGATGCAGGCATCCACCGCCAGAGCCAGAGGGTCCCGGGACAGAGACACAAAGGACGGAAGCTTGTGATTGTGACGAGAGGCAAACAGATCCACCTCCGGCGTCCCCCATCGGAGACAAAGCGACCGAAACACCTGGGGATGGAGAGACCACTCCCCCCGACGGGACGCACACCGGCTCAGAAAGTCCGCCTCTGTGTTTTCCACTCCCGGAATGTAAACTGCCGAGATGCAAGGGACATGAGTCTCCGCCCAAACTAAAATCAGAGACACCTCCCTGTGGGCACCCAGACTGCGAGTCCCTCCTTGGTGATTGATGTAAGCAACCGCCGTCTGATTGTCTGATCGAACCTGAACCGGCAGACCCTGTAAATTATGCGTCAAGTGAGACAGAACCAACCTGATGGCTCGCAATTCCAGAACATTGATGGGCAAGTGGGCCTCCTGAGGGTCCCACTGCCCCTGAAACTGAAGATCCTTCCAAAAACCTCCCCAGCCTGACAAACTGGCATCCGTGGTGACAGTTTCCCAAAGCGGGGTCAGAAACGACCTGCCCTTCAAAAGGTTGTCCGAGACCAACCACCACAGAAGGGACTGCCGAACCCGAGGGGACAACCGGAAGGACCGATCCAACGACCCCGGACGCCGGTCCCAAGACGCCAAAAGATGAAGTTGAAGAGTCCTCGTATGAAACGGTGCAAAGGGAACTGCCTCGAACGAGGCCACCATCAACCCCACCAGTCTCATCCCCAGACGAATGGACGGATGGGAGAGAAGCAACTGGGCCAATTCCTGAATCAGCAGAACCTTGGCCTGAGGGAGAAACACTCTGTGCTGGCAAGAGTCCAATGACATCCCCAGAAAGGTCACCACCCTGGCCGGAACCAGAGAGGACTTGGGGTAATTGATCACCCAGCCGAACTTCTCCAGCATAGACACCACCATGCTGGTGTCCCCTTCTGCTTGACCGAAGGAGGGCGCCATGATGAGAAGATCGTCCAGATAAGGCACAATGCGAAACCCCTGAGCTCTGAGCAGGGCCATCACCCCCGCCAATACCTTGGTGAACACTCTCGGAGCAGAGGTGAGGCCGAATGGAAGAGCCACAAACTGAAAATGCCGATCCTCCACCATGAAACGAAGGAACCTCTGATGAGCTGGGAAAATCGGAATGTGCAGGTACGCATCCTTGATGTCTATGGACGTCATAAAGTCCCCCTGCCGAAGCGAACCGATCGCAGACCGCAGGGTTTCCATGCGGAACTTCCGGGGACGAATAAACCTGTTGAGAAACTTCAAATCCAGAATAGGACGGAAGGACCCGTCCTTTTTGGGGACAGTGAAGAGATTGGAATAAAACCCGCGCCCTACCTCTGAAGGAGGAACCGGGAAAACGACAGCTAAGTCTAGAAGATTCCTTACCGCCGCCAGGAGCCCCTGCGCGGCCAAAGGATCCAAAGATACCAGAGACCTGAAGAACCTTGGAGGAGGACGGGACTCGAACTCCAACTTGTAACCGGCCGACACCACCTCCCGGATCCACCTGTCCGAGACCTCCTGGTCCCACACCCGGGAGAAGAGTCGCAACCGTCCCCCCACCCGAACGGGTGAGGGCGCCCCCTCATTGCTGGGCGGGCTTGGCAACTGGCTTGGGCTTGGCGCCCCAGACGCGAACGGGACGGCCACGGCCTTTACCCCTATTCCAACTGGTGCCCCTGGAGGCCGAGAAGCCCGCACCCCTGCCGGCTCCGGCTCCCCGAAAGGACGGATTGAAGGAGACCGTCCCCCGAAAGGAACGGCGAAATTTCTTGCGCTGAGGTAACTTACCTCCCTTGGCAACAGAATCCAGCCTCTCACCAAAAAGCCTCAAACCCAAAAAGGGAAGAGCCGTGAGCGATCTTTTAGAATTAAAATCAGCCGTCCACTGTCTCAACCACACACAGCGATGGATAGCTACCAGCAAGGCAGTAGCCCTACCACACATCAACATGGCATCCACCTGAGCGGCCAGGATAAAAGACAAGAAGGAATCACAGCGCTTAAGTGCAAGAGACTCATCACAGGTAGGCTCGAGATCCACACCCAAGTCCCTGACAATAGACCTGACCACCAAAGTCAGAAGAGCCGAAGCACAGACAGGCCTTAACACCGAACCCGCACATACAAAACCATGGCGGGCCAGCTGATCAATCCGGCGATCCTCGCCGTCCCTGAGCGAAGTCGTGTCAGGAGAATGCACGACCGCCGTGTTGGACAGTCCCAAGACCGGAGTATCTACCTCAGGGGGGACAGACCAACGCTTCATCAACTCCGCCGGAAAAGGATACTTCTTATCCCAGCTAGACGGCACACCGACGAGACGCGTAGGTTGCTCCCATTGCTTGAAAACAATCTCTTCAAAATGCTGTTGGCTGGGAAACTCCAAGCGCTGCTTGGACACCCCAAAAAGCTGACCCTTAGGCCTAGGAACAACCACCGGAGGATCCAAATCCAAAACCTCAACATCTGAGTCAGAATAGTAGATGAATCGAGAGGAAGGCCCTCAGCCTGATCCCCCTCAGCACCCAGCAACTGCTGAACCTCGGAATCCTCTTCCTCAATGAGTTCACCATCTTCAAGAGGACGATCCGACCAATCCAGATCTCCAATAACTTCCTCATCTGAATCCGGCGGAGGCGGAGACAGATGCTTCCGCTTAGCTGGAGCCTTCTGAGCGGCCATTGCGGAAAACCTTTTCTCAAGGCTGGCCAAACGGGCGCATACCTCAGATTGCGAATCCCCACCCAGGACAACGTCACACGGGGTCCGGAATAAGCGAGGGGGAGAGGGAGATGGCGCGGCCGACGAAGTGCTAGGCACCGGAGTACTGGACTGCCGTGCAATGTTCCGCTGTGCACATGGGATACACAAAATGACATCATCTCCCTGGAGCGGAGTCCCACAACCCCCACACACCTTGGATTGTCCCGAAGGACCATTTCTGGTATCTTTGGCAGCCTCCATATGGTGAAATTTATGGTATTCGCAGAACCCAGGGATTTATGCAGTACGCGACCCGGGATGCCCCCTAAATATCTAAAATTGTTTAAAAAATCCTGACCCAGGGGATTTAGCATAAAATATATATCCAATGAAGGAAAAAATATTTCTAGAAAACAACCCCCCACTAGCCAGGTATATAAGACCGGGAGAGCCCTGCCAGACGGGATCCCAGGATCTGAAAGACACAAAAGAACAGGGACAACAGTCATTCCAGGCACAGTAATACCTATGAAATCATACAGAATATCATACAAATACAACCCCCCCCCCCCCCCCATTAACCATAGACCAAAAACATGGTTAAGATATCCAGCCAGCACCTTAAAAAGGCGGGCGGGAGCGAGGAGGAGGGAGAAGGAGGGGGACGTAAGGCGGGGGACCAGGCCAACATTCCTATGTGAACCAAACAACCCCCGCAGGCTAATTTGCCATAACACAAGAACACCTACCCGGAGAAGAGCACAACCGCAGCGTGGCACCCGCGGCAAGATGGCGGCCCGAACACCGCTCCGTGCCTGCGAGGGAGGAGAAGACGAGCCCTGGAAGCGCGGGAGCCGAGATAGCCCCGCCCCTCCAAACGGGCCAATCAATACGCGGCCCGCGCACGACGCGGTCCCGCCCACCTGCGGCGTCATCGAACGGCCATACCGGCGAAACCGCGCTCACCTCCCATAACGGGACCGGCGGAGCAACCTGCCGGCCCCAAGGTGGCAGACGCATACACACTCTCTCTCTCCCCTGAGCATGCCGGGCACGCCAGGCCGCAAGCGCCGAGCGCGGCGCTCAGCCAACAGGCGGGACCCCGCCCCCCTGCTCCTGAGGGGAGAAAACCGCCAAAATCGCTCATGCAGCACCCGCACAGTAAAAAACACACAAGGCAGGCGGATACACCTACCCAAACGTCAACCACGCCACAGAGAACAAGCGCAGGAGCCCTCACAATACCAGCCAGTTCAGCAGCCACACACTCACACAACCATGACACCCAGAGTAAGGAATAGACTACTGTCCCAGGGCTAGACACAAACCTGTAACAGCTAACTAACTGCTAGGTAAATGGGGGCATCCCACATCCGGATCACCACTCCGGGAATCCCGCTATGCCCCGCAATGAAGGGTCGAGCGGAGGAGCTAATCTCCTAGGCACCGAAGGTGCCGGCTACCTTTTGCCCGGCCTACAGTCGAGGCTGGGAGGCTGCCAGTTAACAAGTATGCTACAAAACAAGAGCCGGGCAGAAATAGACCATGGGGGGGGGGGCCGGGGGGATACCCCGGCTACCTGCAAGCAGGAGACTTCTTTCTTCTGTCTTGTCGCCACCTTGCAGAGAATAACACTGGGTGATTGTTGGGAGGTACCAGGTATGTATAGACCGGGAGGGGCCTGTTGAATTTTTGGAGATTCTCTGCAATGCTGCCACCTAGCGGTGAGTAAACCCTATTGTAATTATTAATGTTTGAAGTGGGGTGTGTGACATACTTAGAATACAAGGCATAAAGCACAACTTAAACCACTGCAGCCTGCAGAACTTTGCGGCCAAAAACAGCATCCGCTGAGGCCCAAACATCAACCTTGTAAAACTTGGAAAAAGTGTGAACAGAAGACCAGGTAGCGGACTTACAAACTTGCTCAACAGAGGCCTGGTGCTGAAAAGCCCAGGAGGCCCCAACCGCACGAGTAGAATGAGCTGTAACACGAAAAGGAGGATTCCTTCCCTTAGCAGAATAGGCCCCAACAATGGCCTGACGAATCCACCTACTGATGGAAGACTTTGCGGGTGCAAAACCCTTCTTGGGCCCAAATGGCACCACAAAGAAGGCATCAGTCTTGCGAAAGGAAGACGTTACCACCAAATAATACTTCACAACGCGAACCACATCCAAGGAATGCAGGGCCCTCTCCTGGTCATTGCTGGGATTAGGACACAGAGGGCAGAACAATATCCTGATTTAGATGAAAGGAAGAAACCACCTTAGGAAGGAAGTCAGTCTTGAAACGGAAAACCACCTTGTCCTGATGTCTTTCAAAATACGGAGCTTCAATAGACAGAGCCGCCAACTCAGAAACACGCCGAACAGAAGTGATAGCTACCAAAAAGGCCCCCTTCTGTGTAAGGGAAGACAAAAGGAATATCATGCAAAGGCTCAAAGGGAGGACCCTGAAGAGCAGAAAGAACCAAATTCAAATCCCAAACCGGAATCAGAGGCTTCCTAGGAGGCCGCACATGTGTAACCCCCTGGAAAAAAGTCTTAACCAAAGGATGAAGCGCAAAAGATCTTTGGAAAAACACCGCCAGGGCAGACACCTGCCCCTTCAGAGTACTGAGTTGGAGCCCTAGGTCCAAACCATGTTGCAGGAACTCCAAGATTCTAGAAATAGAGAATTCCCTACAAGGGAAGGCCCTAGTCTCACACCAATCAATATAAGACCTCCAAGTCCTATAGTACACAGATGATGAAGACCTCTTCCTAGCACTAATAAGAGTCCGAATCACAGCATCAGAAAGACCTTCCTCCTTCAAGATGGAGGTTTCAGCAGCCACGCCGTCAAAGCCAGCATTGGTAAATTGGGGTAACGAAGATGACCCTGTGTGAGTAGATCTGGCAGCAGGGGCAGAGCGAACTGATCTTCTACCAACCTTACAACGTCTGCGAACCAGACCTGTCTTGGCCACCTTGGAGCCACCAGGATTGCTGGCGCTCCCTCCAGAGCCAGCTTGCGCACTACTCTGGCCACCATGGGAAACGGAGGAAACAGGTACAGAAAACCCAGATCCCTCCAGTTCAGAGACATGGCATCCGTTGCAAGAGCCAGAGGGTCCTTCGCCAGAGACACAAATGACAGAAGTTTGTGATTGTGACGGGAGGCAAAGAGGTCCACCTCCGGTGACCCCCACCTGCAACAAATTGTGTGAAAGACCTTGGGATTGAGAGACAACTCCCCTTTGCAGGCTGACAGCCTGCTCAGAGAGTCCGCCTCCGTGTTCTCCACTCCCGGGATGTAGACCGCCGAGATGCACGGGACGTGGCTCTCCGCTCAGTCCAGAATCAGAGACACTTCCTTGAGGGCACTCCTGCTGCGAGTCCCTCCCTGGTGATTGATGTAGGCAACCGCCGTCCGATTGTCCGACCGGACCTGGACCGGCAAGTCTCGCAGTTGATGAGTCAAATGACAAAGAACCATCCTGATGGCTCTCAATTCCAGAACATTGATAGGCTCGTGGGCTTCCAGGGGACCCCACAAACCCTGAAATTGCAGATCTTTCCAGAAGCCCCCCCATCCTGAGAGGCTGGCATCCGTGGTGACTACCTCCCACTGAGGAGTCTGAAAGGATCTGCCCCTCAGCAGGTTGGCTGAGTTCAGCCACCACCGAAGCGAGCGGCGAACCTGGGGAGACAATAGAAAGAATTGATCCAGCGACTGAGGAGACCTGTCCCAGACCGACAACAGATGGGAGCTGTAGCGTCCTTGTGTGAAACTGAGCAAAGGGGACTGCCTCGAAGGAGGCCACCATCAAACCCACCAGCCTCATCCCTAGCTGGATGGACAGCCGAGGAATGGACATGAGCGACCGAATCAACTCCTGAATCAAAAGAACCTTGGACTGAGGAAGGAACACTCTGGCCTGATCTGTATCCAGAGACATCCCCAGAAAAGATATTAACCTGGACGGGTAGAGGGAGGACTTGGGGTAGTTGATCACCCAGCCGAACCTCTCCAGAGTGGATAGAACCGTCCTGGTGTCCAATTCCGCTTGGCTGAATGACGATGCCAAGATGAGGAGATCGTCCAGATATGGCACTATGCGAATCCCCTGCGCTCTGAGAAGAGCCATCACCCCAGCAAGCACCTTGGTGAAAACTCTTGGAGCTGTGGTGAGACCGAAGGGAAGAGCTACAAATTGAAAGTGCCGATCCTCCACCGCGAACCTTAGAAACCTCTGGTGCGCTGGAAAAATGGGAACATGGAGGTAAGCGTCCTGGATGTCTATGGACGTCATGAAGTGCCCCTGACGAAGAGAGTGGATAGCAGAATGCAACGTGTCCATGCGAAATTTTCGCAGCCTGACAAATTTGTTGAGAATCTTTAGGTCCAGGATGGGCCGGACGGAGCCATCCTTGGGGACCGTGAACAGATTTGAGTAAAAACCCCGACCCTGGTCTAATGGGGGCACTGGGCAAATGACTGCCATTTCTAGAAGACTCTATACCGCCGCCTGGAGCTGCAGTGCAGCCAGTGCGTCCGGGGACACCCGAGACCTGAGGAAACGCGGGGGGGGGCGGGACTTGTGGGGGCTTGTAACCGGAAGACACCACTTCCCGGATCCACTTGTCCGAGACCTCCCGAATCCAAACTTGGGAGAAGTGTCGCAGCCGTCCCCCCACCCGCACGGGTGAGGGCGTCCCCTCATTGTTGAGCGGGCTTGGCCGCGGGCTTGGGTTTAGAGCCCCAACTGTATCCTGAACGGGCACAACCTCTGCCCCTATTCCAGGAATCTCCTCTTGTAGAAGGGAAGGCAAAACCTCTTCCCGCTCTGGATCCCCGAAAGGAAGGAGTGAAGGAAGCCGCCCCTCGAAAGGGGCGTCATTGCTTCTTGCGTTGAGGTAATTTTCCACCTTTAGCTACCGAGTCCAATTTGTCTCCAAAAAGCCTTAACCCAACGAAGGGAAGAGACGTCAGACTTTTTTGACCCAAAATCAGCCGCCCACTGGCGCAACCAAATTGAACGCCTAATAGTCACCATTAAAGCAGAGGCTCTGCTACTCATCATCAAGGAATCATCCAAAGCGGCTAACATGAAGGACAGAAACACCTCAACGTTTTAGTCCAAGAAATTCATCACTGTCCGGATCCAAACCGGAAGAGGATAACAAATCCCTGACCACCTTTCTAGTAGCCACCACCAACAGCGATGAGGCACAAACAGGCCGTATGGCTGCCCCAATACTGGCAAAACCATGACAAGCCATCTGGTCAATGAGTTTATCCTCACCATATTTAAGAGAGGAACAATCAGGGTTATTCAAAACGGCTAAGTTGGATAACCCCAAAATTGGGACGTCCACCTCGGGGGGGGGGGGGGAAGCCCAGCGCTTAACCGTGTCCACGGGGAAAGGATACCTTCTATCCCAACTCTGAGGAATGCCTGGGAACCGAGCCGGCCTCTCCCATTCCTTGGAAATAATATCAAAATGCTTTTGATTAGGGAATTCTAAGCGCGGCCTGGATTCCTCATAAAACTCCCCTTGTTGTTGAGGAACCGCCGCCGGAGGCGAGATAGCCAGAACCTCAAACATCTGAGTCAGAACATTAGGAGTGTCCGAGGAACTCCCTGACCCCCGATCAGAATCAGCACCAACAATTTGCTGATCCTCGGAATTATCCCTTCCTCCGGAGGGGAATAATCTGACCAATCCAGACCATCCGCATCATCATATTGAAAATGAGAAACCGTTGACAAATGCTTTCTCTTAGCCGGTGCCTTCTTGGCTACCGTAGTGGAAATACATTTTTCAATATTGGCCAATCTGGCACACACAGATTGCGACTGCCCCCCCCCCCCCCCCATGACAACATCACACGGGGCACGGGTCAAAATGGGAGGGGATGAAGGTGGCGGTGCTGACCCAGAAGCCTGGGGTCCGGACTGCCGCGTAATAGTCTGTTGTGCACATGATATACATAAAAAGAAATCATCCCCAGTTAGGGATACCCCACAACCCAAACACTTCCGAGATTGTCCCGAGGGGAGCCCGGAATCCTGGGATGCCTCCATAAGGTGAACTTGAGTGAGTCGCTATGACCAAGGGAATTACGCTACTAAGCAACCCGGGATGCCCTTATAGTGTCCAAGTGGGAGGATTTGTAAAATATATGTATAGAAAAAAAAACACCCAGGGACCCTAGGACCGCGAGAAGCCCCCAAAATATCCCAGAAGATTCCGCCTAAAAAACAAGATGGACACAATGAGAAAAACCTTAATCATAGAATAAGAGTCAAAACACTGGGAAGAAAAGGCCCACAGGGCCACTCACAGAGCCTGTAGCGTCCACGCCGGCCCGAGGTAAAATGCAGAGCTGGAGACGGAGAAGGGGGGGCGTGGCCAGCGCGGATCGCGCGCTTGACTTGCGGCGGGGGGCGGAGCAGTTAAGAGGAGGATAGAGCTCCTCGGTGGTGCTCAGAGCTGGAGGGGGCGGGCCGCGGCGACGCGCCGCAAGTCCGGCCCCGCCCCCAACAGAACACGTGAGGGGAAAGTTTCCCCTCCGCTGTAGTGCCTCAGAAAGCCGGTGCCGCGGGCACCGGATAGTAAAAAGCCAAGCGGTAGCAGCCCGCACGGTGTGTGGAGCCGCTGCCCCGCTCGAGCCACGCTACATAAGGCACACATTTAAGGAGGGAGCGGGCTCTCGCGCCCGGCCCCGCCACCCACAGAAGAGCGTGAGGGGAGAGACCTCCCCTCAGCCTTCTGAGGTAAAAGCAGCACCTCCTAATAAAGTTCCCTCCTGGTATACAGTAACACTACAATATACAACAGTGCAACCAATACATTTTGGGGGAAAACTTCCATAAGAAAGCCGAAAGCTGAGGAGAGGACCCAGAACCCAAGCCAGGGAGGTGGAAATATGTCATGAGGGAATAAAATTTTCCAAAGTGGACAGGGCATCCCAAACCGGGGTCACCAACCCGGTATAACCGCCTACCCTCTATATAGGGTCTCGCGGCGGAGCATGGCTCCTGAGCACCAGTGGTGCTAATATACCTTCGCCCGGACAGCAGTCAAGACTGGGAGGCATACAAATATAAGGATCAAAAAGGGGAAAAGATAAGTCCGAACGGAAATACAAAATTAACTGGCCGGGAGTAATCCCGGCTACCTGACAGACCCCCTGTGCAAGGAGGAGAGATCATCTTCTGCTTGCTCGCCGTCTGCAGAGATGAAGACTGGGTAATGAGTGGGAGGTCCCAGGTATTTATGGACCGGGAGGGGCTTTCTTTCCTCCAATCATCTCTGCAGATCGCCCTCTACAGGTCAGTATACCCACAGGTTATGAATATCTTGAAGCGGGGTGTGTGACATACTTAGAATACCACAACCCACAGTTGTCCCGCCTGAAAGACATAAGCGTCCCACAGCCCATGCCCCAAGGAACCAAAACCCCCAAAGGGGACTCACGGACCAAGGAAACGGAAGGATCACCAAGCCAGCAGACCACAGGAGGAAGCGACACAGGCAAATATTACCGCCGCAGCCCGGGGATGAAGAGGGCCCTAGACACGCAGCAGAAACAAGATGGGTTCTCCCCTCAAGGTTCCTCTGCCGGCGCCAATACGCGTCATCCTCTGGCCCCGCCCCCCCCCCCCCCAAACGGCGCTCGCGTGACCGCACTGGCGTCATCAACACAGCAAAAACGCCTCACAAATATAGCGCCGCCCGCTGGAGTGTAGTACAAAGCGGCAGCGAAAACAGTACACAGACTAGCGGGAACAGGAAACACTCGCACACACCAGTAGTAATAAACATCTTTATTGAGAAGTGCAGAAAATCACTTAACATTTCAGAAAGATCTTAACTCACAAATCTACGATCTTAAAGAAAAAAATCAAAAATGGAATTTGTCAGTTTATAAATAAAGTCGAGCGGCAGGTTGAACGTTACACCGAGCAAGTGCAAAGCAAACACTAATAAAAAAACCAAGCTTGCGTGGAGTTTCATCATGTAAAAATGGGGCTCCAATCACAAGGGCAGCAGAAGCCAGCAGGGCGGCGCTCTTCAGCCATAACCGCACAAGGTCACCCGGGTCACCGCCTATGGGCGGCCAGTACAGAAAGTCGTCCCACACAAGCGGCGGCGGCAGAGTCACATCAGCAGGGTCCTCAGTTCTCGTCATCGCTGTCATCGGGACTGATGGCCGGACTGGTAAGACTGTAGGTGGGCGACGTCGGGCTGTACCCGGGAGAGGAGGGCGAGTAGGTGGAGCCCTTCGGACTTGTAGGCGAGTAGGTGGGTGAAGTTGGAGAGTATTTCGGAGAAGTTGGCGAGTAGGTCGGAGATGTGGGAGAATATTTGGGGGAGGTCGGGGTATACACCGGGGAGGTTGGGGAATAGGTCGGAGAGGTGGGCGAGTACTTGGGGGTTGTGGGAGAATAGGTGGGCGAGGTTGGGGAGTATTTGGGAGAAGTTGGGGAGTACTTGGGGGAGGTTGGAGAGTACTTGGGAGAGGTTGGGGTATATTCGGGTGAGCTGGGGCTGTAAGATGGGCTTGTTGGGGTGTATTTGGGGCTTGTGGGCGAGTAGCTGGGGGAGCTGGGGCTGTAGCTGGGAGAGCTTGGAGTATAGCTGGGGGACTGGGGAGTATAGCGGGGACTGGATGGAGAGTAGCTGGGACTGGTGGGGCTGTAATTGGGAGAGGTGGGGCTGTAACTGGGGCTGGTGGGGCTGTAGCTGGGGCTGGTGGGGCTGTAGCTGGGAGAAGTTGGGGTATAGTTGGGGGAGGTAGGCGAGTAGTTGGGAGATGTTGGCGAGTAGGAGGGAGATGTGGGACTGTATGAAGGAGAGGTTGGGGAGTAGCTGGGGGAGGTTGGCGAGTAGCTGGGCGATGTAGGGGAGTAGCTAGGGCTGGTGGGAGAGTAGCTAGGGCTGGTAGGAGAGTAGCTGGGGGATGTTGGGCTGTAGCTGGGGGATGTTGGGCTGTAGCTGGGTGAGGTGGGGGAATAACTGGGAGAAGTGGGGGAATAGCTGGGCGAGGTGGGTGAGTAACTGGGTGAGGTGGGGCTGTAGCTTGGGCTGGTGGGACTGTAACTTGGGGAAGTAGGAGAGTAACTGGGGCTGGTGGGAGAGTAGCTGGGCGAGGTGGGCGAGTAGCTGGGGGACGTAGGGCTGTAGTTGGGGCTGGTTGGGGAATAGGAGGGCGAGGTGGGGCTGTAGGAAGGGGAGGTGGGCGAGTAGCTGGGGCTTTGTGGGGTGTAGCCTCCGGGGCTTCTGGGCTCATACGCAGGAGAGGTTGGTGAGTAACTAGGAGACATGGCACCTCCTGCAATGAAAGGAAACCCGTTACATCATGAACCGCGCACAGGCATCTGGCCCAGACACTGGGCAGAACACAGGGCCACTTACCTGGTGAAGGAATGTAGGGACTGGAAGGACCCGGAGACCCTGGAGAGCCGGGTGTGGGCGACCATGCAGGGGAATATCCGGGACTGAAGCCACTGGCATCCGAAGCGGCACTGGGGGAAAACCCGGCAGCTCCAGGGGTCATGCCGCTACCTAAGAAACAGAGGAAACCGCTGCATCACATGACTTAAGAACGCCCCCTCCCTATTGGCCCAGCAGCCTCCAGGACTAATTCACATTACACTCCCGGCCAAGGACTAGAGAGCCCGGCGCATTCACATTACACTCCCGGCCCAGGACTAGAGAGCCCAGCGCATTCACATTACACTCCCGGCCAAGGACTAGAGAGCCCAGCGCATTCACATTACACTCCCGGCCAAGGACTAGAGAGTCCGGCGCATTCACATTACACTCCCGGCCAAGGACTAGAGAGCCTGGCGCATTCACATTACACTCCCGGCCAAGGACTAGAGAGCCCGGCGCATTCACATTACACTCCCGGCCAAGGAATAGAGAGCCTGGCGCATTCACATTACACTCCCGGCCAAGGAATAGAGAGCCTGGCGCATTCACATTACACTCCCGGCCAAGGACTAGAGAGTCCGGCGCATTCACATTACACTCCCGGCCAAGGACTAGAGAGTCCGGCGCATTCACATTACACTCCCGGCCAAGGACTAGAGAGCCCGGCGCATTCACATTACACTCCCGGCCAAGGACTAGAGAGCCCGGCGCATTCACATTACACTCCCGGCCAAGGACTAGAGAGCCTGGCGCATTCACATTACACTCCCGGCCAAGGACTAGAGAGTCTGGCGCATTCACATTACACTCCCGGCCAAGGACTAGAGAGTCCGGCGCATTCACATTACACTCCCGGCCAAGGAATAGAGAGCCTGGCGCATTCACATTACACTCCCGGCCAAGGAATAGAGAGCCTGGCGCATTCACATTACACTCCCGGCCAAGGACTAGAGAGTCCGGCGCATTCACATTACACTCCCGGCCAAGGACTAGAGAGTCCGGCGCATTCACATTACACTCCCGGCCAAGGACTAGAGAGCCCGGCGCATTCACATTACACTCCCGGCCAAGGACTAGAGAGCCCGGCGCATTCACATTACACTCCCGGCCAAGGACTAGAGAGCCTGGCGCATTCACATTACACTCCCGGCCAAGGACTAGAGAGTCCGGCGCATTCACATTACACTCCCGGCCAAGGACTAGAGAGTCCGGCGCATTCACATTACACTCCCGGCCAAGGACTAGAGAGTCCGGCGCATTCACATTACACTCCCGGCCAAGGACTAGAGAGCCCGGCGCATTCACATTACACTCCCGGCCAAGGACTAGAGAGTCCGGCGCATTCACATTACACTCCCGGCCAAGGACTAGAGAGTCCGGCGCATTCACATTACACTCCCGGCCAAGGACTAGAGAGCCCGGCGCATTCACATTACACTCCCGGCCAAGGACTAGAGAGTCCGGCGCATTCACATTACACTCCCGGCCAAGGACTAGAGAGCCCGGCGCATTCACATTACACTCCCGGCCAAGGACTAGAGAGCCCGGCGCATTCACATTACACTCCCGGCCAAGGACTAGAGAGCCCGGCGCATTCACATTACACTCCCGGCCCAGGACTAGAGAGCCCGGCGCATTCACATTACACTCCCGGCCAAGGACTAGAGAGCCCGGCGCATTCACATTACACTCCCGGCCCAGGACTAGAGAGCCTGGCGCATTCACATTACACTCCCGGCCAAGGACTAGAGAGCCCGGCGCATTCACATTACACTCCCGGCCAAGGAATAGAGAGCCTGGCGCATTCACATTACACTCCCGGCCAAGGAATAGAGAGCCTGGCGCATTCACATTACACTCCCGGCCCAGGACTAGAGAGCCTGGCGCATTCACATTACACTCCCGGCCAAGGACTAGAGAGCCCGGCGCATTCACATTACACTCCCGGCCAAGGAATAGAGAGCCTGGCGCATTCACATTACACTCCCGGCCAAGGAATAGAGAGCCTGGCGCATTCACATTACACTCCCGGCCAAGGAATAGAGAGCCTGGCGCATTCACATTACACTCCCGGCCAAGGACTAGAGAGTCCGGCGCATTCACATTACACTCCCGGCCAAGGACTAGAGAGTCCGGCGCATTCACATTACACTCCCGGCCAAGGACTAGAGAGCCCGGCGCATTCACATTACACTCCCGGCCAAGGACTAGAGAGCCCGGCGCATTCACATTACACTCCCGGCCAAGGACTAGAGAGCCCGGCGCATTCACATTACACTCCCGGCCCAGGACTAGAGAGCCCGGCGCATTCACATTACACTCCCGGCCAAGGACTAGAGAGTCCGGCGCATTCACATTACACTCCCGGCCCAGGACTAGAGAGCCCGGCGCATTCACATTACACTCCCGGCCAAGGACTAGAGAGCCCGGCGCATTCACATTACACTCCCGGCCCAGGACTAATCTGCGGCTTGTTCTATAACAAAGCCGTTATCCACATCACAGCGCGCCCCGCGCATCGCACCCAGAATCGGACGCTGTGACCTGGATATTGCCGCCCAAATCATCCCAGACAAATTAGAATATATAAATCCTCCCATGTCCATATTCTATTTTATATTTAAATATTCTATCATATTTAAATATTTTATTCTATAATCTAATATATATATTTTTATTTGATATATTAATTTTATATTATCCATGTGGCAACAAGCCCCGCACACATCACATCCAGGATTGGCCGCTGTGATCTGGACATTGCCTCCCACATCATCCCAGACAGATAAAAATACACAAGTGAGAACAGTATATATATTAATTATATATTTATTACAAAATAGAAATATAATAAAAAATAAATACAAATTTAAAATATAAAAATACAAATCTAAAAAAAAAAAAAAAATTATATATATATATATATAACAGACCATTCTCAATTGTCTTCCATTTATTTTTAAATATAATATATATTCCATGTCACAGCGCGCACCGCACATCGCATCCAGAATTGGCCGCTGTGATCTGGATATTGCCGCCCATATCATCCCAGAGACAGACCAGTCTCCATTTCTAATTATATATTTAGATTTTGTTTTATTTCTAATTATATATTTAGATTTTGTTTTATTTCTAATTATATATTTAGATTTTGTTTTATTTCTAATTATATATTTAGATTTTGTTTTATTTCTAATTATATATTTAGATTTTGTTTTATTTCTAATTATATATTTAGATTTTGTTTTATTTCTAATTATATATTTAGATTTTGTTTTATTTCTAATTATATATTTAGATTTTGTTTTATTTCTAATTATATATTTAGATTTTGTTTTATTTCTAATTATATATTTAGATTTTGTTTTATTTCTAATTATATATTTAGATTTTGTTTTATTTCTAATTATATATTTAGATTTTGTTTTATTTCTATATTATATATATATATATTTTATATTATCCAGGTCACAGCGTGCCCCGCACATCGCATGCAGGATTGGCCGCTGTAATCAGGATATTGCCGCCCATATCATCCCAGACAGACAGAAATCTCAGAAGTGAGAAGGGTCCTATTATAATATTTCCCTTGATACTGTTTTCCGTATAATTCAGATCTTGTTACTATTCATACAGCACAGTGTTGTCTATTTTATCATTTCCTTTGTCTTCTCTAAAGGTAAATCAGAGGTTCTAGTTCTCTAAATGTAGAAGAAACCTACAGCTACCGGAGGAGCCTTCTTACTGTGAGGTTCGGTCACACCGCTGGGCCCCGTCCTGGTCTCCGTGACCAGCAGTGGGACGAAGCTGTTCAGCCAAATTGCACTGTAATCCTACCATTGGGGATATGATGCCATTTCTTATTGGAGACGGGGGTTAACATGTCTCTGCCTAGACGCCCGGAACGTGTAAGTAGCCAGAAAGCCAGCGCTTCTAATTCAAATTACTTATTGTGAAACGTGAATCAGATAAATTCCATAAGCAAAGTTGCGTCAGTGTTTGTCCATATGTCCACTGTTTGGGGCATCACCATCACGGGATTGTGTTCTTCTGCTTGGCTGTTCTCGCCATTGTTGGTCCCTGATGAAGGGTAGTCGTGTCCCACGTTTGGGGCATTACCAACGTTGGATTGTGTTCTGCTTCGTTGTTTTGGGCTTTGTTGGTCCCCGATGAAGGGGCATCTTGTCCAATGTTTTGGGGCATTACCAACGTTGGATTGTGTTCGGCTTTGTTGTTTTGGGCTTTGTTGGTCCCTGATGAAGGGGCATATTGTCCAATGTTTTGGGGCATTACCAACGTTGGATTGTGTTCGGCTTTGTTGTTTTGGGCTTTGTTGGTCCCTGATGAAGGGGCATCTTGTCCAATGTTTTGGGGCATTACCAACGTTGGATTGTGTTCGGCTTTGTTGTTTTGGGCTTTGTTGGTCCCTGATGAAGGGGCATCTTGTCCAACGTTTTGGGGCATCACTATCACTGGATTGTGTTCTTCTGCTTGGCTGTTTTAGGCTTTGTTGGTCCCTTATAAGGGGGTGTCGTGTCCAACATTTGGGGCATCACCATCACTGGATTGTGTTCTTCTGCTTGGTTGTTTTCCGCTTTGTTGGTCCCTGAAGAAGGAGCATCTTGTCCAACGTTTGGGGCATCACCATCGCTGGATTGCGATCTTCTGCTTGGTTGTTTTCGGCTTTGTTGGTCCCCGATGAAGGGTCGCCGTGTCCAACGTTTGGGGCATTACCAAAGTTGGATTGTGTTCTGCTTCGTTGTTTTGGGCTTTGTTGCTCCCCGATGAAGGGACGTCATGTCCAGTGTTTGGGGCATCACCATCACTGGATTGTGTTCTTCTGCTTGGTTGTTTTCCGCTTTGTTGGTCCCTGATGAAGGGACGTCGTGTCCAGTGTTTGGGGCATCACCATCGCTGGATTGTGTTCTTCTGCTTCGTTGTTTTCGGCATTGTTGGTCCCTGATGAAGGGGCGTCTTGTTCAACGTTTGGGGCATCACCATCACTGGATTGTGTTCTTCTGCTTCGTTTTCGGCATTGTTGGTCCCTGATGAAGGGTCGTCTTGTTCAACGTTTGGGGCATCACCATCACTGGATTGTGTTCTTCTGCTTGGTTGTTTTCGGCTTTGTTGGTCCCTGATGAAGGGTCGTCTTGTCCAACGTTTGGGGCATCACCATCACTGGATTGTGTTCTTCTGCTTGGTTGTTTTCGGCTTTGTTGGTCCCTGATGAAGGGACGTCGTGTCCCCGAAACTTTGGACATGTGGTAAAACACTGGCACAGCTTATGGAATTTATCTGATTCACGTTTTCATAATATAAGTAATTTAAATAATGGGCGCTGCTTTCTTGCTAATTTTAATGATATGCGGCACCACCGCCAGCCATTGCCCCCGGCCATATCACGCGACAGCCATTGCCCCCGGCCATATCACGCGACAGCCATTGCCCCCGGCCATATCACGCGACAGCCATTGCCCCCGGCCATATCACGCGACAGCCATTGCCCCCGGCCATATCATTAGACAGCCATTGCCCCCGGCCATATCATTAGACAGCCATTGCCCCCGGCCATATCATTAGACAGCCATTGCCCCCGGCCATATCATTAGACAGCCATTGCCCCCGGCCATATCATTAGGGGTGTGTCTCTGCCATTACATATTAACACAAACGTGGTGTAATTGGTTGTTTGATAGGCAAACTGAAAGGCTCGGGTTGATAGTCCTACCCGCCCACTAGCAGCACAGCGTAAGGTAAAAGAGTAAAGATCAGCATTTCCTGCTCCACCCACCACAGACCAGTGTAAAGTTTTACAGTGCAACCTACCTAGGCTGGGAGACCAGGCTCCATAGGCCGGTGTCGCCCCCTGGTTCCATGGCGTCATGGCGGGCGACATTCCTCCCATAGGGCTGGGGGCGGATCCAAAGAACATACCGGTTGCTAGAAAGCAAAGATTGAGAGTATTAAGTCAGGCCTAAACCCTGTAACCAGAGCGGAAGTGAAACGCGGCGGCCACTTACGTCCTGCTGCTCCGAGTCCCGGAATATTGGTTGGAATCTCCATTCCGAATTTGCATTTCTCCGCATCCAGCAAGAGGTCAAAGCAGCCGGTTCCAGCCGGAGCCAACTGGCCCAACATGATGTTCTCGGAGACGCCCTTCATGGGGTCTGACTCCCCGTGGGCTGCGGCCTCCATGAGAACGTCCACCTGCGGGGAAACAAGAGCGTGAGCGCCTGCAGTAGAAGCAGCATTGCGGGGGGAGTGGGCCAACACTTACCGTCTCCTCAAAGGAACACTTCATGAGCGGTCCCGTGTCCTGCCTGTTCACCCCGTGACGGGTGATGGCCATCAAGTGTCCTCTGCAGGTCATGGTGTCGCACAGAAGCGCCAAGTGCCGATAGTTCACATAGGAACCATCGAAGGAGATGACGTGGTACAGCTCTCGCTCCAGAGCTTTGCGCACAGCTTCAATCCCCAGCACCTGAAACAAAAGGCGCCAAGAGGTCAGGCCCGGAGAGGAGAAGGAGGGAGAGGTCAGGGGCCCGGGCAGGAAGGAGGAGGAAGGAGAGGTCAGGGGCCCGGGCAGGAAGGAGGAGGAAGGAGAGGTCAGGCCCGGACAGGAAGGAGGAGGAAGGAGAGGTCAGGGGCCCGGGCAGGAGAGGAGGAGGAAGGAGAGGTCAGGGGCCCGGGCAGGAGAGGAGGAGGAAGGAGAGGTCAGGGGCCCGGGCAGGAGAGGAGGAGGAAGGAGAGGTCAGGGGCCCGGGCAGGAGAGGAGGAGGAAGGAGAGGTCAGGGGCCCGGGCAGGAGAGGAGGAGGAAGGAGAGGTCAGGGGCCCGGGCAGGAGAGGAGGAGGAAGGAGAGGTCAGGGGCCCGGGCAGGAGAGGAGGAGGAAGGAGAGGTCAGGGGCCCGGGCAGGAGAGGAGGAGGAAGGAGAGGTCAGGGGCCCGGGCAGGAGAGGAGGAGGAAGGAGAGGTCAGGGGCCCGGGCAGGAGAGGAGGAGGAAGGAGAGGTCAGGGGCCCGGGCAGGAGAGGAGGAGGAAGGAGAGGTCAGGGGCCCGGGCAGGAGAGGAGGAGGAAGGAGAGGTCAGGCCCGGGCAGGAAGGAGGAGGAAGGAGAGGTCAGGCCCGGGCAGGAAGGAGGAGGAAGGAGAGGTCAGGCCCGCGCAGGAAGGAGGAGGAAGGAGAGGTCAGGCCCGCGCAGGAAGGAGGAGGAAGGAGAGGTCAGGCCCGCGCAGGAAGGAGGAGGAAGGAGAGGTCAGGCCCGCGCAGGAAGGAGGAGGAAGGAGAGGTCAGGCCCGCGCAGGAAGGAGGAGGAAGGAGAGGTCAGGCCCGCGCAGGAAGGAGGAGGAAGGAGAGGTCAGGCCCGCGCAGGAAGGAGGAGGAAGGAGAGGTCAGGCCCGCGCAGGAAGGAGGAGGAAGGAGAGGTCAGGCCCGCGCAGGAAGGAGGAGGAAGGAGAGGTCAGGCCCGCGCAGGAAGGAGGAGGAAGGAGAGGTCAGGCCCGCGCAGGAAGGAAGGAGGGGGAGAGGTCAGGCCCGCGCAGGAAGGAGGAGGAAGGAGAGGTCAGGCCCGCGCAGGAAGGAAGGAGGAGGGAGAGGTCAGGCCCGCGCAGGAAGGAACTTACCGTGAAGATCTCCACAATGTCATTGGAAGTTGTCCGCACGGGGTCAACGTCCTTCTCACTCAGGACTCGCATGAGGCTGACCCCATCAGTTTCCAGGATCCATTCCTGCAGAGCCTTGAACTCCCCGTCCTCAGTGATGATGATCTTTTTCTTGTTGTCTGTCTGGGGCAGATGCATGTAGACCTGCAACAACAACACGGCGTCAGTACAGGCCTCATCCGGATCAGCCAAGAACCCGGCAACACGGCCAAGCCATTGCTTTATCTGGCCATATAACCACTAGGCCTTCCTGTCCACCCATTGCAGACCCGACCCCAACACCCCCCCTCCACACCCGGATCAGCCTAGAAACCCAGCAACATGGCTGTTCTATTGGTCGCTGAGGTCCTGGCATTGCTTTATCTGGCCATATAACCACTAGGCCTTCCTGTCCACCCATTGCAGACCCGACCCTACCAACCCCCTCCCCTGGATCAGCCAAGAACACCGGCAACATTGCTGTTCTATTGGCCACCGAGGTCTTGGAATACACATGGAGCCATTGCTTTATAACCACTAGGCCTTCCTGTCCACAGGCCGAACCACCCCCCTGGATGAGCCAATAAACCCAGCAACATGGCCATTCTATTGGCCACTGAGGTCCTGGAATTGAGCAATTGCTTTATCCGGCCATATAACCACAAGGCCTTCCTGTCCACCCATTGCAGACCCGACCCAACCACCCCACCCCACCGGGCCCCCCCCCCCCCCCTCCCCGGGGTCAGCCAAGAAACCCAACAACATGGCCATTCATTGCATAATGCCCCCGGGAAAGGGAATCTGTCAGCCCTGGAGTCTAAAGATATCCGCTTTAAACATTCTAGAAAAACTCACCTGCCCAAAGCCCCTCCTTCCCACAGACCTGCAGGTCTGCCAGGAAGCCAGGGCCACGCAGGTCATGTGACTGGAATCCCCATACTATACCCAAACCAGCTACACAAGCATCATGTTGGCCCTAGCACACCTGCAGCACTATGGATGCCAGGGCCGTGCAGGTCATGTGACTGGAGTGCCCACACTACACAAGCATCATGCTGGCCTTAGTCCGCTACAAAGCCCCTCAGCACGTCCGCAGCACTATGGATGCCAGGGCCACGCAGGTCATGTGACCGGATACAAGTGCCCGCACTATAACCAAAAGAGCTAGACAAGCATACCTCTGGCCTTAGCGCACCTGCAAGCACTATGGATGCCAGGGCCATGCAGGTCATGTGACCGGACCCGAGTGCCCACACTACACAAGCATCATGCCGGCCTTGGACCACTACAAAGCCCCTGCAGGCCACGTACCTTACTGATCTGCTCGATGCCCTGCAGGGTCATATCCGTCAGCATGTTGGACTCTATGCATCGCAGGAAGACGTCGTCATCCATCTTATCCACCACCTCCTCTTCCTGCCATTGGAGGGAAACAGAACATTAGAGGAATTATGGGAGACGGACATTGGAAGGAATTGTGGGAGATCAGCGCCCCCCCCCCCACCTCACCTCCTGCATCTTGTTCTCCTCACTGTTCATAATGCGGATCCGAAGCACCAGCTTTTCTGCGTTGTCATCGTTAAAGATACAGTTTAGATCGTCGCCGAAGCCTGGAAAGAGACGAGGCCGAGATGAACATGGGGCAGCCAGACAAGAAGCGCCCGGGGGGCAGCCAGACAAGAAGCGCCCGGGGGGCAGCCAGACAAGAAGCGCCCGGGGGGGCAGCCAGACAAGAAGCGCCCGGGGGGCAGCCAGACAAGAAGCGCCCGGGGGGCAGCCAGACAAGAAGCGCCCGGGGGGCAGCCAGACAAGAAGCGCCCGGGGGGCAGCCAGACAAGAAGCGCCCGGGGGGCAGCCAGACAAGAAGCGCCCGGGGGGCAGCCAGACAAGAAGCGCCCGGGGGGCAGCCAGACAAGAAGCGCCCGGGGGGCAGCCAGACAAGAAGCGCCCGGGGGGCAGCCAGACAAGAAGCGCCCGGGGGGCAGCCAGACAAGAAGCGCCCGGGGGGCAGCCAGACAAGAAGCGCCCGGGGGGCAGCCAGACAAGAAGCGCCCGGGGGGCAGCCAGACAAGAAGCGCCCGGGGGGCAGCCAGACAAGAAGCCCAGGGCACTTACCAGCGTTGATCTTCTCAGCAATCTGCTCCATGGTCAGCTTGCGGTCAGTCATGTGTTTCCGGTCCAGCTCCACGCGCAGCAGCCACGGCGAGATTCTGGTTACATCAAAGTCCGGCATCTCGTAGTAAATATTCACCCACTCCTGATCTTCGGTCACCACGGTGTTCTGAGGGTTGGGGTCGTAGTAGATGGCGGTATTGGCCGTGACCTTGCGCAGGGTTGTGTGCTCCAGGCGGCAAAGGATATCCTGCAGAGGAAACAGAAGACATAGGAGCCGGAGCAGGGCACAGAGGCCACAAGATCATGTGACATGTCGGGTACAGACCTTGGCGCGCTCAGCATCCCGAGCAGACTGCCCCAGTAAGAAGACGGTCAGGGAAGGGGTCTTGGGTTTCTTGGAGATGTTGATGAGCTCCTTCAGACGTGGAACTCCCAGGGTGACGTTTTTGGCCGACACGCCGGCATAATGGAAAGTGTTCAGGGTCATCTGAGTGGCCGGCTCTCCGAGAGACTGAGCGGCCAACGCTCCAACCATCTCACCTGGATGAGCCTGAGGGGGGGGAAGAGGTCAGGACATCAGGTTACACAGAACAGACCGACCAGGCCCCCCTAACCCTACAACAGACCGACCAGGCCCCCCTAACCCTACAACAGACCGACCAGGCCCCCCTAACCCTACAACAGACCGACCAGGCCCCCCTAACCCTACAACAGACCGACCAGGCCCCCCTAACCCTACAACAGACCGACCAGGCCCCCCTAACCCTACAACAGACCGACCAGGCCCCCCTAACCCTACAACAGACCGACCAGGCCCCCCTAACCCTACAACAGACCGACCAGGCCCCCCTAACCCTACAACAGACCGACCAGGCCCCCCTAACCCTACAACAGACCGACCAGGCCCCCCTAACCCTACAACAGACCGACCAGGCCCCCCTAACCCTACAACAGACCGACCAGGCCCCCCTAACCCTACAACAGACCGACCAGGCCCCCCTAACCCTACAACAGACCGACCAGGCCCCCCTAACCCTACACCAGACAGACCAGGCCCCCTAACCCTACAACAGACAGACCAGGCCCCCTAACCCTACAACAGACAGACCAGGCCCCCTAACCCTACAACAGACCGACCAGGCCCCCTAACCCTACACCAGACCGACAAGGCCCCCTAACCACCGGCTTTAATCCGGGCAGCCAAACCTTTCACACGGGTATCACAAGTCTGGTTCCTGTGTTTTTTCTGCTTAAACCTCAAGTGCCTAAGAAGTTGTTCGCCCAACCCCGACCCGCCAGAGCCCAACCCCGACCCGCCAGAGCCCAACCCCGACCCGCCAGAGCCTTTATTTTGGCTGAACCTCAAATACAATTAAAGTTTGCAGCAGAGGCAAAACCTTCAGGGGCTACTTACAACGGCCTGGTTAAACTTTGCCTCAATTTCCCCCAGAAGCCAGTCGAACGCCTCTCCACTGAGCCTGAACTCCTCCACCATTCTCCGGCTGCACAGGGTGGAGCGCAGGTGGATGTTGAAGAGCAGGGTGGCGTTTTCCTGCGCCTGTCGACTCAAAGGATCGTCACCGTTCACAATCACCAGCTTCTTGCTGAGATCCTTCACCCCTGCGGAGAGAGATAGAGGAGGAGGATTAACACTCAGGGAAATCTGCACCATTTATGTAGCACAAGGAAACCCACATCACACACAAAGCTCAGAGGAACGCTGCCCACAGAGGCCCAAGAAATAGGCCACTACTCCCAGCAATGACCAGGAGACTTGGCCTCCCCACTGAGTCTGTGGGTCTTCCAGATAGGGAATAGCTTATAAAGGAGGCCTCCAGATCATACAAAGCTCAGAGAAACGCTGCCCACAGAGGCCCAAGAAATAGGCCACTACTCCCAGCAATGACCAGGAGACTTGGCCTCCCCACTGAGTCTTTAGGTCTTCCAGATAGGGAATAGCTTATAAAGGAGGCCTCCAGATCACACACAAAGCCTACAGAGGCCCAAGAAATAGGCCACTACTCCCAGCACTGACCAGGAGACTCCGCCTCTCCACAGTCATACAGATAGGGAATAGCTTATAAAGGAGGCCTCCAGAGAACATCTGAACTCTGGTGCCCAGGGCCGGCCTCAGGGTAAAGGTCAGGATGATGCCACACAGACACCTTTACATTCAAAGGGAAAGAGGGAAGAAATGTAGAACAAAGGAGTGTGGAATAAAGGTAGATAGAGCGATACCTGGGGCAATAAAACAAGGGAAAAAGGAAAGCAGAGAGTGAAACGGAGAGAAGCTAATACTAAGGGGCAACAGGCAAAAAAAAAAAAAGCAGATAAAAAGGGACAAGAAAATGTGGGGGCAAAAAAACAAGTGTGAAGCTGAAAAAAAAAAAAAAAGCTGAGAATAAGATGGAAGATGGTGAAGAGATGACGGGGCAAAAAGGAAGACTGGGATGAAATGGATGAAAGAAGGGAACAAGCCCAGGAAATGCAAGATGAAAAAGCTGATCCAGATTACAGCTTCCTCCCTTGAAGGGCCCGACTAGTCTCCTGGAGCCCCCTATAGAGATGCCAGGATGGTGCCCTCTGACCACAGAATGTACCCCCCCCAAGGTCGGCCCTGATGGGGCCTGTAGCGCAATGCTGGCGGTGGCTGGGCATCCAACAGGAAATGCATGTGCTCCTCACCTTCCACTACTTTAATAGGGTGCAGATCTGATGGCGTCCTGGTGTTAATATGAAAGATCTTCTGAGCGTTCCAGATCATCCTCAGAAGGTTACATGGCAGGACCACCTATGAACAGAAGCAGCACAGTCAGTACATCAGTGGGTGTCGGCAGGGTTGGGGGTCAGTCCTCCAGGACCAGGGCTCATTACCTTGCTGTCTCCGGTTGGGAAGATGACCCTCAGAACCTCCCGGTCCTCCTTCATTTTCTCAAACTCCTTCTCCAGCTCATTCTGGATGTGCGCGTTGCCGAGAATGTCTTTCACGACTTCCTCTTGTAGTGTCCGGCGCAGAGCTCGCTCGTTGGCGTAATCAAACTTAAACCTGCAACAACAAGTGTGTGAGCGCCCCGAGGTTCAGGGGGGTAAGGGGTCCCTAATACCAGGTTTAGGTCTTACTTCTTTTCAAAGGCTTTGTTGGAAGGTTTAAGCGTGGCCAGATTCTGGAACTCTACTCCTTCCCCGGCCAGGCCGTCCTCGCCGTATCGCAGCTGCACCACCTGATTGATGGAGTTCCTGACGGTGGCGTCATACTTCACCATGACAGACTCCATAGATTTGATCAGACGTCTCTGAATGTAACCTGTAGGGGGCAGAGACACGAGATAACGTCTCAGAGTAGAGAAGCCAACATGTGATGGATGGAGGTCAAATGATAAATTGAACATATGATGGTGAACATTCCCTCCCTACATTGGTTCCTCTCTATCTCATCTTTCTCTCTGCATTGTGCACTTAGTGGCTAATAAAGGTGAAAAACCCTCAGGCAGCCACTTCACTCTGCGCCATCTCTCTTTTGCTTGGCAATAATGCTTAGGATTATGAAGATAATAGAATATGCTGCTACTAATGTATTACGGTGATAAAGATGGCGTCGGGAAGCCGGACAACACCTTTGAGTGTCCTGCCCGCAGGTGTAGCTAACATGCCAGTGCGCACGTTGGGTAGAACAGACCAATTACTGAGCTAGATATTCAGGCTTTTCTAATATGATGATATCTATCCTGTAGATGGGGGCTCACCCCACATTGGTGAATACCTGGGTTCGAGGTCAGGGCCCTATGGTCGGTGTCCCGTTCCCCCCCCCCCCAACACCACCACCGCACTGGGTTAGTATAGACACTGCTGATCAGTGAACTATATGGCGAATGTTCATTGTGTTTCTTGGCTTTCCAGGGGACGGTCTTTAATTGCAATGGATAGGGTGCAGTCACAGGGTGGGCAGGCTAATAGATATCTGGCCAATAAGATATATTTGTAAGAAAAACAAATTCTTACCCGTCTCGGCAGTTTTCACAGCTGTGTCGATGAGACCCTCCCTTCCTCCCATGGCGTGGAAGAAGAACTCAGTCGGGGTCAGGCCGGCCAGGTAGGAGTTTTCCACAAAGCCTCTGCTTTCAGGACCATAATCGTCTTTAATGAAATGAGGAAGGGTCCGATGTTTGAAACCAAAGGGGATCCGCTTTCCCTCTACGTTCTGCTGACCCACCACAGCAATAACCTGGAGACAGGAGAAAGTGGTTACCTTTTCCTCAGACACAACTCACCCCTGCGCCACCCCCAACCATCTTACCTGTGAGATGTTAATCTTGGAGCCCTTGGCTCCCGACACCACCATGGATTTGAAGTTGTTGTATTCAGACAGTGATTTCTGAGCAGATGAACCAGTTTTATCTCTGGCATCGTTCAGGATTCTGTTCACTTGATTTTCGAATGTCTGACGCAGGGTGTTGCCAGGCGTCGGCTCCAGCTCGTTGTTGTGAGCTTTCTCAATAACCTGAGAGAGGGAAAGGAATGTTACCGGGGTAACCAGAACCCCGAGCACCCCTGGGATGGATGGAGGTCAGAATAAATGAAATGAATGTACATCTGAACATTCCCTCTCTCTGAATTGTATGCTATAGTGGCTAATAAAGGTGACATAAACCCTCAGTAAGCCACTTATCTCTGCGCTGACGCTTTCCTTTGCTTGTACTGAATTTAAAGCAATAAATTTAATGAAGCACACTGCTATTAACACATTACTGTGAGCAAGATAGCGCCGAGGAGCTGGACACACCTTATGTTATCCGGCCCCCTAGGCGTCACTAACATTCCTAAGAATATCAGTTTTAGGTGTGATGACCAATCATTGAGCCAGTAATTAGATTTTTCCCTTATATGATGATGTCCAATAGATGACGTGTTCTGTGTTTTTTTTTACTTTGATATAAAAAATAAAGAGGCACTGGGCAGGGGGCAGAGAGCGCTCTCCCGTGTAGCTTGGAACACGCTGGTTGTCTGTGTTTTGTTACTTTGTTCTTATATTTCACTCCCTTAGATTTTTTGGAAGACCGAACGAAACTAGAAAAAAGGGGTCAGCCCACGGTTCCTTATCACCCCAGAACCGCGGCCAAGCATCCTCACCTCTATTACATCCTGCTTGGCCTTCTTAATTGTGTTCTGAATATCCTGGTAGGTCTTTGCATCAGCAATAGAATCTCCAATGCCGATGGTGTGACCTGGAATAAAACATAAGACAAGAATGAAACATGTCCGAATATTCCACATCCTCGCCAATGACCCCGTGTGGTTACACCACTACTATGGAACACATCTATGCATGAATTAATCCCGGCCACTGCTTGACACAGGGCAGCTCCAGGTCTATGTGGGCCCTTGGGTGGTGGGCCCCTCTGGTGGTGAATCATGAGCACAAAGCTGCATGTGTGATGTCTATGCCAGCGGTTCTCATTTTCACCACTTAGCAACAAGCAGTTCTAACAAACAAGCCTCAAGATGATCAGTAACTAATGTTACCAAAATAAGTAGGTTGTGGGCCCTGTGGCACTTTCTGAAGCAAGACAGATTCATGGTTTCCTGTTAATTACTGGACCAGTTAGCCCTCTTAGGGGCTTGAACTTTGTCGCAGGTTGACAGTGGTCTAGGCCATAGCTTTTGCGTAAAATGTATCCACTTCTGGTTGCCCCCCGCTGACCTAATCCCACGGAGTGCCACAAGTGCCATTCACCGTTTAAGTGGAGCAAAGCCCACAGAAAATACCATTTTGTGAATACTCACCTTGTAAAATGGGTATTATGAGTATGTCACACACCCCGCTTCAAGAATCCATAACATGTGGGTAATATCGTCCTGAAGAGGGCGTTCCTGCAGAGATGATAGCAAAAGAAAACCCCTCCCTGATCCATAAATACCTGGGACCTCCCACTCACTACCCAGTATACAGAAAGCAGTAAGGTAAGGGACCAGGAAGAGGCAAATATAAACAACAACCACGCAAAGTTCGCAATAAAGAGGATCCTGAATACAAAAGGGCGGGTTGAAGCGGGGTGTGTGACATACTCATAATACCCATTTTACAAGGTGAGTATTCACAAAATGGTATTATTCTTAGTATGTCACACACCCCGCTTCAAGAATCCATAACATGTGGGACATCCAACAGCAGTGTCCATAACAAGGGCGGGGATCCAAAACTAGGCAACAATGCACAACCTTAAACCACAACAGCTTGCAAAACTTTGCGGCCAAAAACAGCATCCGCTGATGCCCTAACATCAACCTTGCAAAACTTGGAAAAGGTGTGAACCGAAGACCAGGTAGCGGCCTTACAAACTTGTTCAACAGAAGCCTGGTGCTGAAAGGCCCAGGACGCACCAACTGCACGAGTAGAATGAGCAGTAACACGAAAAGGGGGACTCCTCCCCTTGGCAGAATAGGCCCCAATGATGGCCTGACGAATCCATTTACTAATGGAAGATTTGGCAGGAGCCAAACCTTTCCTAGGCCCGCAGGGCACCACAAAGAAAGCATCAGTCTTACGAAAGGAAGACGTAACCTCCAGATAACGTTCCACAACACGAACTACATCCAAGGAATGCAATGCCCTTTCCTTGTCGTCGCTGGGATTTGGGCATAGAGAGGGCAAAACAATGTCCTGATTCAGATTAAACTCCGAGACCACTTTAGGAAGAAAATCCTGCTTGAAACGAAAGACAACCTTGTCCTGATGTTTCTCGAAGTACGGAGCTGTAATGGATAAAGCTGCCAACTCAGAAACACGCCTAACCGAAGTGATAGCCACCAAAAAGGCCACCTTTTGGGTAAGAGAAGACAAAGCTATCTCATTCAAGGGCTCAAACGGAGGGCCCTGGAGAGCAGAAAGAACCAGGTTCAAATCCCAAACAGGAACAAAAGGCTTCCTAGGAGGCCGAACATGTGTAACACCTTGGAAAAAGGTCTTGACTAAGGGATGAAGTGCAAAAGACCTTTGGAAGAACACCGCCAGGGCAGAAACCTGCCCTTTCAATGTACTAAGCTGGAGCCCCAGATCTAGACCATGTTGGAGAAACTCTAAAATTCTAGGAATGGAGAACTCTCGACAAGAGAAAGACCTACTTTCACACCAATCAATATAGGCCCTCCAAGTCCTGTAGTAAATAGAAGAGGAAGAGCGCTTCCTGGCACAGATAAGAGTCTGAATCACTGCGTCAGAAAGACCTTCCTCCTTCAAGATGGCGGTTTCAGCAGCCATGCCGTCAAAGCCAGCGATGGTAAATTGGGATAGCGCAGCCGACCCTGGGTGAGCAGTTCCGGCAGCAGAGGCAGGGCGAACTGATCCTCTGCCAGTCTTACAAGATCTGCGAACCAAACTCGCCTTGGCCACCTTGGGGCCACCAGAATTGCCGACGCACCATCCAAGGCCAGTTTGCGCAGCACTCTGGCTAGCATTGGGAACGGAGGAAACAGGTAAAGGAGCCCCAGATCCCTCCAGTTTAGAGACATGGCATCCACTGTCAGAGCCAGAGGATCCTGCGAGAGAGACACAAAGACTGGAAGCTTGTGATTGTGACGAGAAGCAAAGAGGTCCACCGCTGGGACCCCCCACCTGAGACATATCGAAATAAACACCTTGGGACTGAGAGACCACTCCTCCTGACGAGAGGAGGCCCTGCTCAGCAAGTCCGCCTCCGTGTTCTCCACTCCCGGAATGTAGACTGCTGAGATACACGGGACGTGGGTCTCTGCCCAGTCCAGAATCAAAGACACGTCCCTGAGGGCACTCCTGCTGCGAGTCCCTCCTTGGTGATTGATGTAAGCAACCGCCGTTCTGTTGTCCGACCGGACCTGAACTGGCAGGCCTCTCAACTGATGAGTCAAGCGAAACAGAACCAACCTGATGGCTCTCAACTCCAGAACATTGATGGGCTCGTGAGCCTCCCGCGGGCCCCACAAACCCTGAAACTGGAGGTCCTTCCAAACACCCCCCCAACCTGACAGACTGGCATCCGTGGTGACTTTCCCAACACGGAGCCAGAAAAGATCTGCCCTTCAACAGATTGACCGACCCCAGCCACCATTGCAGGGATCGACGAACTCGGGGAGTCAGCAGGAAGGACTGATCCAACGATAGAGGAGACTTGTCCCAAACCTTCAACAGATGAAGCTGAAGCGTCCTTGTGTGAAACTGCGCAAAGGGAACTGCCTCGAATGAGGCCACCATTAACCCCACCAGCCTCATCCCTAACCGGATGGTCGGATGAGGGGTAGACAAGAGAAGCCGAACTAACTCCTGAATCAAAAGAATCTTGGCCTGGGGTAGAAACACCATGGCCTGTGAAGTGTCCAGAGACATTCCCAGAAAGGTCAGAATTCTGGACGGAGAAAGAGAAGACTTGGGGTGGTTGATCACCCAACCGAACCTTTCCAGAGTGGACACCACCGCTCTGGTGTCCAACTCCGCTTGGTTGAAGGAAGAGGCCATGATCAGTAGATCGTCCAAATAGGGCACGATGCGGATACCCTGGCCTCTGAGCAGAGCCATCACCCCCGCTAGCACCTTGGTGAACACCCGAGGAGCTGAGGTGAGACCGAAAGGAAGTGCCACAAACTGAAAGTGCCGATCCTCCACCACGAACCTGAGAAACCTCTGGTGTGCTGGAAAAACCGAAACGTGTAGATAAGCATCCTTGATGTCTATGGACGTCAGAAAGTCTCCCTGACGAAGAGAGTGAATGGCCGAACGCAGCGTTTCCATGCGGAATTTCCTCGGCCGGATGAACCTGTTGAGAAACTTCAGATCCAAGATGGGTCGGACCAACCCGTCCTTCTTGGGTACCGTGAACAGATTGGAATAAAAGCCCCTGCCCCGATCTGAAGGGGGCACTGGGCAAATGACAGCCATGTCCAGAAGATTCTCCACTGCCACCAGGAGCCCCTGCGCCGCTAGAGGCTCCGACGGCATCCGAGACCTGACAAATCTGGAAGGGGGGCGGAGCTCGAACTCCAGCTTGTAGCCGGAAGACACCACTTCCCGGATCCATCTGTCCGAGACCTCTTGATCCCAGATCTGAGAGAAGTGCTGCAGCCGTCCCCCCACCCGCATGGGTGAGGGCGCCCCCTCATTGCTGAGCCGGCTTAGCAGCCGGTTTGGGCTTAGAGCCCCAACTGTATCCAGAACGGGCACGTCCTCTGCCCCTGTTTCCGGAATCTCCTCTGGAAGAGGGAAATGCAGAACCCCTACCAGATCTGGCCCCCCAAAAGGAGGGGGTAAAGGCAGGCGCCCCTCGAAAAGGGCGGCGTTGTTTCTTACGTTGAGGTAACCTACCACCCTTGGTGACAGAGTCCAATGTCTCTCCAAAGAGCCGTAGACCAACAAAGGGTAAAGCCGTCAGTGATTTTTTGGACATAAAATCGGCCGCCCACTGGCGCAGCCACACCGACCGCCGAATAGCCACAAGCAGAGCCGACGTCCTACCACACATCATCAAAGTGTCATCCAAGGCAGTCAACACAAAGGATAGAAACAACTCACACCGTTTAAGGCTAAGGAACTCGTTACTACCAGGACGAAGCCCGGAAGAAGTCAACAGGTCCCTGACCACAGACCTGGTAGCCAACACCATTAGCTCCGAAGCGCACACAGGCCGGATGGCCGACCCAATGCTAGTAAAGCCATGAGAAGCCATCTGATCAATACGTTTATCCTCTCCATCTTTGAGAGTGGAACAATCAGGTCTGTTTAAAACCGAGGAGTTAGACAACCCCAAAACCGGTGCATCCACCTCGGGGGGAGATGCCCAGCGCTTGACCGCCTCAGAAGGAAAGGGATATTTCCTATCCCACCCCTGAGGGATGCCAGGGAGCCGAGCCGGCCTATCCCATTCCTTGTCAATGATTCTATCAAAATGGCGTTGCGTAGGAAACTCCAGGCGCGGCCTGGATTCCTCAAACAATTCACCTTTCTGCTGTGATGCCTCCTCGGGAGGGGAAATATTCAGAACTTCCAGCATGAGAGACAGAGTGTGAGGAGAGTCCAAGGATCTCCCTAAATCAGAAAGCTCGGCATCAGCGCCAGCAGACTGCTCATCATCCGAAAATTCTGAACCCTCATCAACTTCCCCCTCCTCTAGCTGAGGATAATCAGACCAATCCAGATTGTCTCTGTCATCAAGATCATCCACCGGCGGAGCCGGCGACAAATGCTTTCTCTTAGACGGAGCCTTACGGGCGACCGAGCTAGAGAGCATTTTCTCAAGGCTAGCCAATCTGGCACACATCTCGGATTGCAGATCCCTGCCCATGACCACGTCACACGGGGCACGAGTCAAGGCGGGAGGGGGAGTTGAGGTGGCCGGCTGTGCTGACCCCGCCGCTTGGGGTTCGGACTGCCACGTAATAGTTTGCTGTGCACATGGTATACACAGTAACACATCATCCCCAGTAATGGAAATCCCACACAACATACACTTTTTGGGATGCCCCGAAGGGGTCCCAGTCCCAGTATCCGGGGATGCCTCCATAAGGTGAATTTTGAGTGGTCGCTATGACCCAGGGAATTACGCCAGTTAGACAACCCGGGATGCCCCTTTAATGTCCCGAGTGGGAGGATTTGTGATGCTAAAATGGACCCAGGGACCCAGGATCAGGAGAGACCTTCCAATACTACAGAAGATCCTCCTGGATAACCTTCACCTAAAAGACAGAGAGAGACCCATAAGTCCCTACAATAAGACT
Source organism: Gastrophryne carolinensis (assembly GCA_027917425.1). NCBI lineage: Eukaryota > Metazoa > Chordata > Amphibia > Anura > Microhylidae > Gastrophryne > Gastrophryne carolinensis. Next base: position 453,899,749 of record CM051238.1, read on the forward strand.
TAACAGATAAAGAAAAGAAGAAATAAATGAGGCCCACAGGGCCACTCACAGACGCTGCGGTGAACGATCCGCCTCAGAACAATGGCGATCTCTGAGGTGAAGTGAAGAGAAGAAGAACGGCCGTGCCAGGGGCGTGGTCTGCGCAGCCCGCGCAAAGCTGATCTGTGCCCCTTAAGCTGCCTAGTAACAGGGAGCTGCCTAGTAACAGGGAGCTCAGCTCCGCAGCGGCGCCAGTACAGAGGAGGGCGGAGCCGCGACCGGCCCTTCCAGTGTGAATGAAGCGTGAGGGAAGAAGTCCCTCACGCACCAGCCCAGAGACCGGCACCGCCGACAACCGCGGCGCCGGCTGCCATGACAGCGGGTGCTCCCGCTATCACTAGTGGAGCACCCGCCCCGCTCGCTGCGGCGAGGAATGAATGAGAGAACGGGGGCTGGCCGCGGCAGAGCGCCGAGTGCCAGCCCCGCCCCCCCAAAGCGTGTGAGGTAAAGAATTTATCTCACAGACTGAAAAACCCCGGCACCCGGCTGCAATGACAGCCGCGGTGCTGCAACATAGTAACAACAGTGCAACCAATTCATTGAGGGATTACTTCCAGACGCTCCACATCAACAAGAGAAAGTGAATAAAGAGAAAGAGAATAAAGCTAACCCCTATGAGAGGAACCCCCAGCCCCCATAGTTGGTAAAGGGAAGGGCCCCCCCCCCCAGGGGAAAAGTCAAGGGACGGGGCATCCCAAACCGGGATCACCTACCCGGTATGACCGCCTACCCTCTCTTTTAGGGTCTCACGGTGGAGCTCTGCTCCTCAGCACCAGAGGTGCCAATGTACCCTCGCTCGGGCCAGCAGCCAAGACTGTGGAGGCATGTAATCTGAGGTAAATTTTGGGACAAACAGGGGTCCGAGCGGAAATAAACAAAATAAGAGGCCGGGAGTTACCCCGGCTACCTGAAATCCCCCTGTGCAAGGAGGAGCCATCATCTTCTGACTTGCTCGCCGTCTGCAGAGATGGAAAACTGGGTAGTGAGTGGGAGGTCCCAGGTATTTATGGATCAGGGAGGGGCTTTCTTTTGCTATCATCTCTGCAGGAACGCCCTCTTCAGGACGATATTACCCACATGTTATGGATTCTTGAAGCGGGGTGTGTGACATACTAAGAATATCTATAAGATTAAGCACGGGCATTGAAAGGTATTTTCGGAGAGTGGTGTAAGGCCACTGGATAATATTTGTGGAAAAGCGGTGTAACTACTGAAATATGACAGTTATGACTATATTAATGAGAGTCAGGATTATAAGCCCTTTCATTTGATATCAAACATGACATTTGTGTATTGGCCAGAGACTGAATCCACATAGTATCAGATTAGTATGATATGGAGTTCGTTACATGAACCCGGACTCTAAGTAATGAATAGGGATCATTAATTTCTTGGTTACAACATGTATATTGCGGGAGTTCTACCCTTTAAAGTCAGAGGCCGGTTTTGGGCAGATCACTGTAGACACACCCATGGGGCAGGGACTGCTGGCCACTCCCCCTAGTGTTGGTAGATTAGCGAGGCTGCTTGGACGACTAGGTAGTCAATGGATGGACACCCTACCAGTAGGATGTAACTATAATGGCTAATTGTTAAGTATCTCATTTTCCTACTTCACCCACCACTAAGAGGCAGGAAACCCGACCACGAGGTTAGATGGGGCTTGTCTAGGGGCATAGGCCTGGGTAAGCCCAAAGCCGGCCCTGGGTTGACACTTGTAACCCACATTGCACAGGTAGGTCCCCGATCCCTCACCTTCAATGAGCAGCCAGTTATTAATGACGGTCTGGATGTTGGAGTAGAAGAGCCGGGTGATATCGTGACCCATCTCCAGGTAGGAGATATGGACCAGAGACCCGGCCGACGTCCCCAGAGATTTCTTACACAGGATGCCCATGATCAGCTCACCATTCTCCACAATCACCTGGAAGAAAGTCACAGGTTAGTAATGCATCCAGGCTGCACATCAACGTGCTAAAGGGGTATCCCGGACGGGCACCCACCTTGGTGTCTCCGGGAGAGATGTGCTTGTATGGTCCACTGTCCTCATCGTCTGGGTGGGTGCTGTGTGTTCGGATACAATTAATATGTCCCGGAATGATTAAGGAAAAGATCTGCTTCCCTGTCCAGAGGGGGCGTGGCTTCAAGATGGCCGGCTGGGGCACCTTTCCGTCCCACGTGGAGAGAAACATCAGCAGGTTCATCACCTCTCCCTGGAGAAAAACCACAGGGGGGGTCAATCCAAAAAGTTGTCCCACTTTAAAGAAATTCTAAAGAAAAGCATCCCTTCTTTTCACAGGTCCCCCCGAAGGCCCACCACCGAGGCTTATGCTGTACTTACCATACTGCTAACACAGGTAGGACTACAGAAATATAACCCCCCTGCCCCACTTTCCTACCAACTACTTCCTATCAGTTATCTAGAGTTTCTTACTACTTTCCTGAAGCTGCAGCACCATCGATTGCCCAAACCTTGGGATTAAAATGGACCAAAACCCAGAATGTTGACTATCCTGGGTTTTGGTCCTCGATTGTGGAAAGCCCCAAGGTCACCGACACCAACTCGCCCCTTCCCATTCCTACGGTGCATGCGGCCACTCGTCCAATCAGCACGCTCGGATCCGGTGATGAGCGGCTCCAAACGCGCCAAGGGCTGCATCCCCCGCTTGCCTTTAACTGAGCGTGCCCATGCCGGCCATTCACAAATGCCTGGCGCGGGCCCTGCTAGAGGGATAGTGGGGGATGTGGCTCGCGCATTCGCTGCTGGACCGGGAAAGAAGGTAAGTGTATGGGCGACCTGGGAGGGGTATGACAGTGGGGCATCCCGATTTTGGATGCCCCGTGGGGAGAGAATCAATTGGCTGGGGAATCATAGATTTTCAGTCCGATTGCCGCGAGTTTTGGGCCACTTTAACCATTTCAACTACACAGTAAAGGGAAACCGTCCGATTACCTCCTACATATATAGCTCTTAGCTCCCAGAATCTCACCCACACCAGCATTTACTCAGCCCAGCAGGATGAATTTCAGTGCCCTCTGATGACGCCCTATTGGCGAAACGCGTCTACCTTAACTGCTTTTCAACTAACCCTAACCGTGAATAAGGATTATACCGAGCCCTCAGTGACGTAACTGAGGACATTTGTTATCCTGATACGGACTGGATCGGCTTCTCTTTTGTACACAAAACCTCTTTGTAACAATGAGAAAGATAATGTAAGTTGTGAATGATCTAGTTATGCTTTATTAGACATATGTCTACACTGTTCTATCAAGCTTCCCCTGTTCTTACAGTAACCAGCCAGTGAGGCCATATTTTATTTATCGTACATCACTAGTGTATAAAGAGAAGCTGTCATGGTCGTCCCTCAAAATACCTGCCGGGTAAAGCTCATACAACACCCAGTGGACGGCGAATCCTCCCCACATAACGGCACAGGGATTTCCATGCTATAGAGCAGGGGCCGGGAGTAACCCGAGGGCTTACCCTTTCCATGAAGACATCCCTCTTGGTGAACTTGCGCACTGCGGTCAGGGTGTCTTGCACAATGCCCATGACGGGCCGGTTGGACTGAGGAGTGATGATCATACGCGGCACCATGGCCAGCTCCTGAATCTCCGCCCGGGTTTCCAGGGACTGCGGCAGATGCAGATTCATCTCGTCCCCATCAAAGTCAGCGTTGTATGGAGTGGTCACACTGCAAGGAGAGGAGGAAATGGGTCAGGCGTGTCAGGGGGTGCAGAATAACGCAGCCTCAGTGGTGAGCAAGGCCGGGTGTGGGTGTCAGGGGGTGCAGAATAACGCAGCCTCAGTGGTGAGCAAGGCCGGGTGTGGGTGTCGGGGGGTGCAGAATAACGCAGCCTCAGTGGTGAGCAAGGCCGGGTGTGGGTGTCAGGGGTGCAGAATAACGCAGCCTCAGTGGTGAGCAAGGCCGGGTATGGGTGTCAGGGGGTGCAGAATAACGCAGCCTCAGTGGTGAGCAAGGCCGGGTGTGGGTGTCAGGGGGTGCAGAATAACGCAGCCTCAGTGGTGAGCAAGGCCGGGTGTGGGTGTCAGGGGGTGCAGAATAACGCAGCCTCAGTGGTGAGCAAGGCCGGGTGTGGGTGTCAGGGGGTGCAGAATAACGCAGCCTCAGTGGTGAGCAAGGCCGGGTATGGGTGTCAGGGGGTGCAGAATAAAGCAGCCTCAGTGGTGAGCAAGGCCGGGTGTGGGTGTCAGGAGGTGCAGAATAAAGCAGCCTCAGTGGTGAGCAAGGCCGGGTGTGGGTGTCAGGAGGTGCAGAATAACGCAGCCTCAGTGGTGAGCAAGGCCGGGTATGGGTGTCAGGGGGTGCAGAATAACGCAGCCTCAGTGGTGAGCAAGGCCGGGTATGGGTGTCAGGGGGTGCAGAATAACGCAGCCTCAGTGGTGAGCAAGGCCGGGTATGGGTGTCAGGGGTTCAGAATAACGCAGCCTCAGTGGTGAGCAAGGCCGGGTATGGGTGTCAGGGGGTGCAGAATAACGCAGCCTCAGTGGTGAGCAAGGCCGGGTATGGGTGTCAGGGGGTGCAGAATAAAGCAGCCTCAGTGGTGAGCAAGGCCGGGTATGGGTGTCAGGGGTGCAGAATAACGCAGCCTCAGTGGTGAGCAAGGCCGGGTATGGGTGTCAGGGGTGTCAGGGGGTGCAGAATAACGCAGCCTCAGTGGTGAGCAAGGCCGGGTATGGGTGTCTGGGTGCAGAATAACGCAGCCTCAGTGGTGAGCAAGGCCGGGTATGGGTGTCTGGGTGCAGAATAACGCAGCCTCAGTGGTGAGCAAGGCCGGGTATGGGTGTCAGGGGGTGCAGAATAACGCAGCCTCAGTGGTGAGCAAGGCCGGGTATGGGTGTCAGGGGTGTCAGGGGGTGCAGAATAACGCAGCCTCAGTGGTGAGCAAGGCCGGGTATGGGTGTCTGGGTGCAGAATAACGCAGCCTCAGTGGTGAGCAAGGCCGGGTATGGGTGTCAGGGGTGTCAGGGGTGCAGAATAAAGCAGCCTCAGTGGTGAGCAAGGCCGGGTATGGGTGTCAGGGGGTGCAGAATAAAGCAGCCTCAGTGGTGAGCAAGGCCGGGTATGGGTGTCAGGGGTGTCAGGGGTGCAGAATAACGCAGCCTCAGTGGTGAGCAAGGCCGGGTGTGGGTGTCAGGGGTGTCAGGGGTGCAGAATAACGCAGCCTCAGTGGTGAGCAAGGCCGGGTATGGGTGTCAGGGGTGTCAGGGGGTGCAGAATAACGCAGCCTCAGTGGTGAGCAAGGCCGGGTATGGGTGTCAGGGGGTGCAGAATAAAGCAGCCTCAGTGGTGAGCAAGGCCGGGTATGGGTGTCAGGGGTGCAGAATAAAGCAGCCTCAGTGGTGAGCAAGGCCGGGTATGGGTGTCAGGGGTGTCAGGGGGTGCAGAATAACGCAGCCTCAGTGGTGAGCAAGGCCGGGTATGGGTGTCAGGGGTGTCAGGGGTGCAGAATAAAGCAGCCTCAGTGGTGAGCAAGGCCGGGTATGGGTGTCAGGGGGTGCAGAATAAAGCAGCCTCAGTGGTGAGCAAGGCCGGGTATGGGTGTCTGGGTGCAGAATAACGCAGCCTCAGTGGTGAGCAAGGCCGGGTATGGGTGTCAGGGGGTGCAGAATAACGCAGCCTCAGTGGTGAGCAAGGCCGGGTATGGGTGTCAGGGGGTGCAGAATAAAGCAGCCTCAGTGGTGAGCAAGGCCGGGTATGGGTGTCAGGGGTGCAGAATAAAGCAGCCTCAGTGGTGAGCAAGGCCGGGTATGGGTGTCAGGGGGTGCAGAATAAAGCAGCCTCAGTGGTGAGCAAGGCCGGGTATGGGTGTCAGGGGGTGCAGAATAACGCAGCCTCAGTGGTGAGCAAGGCCGGGTATGGGTGTCAGGGGGTGCAGAATAAAGCAGCCTCAGTGGTGAGCAAGGCCGGGTATGGGTGTCAGGGGGTGCAGAATAAAGCAGCCTCAGTGGTGAGCAAGGCCGGGTATGGGTGTCAGGGGTGCAGAATAAAGCAGCCTCAGTGGTGAGCAAGGCCGGGTATGGGTGTCAGGGGGTGCAGAATAACGCAGCCTCAGTGGTGAGCAAGGCCGGGTATGGGTGTCAGGGGGTGCAGAATAACGCAGCCTCAGTGGTGAGCAAGGCCGGGTATGGGTGTCAGGGGGTGCAGAATAACGCAGCCTCAGTGGTGAGCAAGGCCGGGTATGGGTGTCAGGGGGTGCAGAATAACGCAGCCTCAGTGGTGAGCAAGGCCGGGTATGGGTGTCAGGGGTGCAGAATAACGCAGCCTCAGTGGTGAGCAAGGCCGGGTGTGGGTGTCAGGGGGTGCAGAATAACGCAGCCTCAGTGGTGAGCAAGGCCGGGTGTGGGTGTCAGGGGGTGCAGAATAACGCAGCCTCAGTGGTGAGCAAGGCCGGGTATGGGTGTCAGGGGTGTCAGGGGGTGCAGAATAACGCAGCCTCAGTGGTGAGCAAGGCCGGGTATGGGTGTCAGGGGGTGCAGAATAACGCAGCCTCAGTGGTGAGCAAGGCCGGGTATGGGTGTCAGAGGGTGCAGAATAACGCAGCCTCAGTGGTGAGCAAGGCCGGGTATGGGTGTCAGAGGGTGCAGAATAACGCAGCCTCAGTGGTGAGCAAGGCCGGGTGTGGGTGTCAGGGGTGTCAGGGGTGCAGAATAACGCAGCCTCAGTGGTGAGCAAGGCCGGGTATGGGTGTCAGGGGGTGCAGAATAACGCAGCCTCAGTGGTGAGCAAGGCCGGGTGTGGGTGTCAGGGGGTGCAGAATAAAGCAGCCTCAGTGGTGAGCAAGGCCGGGTATGGGTGTCAGGGGTGCAGAATAACGCAGCCTCAGTGGTGAGCAAGGCCGGGTATGGGTGTCAGGGGTGTCAGGGGTGCAGAATAAAGCAGCCTCAGTGGTGAGCAAGGCCGGGTATGGGTGTCAGGGGGTGCAGAATAACGCAGCCTCAGTGGTGAGCAAGGCCGGGTGTGGGTGTCAGGGGGTGCAGAATAAAGCAGCCTCAGTGGTGAGCAAGGCCGGGTATGGGTGTCAGGGGTGCAGAATAACGCAGCCTCAGTGGTGAGCAAGGCCGGGTATGGGTGTCAGGGGTGCAGAATAACGCAGCCTCAGTGGTGAGCAAGGCCGGGTATGGGTGTCAGGGGGTGCAGAATAAAGCAGCCTCAGTGGTGAGCAAGGCCGGGTATGGGTGTCTGGGTGCAGAATAACGCAGCCTCAGTGGTGAGCAAGGCCGGGTGTGGGTGTCAGGGGGTGCAGAATAAAGCAGCCTCAGTGGTGAGCAAGGCCGGGTATGGGTGTCAGGGGTGCAGAATAAAGCAGCCTCAGTGGTGAGCAAGGCCGGGTATGGGTGTCAGGGGGTGCAGAATAACGCAGCCTCAGTGGTGAGCAAGGCCGGGTGTGGGTGTCAGGGGTGTCAGGGGTGCAGAATAACGCAGCCTCAGTGGTGAGCAAGGCCGGGTATGGGTGTCAGGGGTGTCAGGGGTGCAGAATAACGCAGCCTCAGTGGTGAGCAAGGCCGGGTATGGGTGTCAGGGGGTGCAGAATAACGCAGCCTCAGTGGTGAGCAAGGCCGGGTATGGGTGTCAGGGGTGCAGAATAACGCAGCCTCAGTGGTGAGCAAGGCCGGGTGTGGGTGTCAGGGGTGTCAGGGGTGCAGAATAACGCAGCCTCAGTGGTGAGCAAGGCCGGGTGTGGGTGTCAGGGGTGTCAGGGGTGCAGAATAACGCAGCCTCAGTGGTGAGCAAGGCCGGGTATGGGTGTCAGGGGGTGCAGAATAAAGCAGCCTCAGTGGTGAGCAAGGCCGGGTATGGGTGTCAGGGGTGTCAGGGGTGCAGAATAACGCAGCCTCAGTGGTGAGCAAGGCCGGGTATGGGTGTCAGGGGGTGCAGAATAAAGCAGCCTCAGTGGTGAGCAAGGCCGGGTGTGGGTGTCAGGGGTGTCAGGGGTGCAGAATAACGCAGCCTCAGTGGTGAGCAAGGCCGGGTATGGGTGTCAGGGGGTGCAGAATAAAGCAGCCTCAGTGGTGAGCAAGGCCGGGTGTGGGTGTCAGGGGGTGCAGAATAAAGCAGCCTCAGTGGTGAGCAAGGCCGGGTGTGGGTGTCAGGGGTGTCAGGGGTGCAGAATAACGCAGCCTCAGTGGTGAGCAAGGCCGGGTATGGGTGTCAGGGGGTGCAGAATAACGCAGCCTCAGTGGTGAGCAAGGCCGGGTATGGGTGTCAGGGGGTGCAGAATAAAGCAGCCTCAGTGGTGAGCAAGGCCGGGTATGGGTGTCAGGGGGTGCAGAATAAAGCAGCCTCAGTGGTGAGCAAGGCCGGGTATGGGTGTCAGGGGTTCAGAATAACGCAGCCTCAGTGGTGAGCAAGGCCGGGTATGGGTGTCTGGGTGCAGAATAACGCAGCCTCAGTGGTGAGCAAGGCCGGGTATGGGTGTCAGGGGTGCAGAATAACGCAGCCTCAGTGGTGAGCAAGGCCGGGTATGGGTGTCTGGGTGCAGAATAACGCAGCCTCAGTGGTGAGCAAGGCCGGGTATGGGTGTCAGGGGGTGCAGAATAAAGCAGCCTCAGTGGTGAGCAAGGCCGGGTGTGGGTGTCAGGGGGTGCAGAATAAAGCAGCCTCAGTGGTGAGCAAGGCCGGGTGTGGGTGTCAGGGGGTGCAGAATAACGCAGCCTCAGTGGTGAGCAAGGCCGGGTATGGGTGTCTGGGTGCAGAATAACGCAGCCTCAGTGGTGAGCAAGGCCGGGTATGGGTGTCAGGGGGTGCAGAATAAAGCAGCCTCAGTGGTGAGCAAGGCCGGGTATGGGTGTCAGGGGTGTCAGGGGGTGCAGAATAACGCAGCCTCAGTGGTGAGCAAGGCCGGGTATGGGTGTCTGGGTGCAGAATAACGCAGCCTCAGTGGTGAGCAAGGCCGGGTGTGGGTGTCAGGGGGTGCAGAATAACGCAGCCTCAGTGGTGAGCAAGGGCGAGGGCGACGACACAGGGGGGGAGGGTATCCCATATAAAGCAAGAAGAATCACCTGAGGTTCATTCGGAAGGTAGACCACGGCAGGATCCGAACCCTGTGCCCCATCATAGACATTTTGTGCAGCGTGGGCTGTCTGTTGAAGATGACGATGTCCCCGTCGCACATGTGTCTCTCCACCTGAGGAGAAAGCAGAATCACAGCTTAGCAGCGAGCAGACATGCGCCGTAGTGCTGTACAAGGTTCCATACAGGAACAGCTGTGGTACAAAACTATTTCTTCCAATTTTCTGAATTTTCTTATTGTGAAACAGTTTCGACCCATTAATAGGTTTGGCCATCATGTAAGTTGTGGATGGATTGGAACCTCAGGTTTGGCCGTCATGTCAGTTGTGGATGGATTGGAACCTCAGGTTTGGCCATCATGTCAGGTTGTGGATGGATTGGAGCCTCAGGTTTGGCCATCATGTCAGCTGTGGATGGATTGGAACCTCAGGTTTGGCCGTCATGTCAGGTTGTGGATGGATTGGAGCCTCAGGTTTGGCCATCATGTCAGGTTGTGGATGGATTGGAGCCTCAGGTTTGGCCATCATGTCAGGTTGTGGATGGATTGGAGCCTCAGGTTTGGCCATCATGTCAGGTTGTGGATGGATTGGAGCCTCAGGTTTGGCCATCATGTCAGCTGTGGATGGATTGGAACCTCAGGTTTGGCCATCATGTCAGTTGTGGATGGATTGGAACCTCAGGTTTGGCCATCATGTCAGTTGTGGATGGACTGGAACCTCAGGTTTGGCCATCATGTCGTCAGTTGTGGATGGATTGGAACCTCAGGTTTGGCCATCATGTCAGCTGTGGATGGATTGGAACCTCAGGTTTGGCCATCATGTCAGTTGTGGATAGATTGGAACCTCAGGTTTGGCCATCATGTCAGTTGTGGATGGATTGGAACCTCAGGTTTGGCCATCATGTCAGCTGTGGATGGATTGGAACCTCAGGTTTGGCCATCATGTCAGTTGTGGATGGATTGGAACCTCAGGTTTGGCCATCATGTCAGTTGTGGATGGATTGGAACCTCAGGTTTGGCCATCATGTCAGTTGTGGATGGATTGGAACCTCAGGTTTGGCCAACATGTCAGTTGTGGATGGATTGGAGCCTAAGGTTTGGCCATCATGTCAGTTGTGGATGGATTGGAACCTCAGGTTTGGCCATCATGTCAGGTTGTGGATGGATTGGAGCCTCAGGTTTGGCCATCATGTCAGTTGTGGATGGATTGGAACCTCAGGTTTGGCCATCATGTCAGCTGTGAATGGATTGGAACCTCAGGTTTGGCCATCATGTCAGTTGTGGATGGATTGGAACCTCAGGTTTGGCCAACATGTCAGTTGTGGATGGAATTGGAACCTCAGGTTTGGCCAACATGTCAGTTGTGGATGGATTGGAACCTCAGGTTTGGCCAACATGTCAGTTGTGGATGGATTGGAACCTCAGGTTTGGCCAACATGTCAGTTGTGGATGGATTGGAACCTCAGGTTTGGCCATCATGTCAGCTGTGGATGGATTGGAACCTCAGGTTTGGCCATCATGTCAGTTGTGGATGGATTGGAACCTCAGGTTTGGCCAACATGTCAGTTGTGGATGGATTGGAACCTCAGGTTTGGCCAACATGTCAGTTGTGGATGGATTGGAACCTCAGGTTTGGCCAACATGTCAGTTGTGGATGGATTGGAACCTCAGGTTTGGCCATCATGTCAGCTGTGGATGGATTGGAACCTCAGGTTTGGCCATCATGTCAGTTGTGGATGGATTGGAACCTCAGGTTTGGCCAACATGTCAGTTGTGGATGGATTGGAACCTCAGGTTTGGCCAACATGTCAGTTGTGGATGGATTGGAACCTCAGGTTTGGCCAACATGTCAGTTGTGGATGGAATTGGAACCTCAGGTTTGGCCAACATGTCAGTTGTGGATGGATTGGAACCTCAGGTTTGGCCATCATGTCAGTTGTGGATGGATTGGAACCTCAGGTTTGGCCAACATGTCAGTTGTGGATGGAATTGGAACCTCAGGTTTGGCCATCATGTCAGCTGTGGATGGATTGGAACCTCAGGTTTGGCCATCATGTCAGTTGTGGATGGATTGGAACCTCAGGTTTGGCCATCATGTCAGTTGTGGATGGATTGGAACTCCAAGCCCCCCATTCAGGATTCATCTGAACAACCTGCTCTAGGTCTCCTTGTGCTCATCCCTCCTGGACTGTTGGGCAAAGTAACTAGTGAGCGCCCTAGAGCCAAACATGTGAACCCTCTATACATAGCTGTGCTTGGGGACATGTTGGGGTTGATGGAGGGTTTGATCACCAGGAGAGAGGCAAGATATGCCCCCCGGGACATGCTGAAGGCTTCACTTCCTCCATATACTTATCCCGCAGGTTTCAGAAGCACAGCAATCATGTCCTGGCCAGGAGAGCGGCAAGGGATGCCCCCCCCCCGGGACAGGCTGAAGGCTTCACCTCTGCCACATACTTGTCCCACAGGGATCATGTCCCAGCCAGGAGAGAGGCAAGGGATGCCCCCCCGGGACAAGCTGACGGGCTTCACCAATGTCACATGTTTATCTCTCTGGTTGCAGAAGCACAGGACTCATGTCCTGGCCAGGAGAGAGGCGAGGGATGCCCCCCCCCCCGGGACAGGCTGAAGGCCTCACTTCCTCCATATACTTATCCCGCAGGTTTCAGAAGCAAAGGAATCATGTTCTGGCCAGGAGAGAGTCTAGGGATGCCCCCGGGACAGGCTGAAGGCTTCACCTCTGCCACATACTTGTCCCACAGGCTTCAGAAACACAGGAATCATGTTCTGGCCAGGAGAGAGTCTAGGGATGCCCCCGGGACAGGCTGAAGGCTTCACCTCTGCCACCTACTTGTCCCACAGGGATCGTGTCTCAGCCGGGAGACAGACAAGGGATGCCCTCAGAACAGGCTTCCCCATGGCCACACAGGTTTCAGCAGTACATGGATCATGTCCTGGCCAGGGATGCCCTCGGCACAGGCTTCCCCATGGCCACCCAGGTTTCAGCAGTACATGGATCATGTCCTGGCCAGGGATGCCCTCAGCACAGGCTTCCCCATGGCCACACAGGTTTGGGCCTCTTCTCACCTTGTACCCGATCTGCAGGTGGAGGTCGCTGGGTTTGGGGTGGAACCTCAGGTCGATGCGATCTCCATTGTCGCGTATGATGTACTTGGCTCCGGGATATTGGCTGTTTCCTCGTCTCACCAGCTCCTGCAGCCTGAGGACAGAGCAGGGAACATATAACATACATAACATACAGACAGGGGGCGCCCTAGCGGAACATTCCGGAGACTCACCGGTCGATATTAAATGGGGTGACAATCTCTGGGAAGGTCATGTTTGCAGCGATTGATCTGGGGACCCCGACCTGGTCGATGGAGAGGTTGGGGTCCGGGGTGATGACGGTTCGGGCGGAGAAGTCGACGCGTTTTCCCATCAGGTTTCCGCGGACGCGCCCCTCCTTCCCCTTCAGACGCTGCTTTAGGGATTTTAGAGGACGGCCGGACTTTTGCATGGCCTGAAAAAAAGCACAAATTCATCAGAAAACGCGTATGGAAAACGAGCGCAGCGCCAGCGCCCACCGCGCCCCAATAACCTACACGTGGCAACCCCGGCAACTCGTTATCCACCATGGTGGCCACATGGAACTGCAGCAGTTTCACGTCCTCTGCAATGACGTGGGCGGCGGCACCGTTCTGCTCGTTCCTCCTCAGCTGGTTGTTGATCTTCACAATATCGGCCAGTTTGTGGGTGAGATCGTCCTGAGGAGACAGAGGGGGAGAGTCAGCGGGGTGAGAACCACCCCGGGGACCAGAGGGGGCGCCCAACCACCCCGGGGGCCAGAGGGGGCGCCCAACCACCCAACAACCCCCCACCCGGGGACCAGAGGGGGCTCTGAATCACCCAAGCAGCCCCCACCCGGGGACCAGAGGGGATCCCCATTACCTGATTCCTGGCTGAGCCCTGCATGACCACAGCGGGCCGCACGGCAAGCGGCGGCACAGGGAGGACGGTGACTATCATCCATTCAGGCCGGGCAAAGCGCGGGTCCATCCCGAGGATCATGCACTCCTCATCTGTGATGCGCTTGAAGATCTCATGCACCCGCTCGGGGCTCAGCAGGATCTTCTTCTCCTGAGAGTCTTCATTGACGTGTTTCCACTCTGCGTATAGCTCCAGGCCCGTGCGTCTGATGCGCGGCTGGTAACGCCCACAACCACCGTGACCCTGAAACAAAGATGGGGGACAGGTTACAGCAGACTAAGCCACCACCTGGTCCTCCTCCCTCCACCATCACGTCCGCCACCAGGCCGCCCCCCTCCCCAACCGCCGCAAGGCCCTCCTCCTCCTCCCACAACCGCCGCCAGGCCCTCCTCCTCCTCCCACAACCGCCGCCAGGCCCTCCTCACTCCTCCCACAACCGCCGCCAGGCCCTCCTCACTCCTCCCACAACCACCGCCAGGCCCTCCTCACTCCTCCCACAACCACCGCCAGGCCCTCCTCACTCCTCCCACAACCACCGCCAGGCCCTCCTCACTCCTCCCACAACCACCGCCAGGCCCTCCTCACTCCTCCCACAACCACCGCCAGGCCCTCCTCCTCCCACAACCACCGCCAGGCCCTCCTCACTCCTCCCACAACCACCGCCAGGCCCTCCTCACTCCTCCCACAACCACCACCAGGCCCTCCTCACTCCTCCCACAACCACCACCAGGCCCTCCTCACTCCTCCCACAACCACCGCCAGGACCTCCTCCTCCTCCCACAACCACCGCCAGGACCTCCTCCTCCCCCCACAACCACCACCAGGCCCTCCTCCTCCCACAACCACCACCAGGCCCTCCTCCTCCCACAACCGCCACCAGGCCCCCCTCCTCCCCCCACAACCACCACCAGGCCCTTCTCCTCCCACAACCGCCACCAGGCCCTCCCCCCAGAGCACCTGTTCCTCACCTTCTCCTTCTGTATGTCCTCGTCGCCCTCATTCTGCTCCACACCAAACTTGTTGTCCATCTCCTCTCCGCCCTCACAGATGTTCTTGCCCTTGCAGAGCTCGTAGACGTGGGTGAGCCGCTTCTTGGGCTGCCCTTTGGACTTGGTGAGGATGTCTTTGATTTTGGGGTTATTCTGGAAGACAAGGCGACAGTCAGCAGGAGGAACACACGCAGCGACCGGGCTTCCCGAAACCTGTGCGCCAAAAACTCACCGCGTCCACCAGCAGCTTGGAGCAGAAGAAGCAGACGCAGCGTAAAACCTTCATGGTCTTCACCAGGAACCCCACGTGGTAAACCGGCTTGGCCAGCTCAATGTGGCCAAAGTGCCCCGGGCACTCAGTCATGTTACCTGCGCAAGAGGACGAGGAGGTCACATCAGCAAGTGGACACCACTTACCTGCACCTAGCACCACCCACCTCTAATCCATCATACCCAAACTACAGCATGGCAACTGAAGACATCCCACCATAATGGGCCCAATGCCCACCCACAGTACATGCACCCAACTGGTCCAATGCCCACCCACAGTACATGCACCCAACTGGCCCAATGCCCACCCACAGCACATGCACCCACCGACCCAATACGCACTAGGGAACGACCTACCAGCTTGTCACAGCAGACACCAAACTACAGCATGGCAACCAAAGACATCCCACCATAACGGGCCCAATGCCCACCCACAGTACATGCACCCAACTGGCCCAATGCCCACCCACAGTACACGCACCCAACTGGCCCAATGCCCACCCACAGTACACGCACCCAACTGGCCCAATGCCCACCCACAGTACACGCACCCAACTGGTCCAATGCCCACCCACAGTACATGCACCCAACTGGTCCAATGCCCACCCACAGTACATGCACCCAACTGGTCCAATGCCCACCCACAGTACATGCACCCAACTGGTCCAATGCCCACCCACAGTACATGCACCCAACTGGTCCAATGCCCACCCACAGTACATGCACCCAACTGGTCCAATGCCCACCCACAGTACATGCACCCAACTGGTCCAATGCCCACCCACAGCACACGCACCCAACTGGCCCAATGCCCACCCACAGCACACGCACCCAACTGGCCCAATGCCCACCCACAGCACACGCACCCAACTGGCCCAATGCCCACCCACAGCACACGCACCCAACTGGCCCAATGCCCACCCACAGCACACGCACCCAACTGGCCCAATGCCCACCCACAGCACACGCACCCAACTGGCCCAATGCCCACCCACAGCACACGCACCCAACTGGCCCAATGCCCACCCACAGCACACGCACCCAACTGGCCCAATGCCCACCCACAGCACACGCACCCAACTGGCCCAATGCCCACCCACAGCACACGCACCCAACTGGCCCAATGCCCACCCACAGCACACGCACCCAACTGGCCCAATGCCCACCCACAGCACACGCACCCAACTGGCCCAATGCCCACCCACAGTACATGCACCCAACTGGTCCAATGCCCACCCACAGTACACGCACCCAACTGGTCCAATGCCCACCCACAGCACATGCACCCAACTGGCCCAATGCCCACCCACAGTACATGCACCCAACTGGCCCAATGCCCATCCACAGCACATGCACCCAACTGGCCCAATGCCCACCCACAGTACATGCACCCAACTGGTCCAATGCCCACCCACAGTACATGCACCCAACTGGTCCAATGCCCACCCACAGTACATGCACCCAACTGGTCCAATGCCCACCCACAGTACATGCACCCAACTGGTCCAATGCCCACCCACAGCACATGCACCCAACTGGTCCAATGCCCACCCACAGTACATGCACCCACTGACCCAATAACCACTAGGGAACGACCTACCAGCTTGTCACAGCAGACCCCAAACTACAGAATGGGCTTACCCTACAGAATGGCAACCAAAGACATCCCACCATAACTGGCCAAATGCCCACCCACATACCCAATAAACCACTAAGCCAAAACAGAAGACCCCTAACTACAGAATGGACTAACCCCACAGAATGGTAACCAAAAACATCCCACCCACCAATTCACCATAGCCCTTCAACCTATGAAGGCAACAACCTACCAGCCTGTCACTCAAACTACAGAAGACGCCAACCCTACAGCATGGCAACCAAGAACATCCCATCGTAACTGGCCCATTCACCATACATGCTCCCACCCACCCAATAACTAAACCCCAAACCATAGCGACCACCCACATGCACATGAAACCTCCTGAGAACCTACAGGATGGTAACCAAGAACATTCCACCATAACCGCTGCCCACCCACCCACCCACCATACATTGTACATCAGGAGTGACCCGCTGCCCACCCACCCACCATACATTGTACATCAGGAGTGACCCGCTGCCCACCCACCCACCCACCATACATTGTACATCAGGGAGTGACCCGCTGCCCACCCACCCACCCACCATACATTGTACATCAGGAGTGGCCCGCTGCCCACCTACCATAAGCCATAGCCCCGCCTTCACCATTCGGAACCCTTGCAGCATACAAGCCGGGTACAGCATGTAACACTTGTATCCGTGAGCCCGGGAGATGCCCTACAGAGCGACCCCACCAATCCCCAGGCCCCTGCACCCATACAGAGGAGACCCCAGCAATCCCCAGGCCCCTGCACCCATACAGAGCGACCCCAGCAATCCCCAGGCCCCTGCACCCATACAGAGGAGACCCCACCAATCCCAGGCCCCTGCACCCATACAGAGGAGACCCCAGAAATCCCCAGGCCCCTGCACCCATACAGAGGAGACCCCAGCAATCCCCAGGCCCCTGCACCCATACAGAGGAGACCCCAGCAATCCCCAGGCCCCTGCACCCATACAGAGACCCCACCAATCCCCAGGCCCCTGCACCCATACAGAGCGACCCCAGCAATCCCCAGGCCCCTGCACCCATACAGAGGAGACCCCACCAATCCCCAGGCCCCTGCAGCCATACAGAGGAGACCCCACCAATCCCCAGGCCCCTGCACCCATACAGAGGAGACCCCACCAATCCCCAGGCCCCTGCAGCCATACAGAGGAGACCCCACCAATCCCCAGGCCCCTGCACCCATACAGAGCGACCCCAGCAATCCCCAGGCACCTGCACCCATACAGAGGAGACCCCACCAATCCCCAGGCACCTGCAGCCATACAGAGGAGACCCCAGCAATCCCCAGGCCCCTGCACCCATACAGAGGAGACCCCAGCAATCCCCAGGCCCCTGCACCCATACAGAGGAGACCCCACCAATCCCCAGGCACCTGCAGCCATACAGAGGAGACCCCACCAATCCCCAGGCCCCTGCACCCATACAGAGGAGACCCCACCAATCCCCAGGCCCCTGCAGCCATACAGAGGAGACCCCACCAATCCCCAGGCCCCTGCACCCATACAGAGCGACCCCAGCAATCCCCAGGCACCTGCACCCATACAGAGGAGACCCCACCAATCCCCAGGCACCTGCACCCATACAGAGGAGACCCCAGCAATCCCCAGGCCCCTGCACCCATACAGAGGAGACCCCAGCAATCCCCAGGCCCCTGCACCCATACAGAGGAGACCCCACCAATCCCCAGGCCCCTGCACCCATACAGAGGAGACCCCAGCAATCCTCAGGCCCCTGCACCCATACAGAGGAGACCCCAGCAATCCCCAGGCCCCTGCACCCATACAGAGGAGACCCCACCAATCCCCAGGCCCCTGCACCCATACAGAGCGACCCCAGCAATCCCCAGGCCCCTGCACCCATACAGAGGAGACCCCAGCAATCCCCAGGCCCCTGCACCCATACAGAGCGACCCCAGCAATCCCCAGGCACCTGCACCCATACAGAGGAGACCCCAGCAATCCCCAGGCCCCTGCACCCATACAGAGGAGACCCCAGCAATCCCCAGGCCCCTGCACCCATACAGAGGAGACCCCAGCAATCCCCAGGCCCCTGCACCCATACAGAGGAGACCCCAGCAATCCCCAGGCCCCTGCACCCATACAGAGGAGACCCCAGCAATCCCCAGGCCCCTGCACCCATACAGAGCGACCCCAGCAATCCCCAGGCCCCTGCACCCATACAGAGGAGACCCCAGCAATCCCCAGGCCCCTGCACCCATACAGAGGAGACCCCAGCAATCCCCAGGCCCCTGCACCCATACAGAGGAGACCCCAGCAATCCCCAGGCCCCTGCACCCATACAGAGACCCCACCAATCCCCAGGCCCCTGCACCCATACAGAGCGACCCCACCAATCCCCAGGCCCCTGCACCCATACAGAGGAGACCCCAGCAATCCCCAGGCCCCTGCACCCATACAGAGACCCCACCAATCCCCAGGCCCCTGCAGCCATACAGAGGAGACCCCACCAATCCCCAGGCCCCTGCACCCATACAGAGGAGACCCCAGCAATCCCCAGGCCCCTGCAGCCATACAGAGGAGACCCCAGCAATCCCCAGGCCCCTGCACCCATACAGAGGAGACCCCACCAATCCCCAGGCCCCTGCACCCATACAGAGGAGACCCCAGCAATCCCCAGGCCCCTGCACCCATACAGAGGAGACCCCAGCAATCCCCAGGCCCCTGCACCCATACAGAGGAGACCCCAGCAATCCCCAGGCCCCTGCACCCATACAGAGGAGACCCCAGCAATCCCCAGGCCCCTGCACCCATACAGAGGAGACCCCAGCAATCCCCAGGCCCCTGCAGCCATACAGAGGAGACCCCAGCAATCCCCAGGCCCCTGCAGCCATACAGAGGAGACCCCAGCAATCCCCAGGCCCCTGCACCCATACAGAGCGACCCCAGCAATCCCCAGGCACCTGCACCCATACAGAGGAGACCCCAGCAATCCCCAGGCCCCTGCACCCATACAGAGGAGACCCCACCAATCCCCAGGCCCCTGCACCCATACAGAGGAGACCCCAGCAATCCCCAGGCCCCTGCACCCATACAGAGGAGACCCCACCAATCCCCAGGCACCTGCACCCATACAGAGCGACCCCAGCAATCCCCAGGCCCCTGCACCCATACAGAGGAGACCCCAGCAATCCCCAGGCCCCTGCACCCATACAGAGGAGACCCCAGCAATCCCCAGGCCCCTGCACCCATACAGAGGAGACCCCAGCAATCCCCAGGCCCCTGCACCCATACAGAGGAGACCCCAGCAATCCCCAGGCCCCTGCACCCATACAGAGGAGACCCCAGCAATCCCCAGGCCCCTGCACCCATACAGAGCGACCCCAGCAATCCCCAGGCCCCTGCACCCATACAGAGGAGACCCCACCAATCCCCAGGCCCCTGCACTCATACAGAGGAGACCCCAGCAATCCCCAGGCCCCTGCACCCATACAGAGGAGACCCCACCAATCCCCAGGCCCCTGCACCCATACAGAGGAGACCCCAGCAATCCCCAGGCCCCTGCACCCATACAGAGGAGACCCCAGCAATCCCCAGGCCCCTGCACCCATACAGAGGAGACCCCACCAATCCCCAGGCCCCTGCACCCATACAGAGGAGACCCCAGCAATCCCCAGGCCCCTGCACCCATACAGAGGAGACCCCACCAATCCCCAGGCCCCTGCACCCATACAGAGGAGACCCCACCAATCCCCAGGCCCCTGCACCCATACAGAGGAGACCCCAGCAATCCCCAGGCCCCTGCACCCATACAGAGGAGACCCCACCAATCCCCAGGCCCCTGCACCCATACAGAGGAGACCCCAGCAATCCCCAGGCCCCTGCACCCATACAGAGGAGACCCCAGCAATCCCCAGGCCCCTGCACCCATACAGAGGAGACCCCAGCAATCCCCAGGCCCCTGCACCCATACAGAGGAGACCCCAGCAATCCCCAGGCCCCTGCACCCATACAGAGGAGACCCCACCAATCCCCAGGCACCTGCACCCATACAGAGGAGACCCCACCAATCCCAGGCCCCTGCACCCATACAGAGGAGACCCCACCAATCCCAGGCCCCTGCACCCATACAGAGGAGACCCCACCAATCCCCAGGCCCCTGCACCCATACAGAGGAGACCCCACCAATCCCAGGCCCCTGCACCCATACAGAGGAGACCCCAGAAATCCCCAGGCCCCTGCACCCATACAGAGGAGACCCCACCAATCCCAGGCCCCTGCAGCCATACAGAGGAGACCCCACCAATCCCAGGCCCCTGCACCCATACAGAGGAGACCCCAGCAATCCCCAGGCCCCTGCACCCATACAGAGGAGACCCCACCAATCCCAGGCCCCTGCACCCATACAGAGGAGACCCCAGCAATCCCCAGGCCCCTGCACCCATACAGAGGAGACCCCAGCAATCCCCAGGCCCCTGCACCCATACAGAGCGACCCCAGCAATCCCCAGGCCCCTGCACCCATACAGAGGAGACCCCACCAATCCCCAGGCCCCTGCACTCATACAGAGGAGACCCCACCAATCCCCAGGCCCCTGCACCCATACAGAGGAGACCCCACCAATCCCAGGCCCCTGCACCCATACAGAGGAGACCCCAGCAATCCCCAGGCCCCTGCACCCATACAGAGCGACCCCAGCAATCCCCAGGCCCCTGCACCCATACAGAGGAGACCCCACCAATCCCCAGGCCCCTGCACCCATACAGAGGAGACCCCAGCAATCCCCAGGCCCCTGCACCCATACAGAGGAGACCCCACCAATCCCCAGGCCCCTGCACCCATACAGAGGAGACCCCAGCAATCCCCAGGCCCCTGCACCCATACAGAGGAGACCCCAGCAATCCCCAGGCCCCTGCACCCATACAGAGGAGACCCCAGCAATCCCCAGGCCCCTGCACCCATACAGAGGAGACCCCACCAATCCCCAGGCCCCTGCACCCATACAGAGGAGACCCCAGCAATCCCCAGGCACCTGCACCCATACAGAGGAGACCCCAGCAATCCCCAGGCCCCTGCACCCATACAGAGCGACCCCACCAATCCCCAGGCCCCTGCACCCATACAGAGACCCCACCAATCCCCAGGCCCCTGCACCCATACAGAGGAGACCCCAGCAATCCCCAGGCCCCTGCACCCATACAGAGGAGACCCCAGCAATCCCCAGGCCCCTGCACCCATACAGAGGAGACCCCACCAATCCCCAGGCCCCTGCACCCATACAGAGGAGACCCCAGCAATCCCCAGGCCCCTGCACCCATACAGAGGAGACCCCACCAATCCCCAGGCCCCTGCACCCATACAGAGGAGACCCCACCAATCCCCAGGCCCCTGCACCCATACAGAGGAGACCCCACCAATCCCCAGGCCCCTGCACCCATACAGAGGAGACCCCAGCAATCCCCAGGCCCCTGCACCCATACAGAGGAGACCCCAGCAATCCCCAGGCCCCTGCACCCATACAGAGGAGACCCCAGCAATCCCCAGGCCCCTGCACCCATACAGAGCGACCCCAGCAATCCCCAGGCCCCTGCACCCATACAGAGGAGACCCCAGCAATCCCCAGGCCCCTGCACCCATACAGAGCGACCCCAGCAATCCCCAGGCCCCTGCACCCATACACAGGAGACCCCACCAATCCCCAGGCCCCTGCACCCATACAGAGGAGACCCCACCAATCCCCAGGCCCCTGCACCCATACAGAGGAGACCCCAGCAATCCCCAGGCCCCTGCACCCATACAGAGGAGACCCCAGCAATCCCCAGGCCCCTGCACCCATACAGAGACCCCACCAATCCCCAGGCCCCTGCACCCATACAGAGGAGACCCCACCAATCCCCAGGCCCCTGCAGCCATACAGAGGAGACCCCACCAATCCCCAGGCCCCTGCACCCATACAGAGGAGACCCCACCAATCCCCAGGCCCCTGCACCCATACAGAGGAGACCCCACCAATCCCCAGGCCCCTGCACCCATACAGAGGAGACCCCACCAATCCCCAGGCCCCTGCACCCATACAGAGGAGACCCCAGCAATCCCCAGGCCCCTGCACCCATACAGAGGAGACCCCAGCAATCCCCAGGCCCCTGCACCCATACAGAGGAGACCCCACCAATCCCCAGGCCCCTGCAGCCATACAGAGGAGACCCCACCAATCCCCAGGCCCCTGCACCCATACAGAGGAGACCCCAGCAATCCCCAGGCCCCTGCACCCATACAGAGGAGACCCCAGCAATCCCCAGGCCCCTGCACTCATACAGAGGAGACCCCAGCAATCCCCAGGCCCCTGCAGCCATACAGAGGAGACCCCAGCAATCCCCAGGCCCCTGCAGCCATACAGAGGAGACCCCAGCAATCCCCAGGCCCCTGCACCCATACAGAGCGACCCCACCAATCCCCAGGCCCCTGCACCCATACAGAGGAGACCCCAGCAATCCCCAGGCCCCTGCACCCATACAGAGGAGACCCCAGCAATCCCCAGGCCCCTGCACCCATACAGAGGAGACCCCACCAATCCCCAGGCCCCTGCACCCATACAGAGACCCCACCAATCCCCAGGCCCCTGCACCCATACAGAGGAGACCCCACCAATCCCCAGGCCCCTGCAGCCATACAGAGGAGACCCCAGCAATCCCCAGGCCCCTGCACCCATACAGAGGAGACCCCAGCAATCCCCAGGCCCCTGCAGCCATACAGAGGAGACCCCACCAATCCCCAGGCCCCTGCACCCATACAGAGGAGACCCCAGCAATCCCCAGGCCCCTGCACCCATACAGAGGAGACCCCACCAATCCCCAGGCCCCTGCACCCATACAGAGGAGACCCCACCAATCCCCAGGCCCCTGCACCCATACAGGGGAGACCCCAGCAATCCCCAGGCCCCTGCACCCATACAGAGGAGACCCCAGCAATCCCCAGGCCCCTGCACCCATACAGAGGAGACCCCAGCAATCCCCAGGCCCCTGCACCCATACAGAGGAGACCCCAGCAATCCCCAGGCCCCTGCACCCATACAGAGGAGACCCCAGCAATCCCCAGGCCCCTGCACCCATACAGAGACCCCACCAATCCCCAGGCCCCTGCACCCATACAGAGGAGACCCCAGCAATCCCCAGGCCCCTGCACCCATACAGAGGAGACCCCACCAATCCCAGGCCCCTGCACCCATACAGAGGAGACCCCAGCAATCCCCAGGCCCCTGCACCCATACAGAGGAGACCCCACCAATCCCCAGGCCCCTGCACCCATACAGAGGAGACCCCAGCAATCCCCAGGCCCCTGCACCCATACAGAGGAGACCCCAGCAATCCCCAGGCACCTGCACCCATACAGAGGAGACCCCACCAATCCCCAGGCCCCTGCACCCATACAGAGGAGACCCCAGCAATCCCCAGGCCCCTGCACCCATACAGAGGAGACCCCAGCAATCCCCAGGCCCCTGCACCCATACAGAGGAGACCCCAGCAATCCCCAGGCCCCTGCACCCATACAGAGGAGACCCCACCAATCCCCAGGCCCCTGCACTCATACAGAGGAGACCCCACCAATCCCCAGGCCCCTGCAGCCATACAGAGGAGACCCCAGAAATCCCCAGGCCCCTGCACCCATACAGAGGAGACCCCACCAATCCCAGGCCCCTGCACCCATACAGAGGAGACCCCACCAATCCCAGGCCCCTGCAGCCATACAGAGGAGACCCCAGCAATCCCCAGGCCCCTGCACCCATACAGAGCGACCCCAGCAATCCCCAGGCCCCTGCACCCATACAGAGGAGACCCCAGCAATCCCCAGGCCCCTGCACCCATACAGAGGAGACCCCAGCAATCCCCAGGCCCCTGCACCCATACAGAGGAGACCCCACCAATCCCCAGGCCCCTGCACCCATACAGAGGAGACCCCAGCAATCCCCAGGCCCCTGCACCCATACAGAGGAGACCCCAGCAATCCCCAGGCCCCTGCACCCATACAGAGGAGACCCCAGCAATCCCCAGGCCCCTGCACCCATACAGAGGAGACCCCACCAATCCCCAGGCCCCTGCACCCATACAGAGGAGACCCCACCAATCCCCAGGCCCCTGCACCCATACAGAGGAGACCCCAGCAATCCCCAGGCCCCTGCACCCATACAGAGGAGACCCCAGCAATCCCCAGGCCCCTGCACCCATACAGAGCGACCCCAGCAATCCCCAGGCCCCTGCACCCATACAGAGCGACCCCACCAATCCCCAGGCCCCTGCACCCATACAGAGGAGACCCCAGAAATCCCCAGGCCCCTGCACCCATACAGAGGAGACCCCAGCAATCCCCAGGCCCCTGCACCCATACAGAGGAGACCCCAGCAATCCCCAGGCCCCTGCACCCATACAGAGGAGACCCCAGCAATCCCCAGGCCCCTGCACCCATACAGAGGAGACCCCAGCAATCCCCAGGCCCCTGCACCCATACAGAGGAGACCCCACCAATCCCCAGGCCCCTGCACCCATACAGAGGAGACCCCAGCAATCCCCAGGCCCCTGCACCCATACAGAGGAGACCCCACCAATCCCCAGGCCCCTGCACCCATACAGAGGAGACCCCACCAATCCCCAGGCCCCTGCACCCATACAGAGGAGACCCCACCAATCCCCAGGCCCCTGCACCCATACAGAGGAGACCCCAGCAATCCCCAGGCCCCTGCACCCATACAGAGGAGACCCCAGCAATCCCCAGGCCCCTGCACCCATACAGAGGAGACCCCAGCAATCCCCAGGCCCCTGCACCCATACAGAGCGACCCCAGCAATCCCCAGGCCCCTGCACCCATACAGAGCGACCCCAGCAATCCCCAGGCCCCTGCACCCATACACAGGAGACCCCACCAATCCCCAGGCCCCTGCACCCATACAGAGGAGACCCCACCAATCCCCAGGCCCCTGCACCCATACAGAGGAGACCCCAGCAATCCCCAGGCCCCTGCACCCATACAGAGGAGACCCCAGCAATCCCCAGGCCCCTGCACCCATACAGAGGAGACCCCACCAATCCCCAGGCCCCTGCACCCATACAGAGACCCCACCAATCCCCAGGCCCCTGCACCCATACAGAGGAGACCCCACCAATCCCCAGGCCCCTGCAGCCATACAGAGGAGACCCCACCAATCCCCAGGCCCCTGCACCCATACAGAGGAGACCCCACCAATCCCCAGGCCCCTGCACCCATACAGAGGAGACCCCACCAATCCCCAGGCCCCTGCACCCATACAGAGGAGACCCCACCAATCCCCAGGCCCCTGCACCCATACAGAGGAGACCCCAGCAATCCCCAGGCCCCTGCACCCATACAGAGGAGACCCCAGCAATCCCCAGGCCCCTGCACCCATACAGAGGAGACCCCACCAATCCCCAGGCCCCTGCAGCCATACAGAGGAGACCCCACCAATCCCCAGGCCCCTGCACCCATACAGAGGAGACCCCAGCAATCCCCAGGCCCCTGCACCCATACAGAGGAGACCCCAGCAATCCCCAGGCCCCTGCACCCATACAGAGGAGACCCCACCAATCCCCAGGCCCCTGCACCCATACAGAGGAGACCCCAGCAATCCCCAGGCCCCTGCAGCCATACAGAGGAGACCCCAGCAATCCCCAGGCCCCTGCAGCCATACAGAGGAGACCCCAGCAATCCCCAGGCCCCTGCACTCATACAGAGGAGACCCCAGCAATCCCCAGGCCCCTGCAGCCATACAGAGGAGACCCCAGCAATCCCCAGGCCCCTGCAGCCATACAGAGGAGACCCCAGCAATCCCCAGGCCCCTGCACTCATACAGAGGAGACCCCACCAATCCCCAGGCCCCTGCACCCATACAGAGGAGACCCCACCAATCCCCAGGCCCCTGCACCCATACAGAGACCCCACCAATCCCCAGGCCCCTGCACCCATACAGAGGAGACCCCACCAATCCCCAGGCCCCTGCAGCCATACAGAGGAGACCCCAGCAATCCCCAGGCCCCTGCACCCATACAGAGGAGACCCCAGCAATCCCCAGGCCCCTGCAGCCATACAGAGGAGACCCCACCAATCCCCAGGCCCCTGCACCCATACAGAGGAGACCCCAGCAATCCCCAGGCCCCTGCACCCATACAGAGGAGACCCCACCAATCCCCAGGCCCCTGCACCCATACAGAGGAGACCCCACCAATCCCCAGGCCCCTGCACCCATACAGAGCGACCCCAGCAATCCCCAGGCCCCTGCACCCATACAGGGGAGACCCCAGCAATCCCCAGGCCCCTGCACCCATACAGAGGAGACCCCAGCAATCCCCAGGCCCCTGCACCCATACAGAGGAGACCCCAGCAATCCCCAGGCCCCTGCACCCATACAGAGGAGACCCCAGCAATCCCCAGGCCCCTGCACCCATACAGAGGAGACCCCACCAATCCCCAGGCCCCTGCACCCATACAGAGGAGACCCCAGCAATCCCCAGGCCCCTGCACCCATACAGAGGAGACCCCACCAATCCCAGGCCCCTGCACCCATACAGAGGAGACCCCAGCAATCCCCAGGCCCCTGCACCCATACAGAGGAGACCCCACCAATCCCCAGGCCCCTGCACCCATACAGAGGAGACCCCAGCAATCCCCAGGCCCCTGCACCCATACAGAGGAGACCCCAGAAATCCCCAGGCCCCTGCACCCATACAGAGGAGACCCCACCAATCCCCAGGCCCCTGCACCCATACAGAGGAGACCCCAGCAATCCCCAGGCCCCTGCACCCATACAGAGGAGACCCCAGCAATCCCCAGGCCCCTGCACCCATACAGAGGAGACCCCAGCAATCCCCAGGCCCCTGCACCCATACAGAGGAGACCCCAGCAATCCCCAGGCCCCTGCACCCATACAGAGGAGACCCCAGCAATCCCCAGGCCCCTGCACCCATACAGAGGAGACCCCAGCAATCCCCAGGCCCCTGCACCCATACAGAGGAGACCCCAGCAATCCCCAGGCCCCTGCACCCATACAGAGGAGACCCCAGCAATCCCCAGGCCCCTGCAGCCATACAGAGGAGACCCCAGCAATCCCCAGGCCCCTGCAGCCATACAGAGGAGACCCCAGCAATCCCCAGGCCCCTGCAGCCATACAGAGGAGACCCCAGCAATCCCCAGGCCCCTGCAGCCATACAGAGGAGACCCCAGCAATCCCCAGGCCCCTGCACCCATACAGAGGGGACCCCAGCAATCCCCAGGCCCCTGCACCCATACAGAGGAGACCCCACCAATCCCCAGGCCCCTGCACCCATACAGAGGAGACCCCAGCAATCCCCAGGCCCCTGCACCCATACAGAGGAGACCCCAGCAATCCCCAGGCCCCTGCACCCATACAGAGGAGACCCCACCAATCCCCAGGCCCCTGCACCCATACAGAGGAGACCCCAGCAATCCCCAGGCCCCTGCACCCATACAGAGGAGACCCCAGCAATCCCCAGGCCCCTGCACCCATACAGAGGAGACCCCACCAATCCCCAGGCCCCTGCACCCATACAGAGGAGACCCCAGCAATCCCCAGGCCCCTGCACCCATACAGAGCGACCCCAGCAATCCCCAGGCACCTGCACCCATACAGAGGAGACCCCACCAATCCCCAGGCCCCTGCACCCATACAGAGGAGACCCCAGCAATCCCCAGGCCCCTGCACTCATACAGAGGAGACCCCACCAATCCCCAGGCCCCTGCACCCATACAGAGGAGACCCCAGCAATCCCCAGGCCCCTGCACCCATACAGAGGAGACCCCAGCAATCCCCAGGCCCCTGCACCCATACAGAGGAGACCCCAGCAATCCCCAGGCCCCTGCAGCCATACAGAGGAGACCCCAGCAATCCCCAGGCCCCTGCACCCATACAGAGGAGACCCCACCAATCCCCAGGCCCCTGCACCCATACAGAGGAGACCCCACCAATCCCCAGGCCCCTGCACCCATACAGAGGAGACCCCAGCAATCCCCAGGCCCCTGCACCCATACAGAGGAGACCCCACCAATCCCCAGGCCCCTGCACCCATACAGAGGAGACCCCACCAATCCCCAGGCCCCTGCACCCATACAGAGGGGACCCCACCAATCCCCAGGCCCCTGCACCCATACAGAGGAGACCCCACCAATCCCCAGGCCCCTGCACCCATAAAGAGGAGACCCCAGCAATCCCCAGGCCCCTGCACCCATACAGAGGAGACCCCAGCAATCCCCAGGCCCCTGCACCCATACAGAGGAGACCCCACCAATCCCCAGGCCCCTGCACCCATACAGAGGAGACCCCAGCAATCCCCAGGCCCCTGCACCCATACAGAGGAGACCCCAGCAATCCCCAGGCCCCTGCACCCATACAGAGGAGACCCCAGCAATCCCCAGGCCCCTGCAGCCATACAGAGGAGACCCCACCAATCCCCAGGCCCCTGCACCCATACAGAGGAGACCCCACCAATCCCCAGGCCCCTGCACCCATACAGAGGAGACCCCACCAATCCCCAGGCCCCTGCACCCATACAGAGGAGACCCCAGCAATCCCCAGGCCCCTGCACCCATACAGAGGAGACCCCACCAATCCCCAGGCCCCTGCACCCATACAGAGGAGACCCCAGCAATCCCCAGGCCCCTGCACCCATACAGAGGAGACCCCAGCAATCCCCAGGCCCCTGCACCCATACAGAGGAGACCCCACCAATCCCCAGGCCCCTGCACCCATACAGAGGAGACCCCAGCAATCCCCAGGCCCCTGCACCCATACAGAGGAGACCCCAGCAATCCCCAGGCCCCTGCACCCATACAGAGGAGACCCCAGCAATCCCCAGGCCCCTGCACCCATACAGAGGAGACCCCAGCAATCCCCAGGCCCCTGCACCCATACAGAGGAGACCCCAGCAATCCCCAGGCCCCTGCACCCATACAGAGCGACCCCAGCAATCCCCAGGCCCCTGCACCCATACAGAGGAGACCCCAGCAATCCCCAGGCCCCTGCACCCATACAGAGGAGACCCCAGCAATCCCCAGGCCCCTGCACCCATACAGAGGGGACCCCACCAATCCCAGGCCCCTGCACCCATACAGAGGAGACCCCAGCAATCCCCAGGCCCCTGCACTCATACAGAGGAGACCCCAGCAATCCCCAGGCCCCTGCACTCATACAGAGGAGACCCCAGCAATCCCCAGGCCCCTGCACCCATACAGAGGAGACCCCAGCAATCCCCAGGCCCCTGCACCCATACAGAGGAGACCCCACCAATCCCCAGGCCCCTGCAGCCATACAGAGGAGACCCCACCAATCCCCAGGCCCCTGCACCCATACAGAGGAGACCCCAGCAATCCCCAGGCCCCTGCACCCATACAGAGGAGACCCCACCAATCCCCAGGCCCCTGCACCCATACAGAGGAGACCCCAGCAATCCCCAGGCCCCTGCACCCATACAGAGGAGACCCCAGCAATCCCCAGGCCCCTGCACCCATACAGAGGAGACCCCAGCAATCCCCAGGCCCCTGCACCCATACAGAGGAGACCCCACCAATCCCCAGGCCCCTGCACCCATACAGAGGAGACCCCAGCAATCCCCAGGCCCCTGCACCCATACAGAGGAGACCCCAGCAATCCCCAGGCCCCTGCACCCATACAGAGGAGACCCCAGCAATCCCCAGGCCCCTGCACCCATACAGAGGAGACCCCAGCAATCCCCAGGCCCCTGCACCCATACAGAGGAGACCCCAGCAATCCCCAGGCCCCTGCAGCCATACAGAGGAGACCCCAGCAATCCCCAGGCCCCTGCAGCCATACAGAGGAGACCCCAGCAATCCCCAGGCCCCTGCAGCCATACAGAGGAGACCCCAGCAATCCCCAGGCCCCTGCACCCATACAGAGGAGACCCCAGCAATCCCCAGGCCCCTGCACCCATACAGAGGAGACCCCAGCAATCCCCAGGCCCCTGCACCCATACAGAGGAGACCCCAGCAATCCCCAGGCCCCTGCACCCATACAGAGGAGACCCCAGCAATCCCCAGGCCCCTGCAGCCATACAGAGGAGACCCCACCAATCCCCAGGCCCCTGCACCCATACAGGGGAGACCCCACCAATCCCCAGGCCCCTGCACCCATACAGAGGGGAGCACCCGGCAGTACCTACCTGCACATGTCTGGCAGCGTCCCGTCCTCTCCACCACCCCCTGGCGAGGGTCCATCAGCCCCCCGAGCTTGGGCCGGCCGCCCTCTGTGGTCTCGGGGTATTTGATTCCTCCCTCTGTGACGGACATGCGTTTCTGAAAAATAAGAAACAGTCAGAAGACAATCAGCAGCCAGGGGGTTAATCCAGTGCGGCCATGAGCCAAAAAGACTGTTCGCCTGCATGCGCCAGGGTTACCGCGTCCCGTTTTATAGCTCACCAAAACCCGGCGTGACTGGCCCTGGAATATATAAGATTCCAGGACTGGCCCAACCCCACCGACCACTGAAAAACTCGCCTGTCCCCCTCGCCATTGCTGAGCATTAATATCCACTGCGAGAGACTCTGATTGGACCAGAGCCTGCACATGTGACATGGGGCCGGGGAGAGGTACTTCCATTTCCAGCAGTGCAGAAGCTGTAGCAGGGCTCCACCTTTCATTTATTCCTCCCAAAAAGTAGTCCTAGGTGAGCACGCCCCGTCCCAGAACCCAGAGAGCTTCACCTGGAACGCTTAAAGCAGAACAAAACCTGCGATTTCTATTGTCCCGGGTTTGTCCTTTGCCCCCCTTAGGCATCCCGTATTAGGAGGCCCCGTTATGTGAAACCCCCCAGATCACCCAGTAACTCTCGCCTCTCCCCGGTCCTACAGAGCATGTGCGGGCTCTCGCCCTATCAGAGCTATATGCCGCGCCTATGCGGCAACTGGGAGCGAGCTGGGCGGCATCAGGCAGCGGGCGCGCTCCCACCTCGGCAAACGTGTGGCCACCCAATGCATACATCAGTGAGGAGGAGGGTTTATCCGGGACCTGGTGGGGATGCCCCACGGGGAGGCCAGCCCTGGAACCTTAGAGAATCCAGGGCGGGGATAACTTCTGCTTCAAGTTATTTACAGCCAGAGTTTCCAGCGCTCGGAGATGCGCCCAAATGGGAGAAAGTTACTGTGTGGCTGGACAAGGGCTTTAACAACAGAGATTGGTCACCAGCAGTCATGTGATCATCCATACCTGGCATTTTGACTAGCCCTGTTTCTGGTCCTTGCTCCGCTGTGTGCAACCCTCAGGCCGACAACTAAAAGCTCTCCAGCGGCGGCATCACCACTACCCGGTAACATGGAACGTGGCCGTGTCAGCCATTCACAAATGCCTGCCACGGGCCCTGCTGAAGGTACAGGCATCGGGGAGAAGGTGAGTATACTGGCTGATCGGGGAGGGAATCAGGCGGCCCTGGGGTATTATAGATTCCAGGGATGTTTTTGGTCTACTCTAACATCCAAGATGGCGGCTTGTGTAACATCAGGCAGCCTGCAAACAGGAAGTGCCTTCTGACTGTGCTGCTCTGCATTCTGGGATTGCTGACCTTTTCTTGACCCCAGCTCTGCTCTGTCTGAGCAAAGCACAGCTATAACCTGCCCCCCATTGGTTGTATATGCCTCCCCTACTAGGTGTCCTATGTGAGCTATAGAGGTTCCCCTGTGTATGGGTCTAGTTACCCCTAGGTTGGATTCCCCCCAGTAGGTGCCCCTGTGTATGGGTCTAGTTACCCCTATGTTGGATTCCCCCCAGTAGGTGCCCCTGTGTATGGATCTAGTTACCCCTAGGTTGGATTCCCCCCAGTAGGTGCCCCTGTGTATGGGTCTACTTACCCCTAGGTTGGATTCCCCCCAGTAGGTGCCCCTGTGTATGGATCTAGTTACCCCTAGGTTGGATTCCCCCCCAGTAGGTGCCCCTGTGTATGGATCTAGTTACCCCTAGGTTGGATTCCCCCCAGTAGGTGCCCCTGTGTATGGGTCTAGTTACCCCTAGGTTGGATTCCCCCCAGTAGGTGCCCCTGTGTATGGGTCTAGTTACCCCTAGGTTGGATTCCCCCCCAGTAGGTGCCCCTGTGTATGGGTCTAGTTACCCCTAGGTTGGATTCCCCCCAGTAGGTGCCCCTGTGTATGGGTCTACTTACCCCTAGGTTGGATTCCCCCCAGTAGGTGCCCCTGTGTATGGGTCTAGTTACCCCTAGGTTGGATTCCCCCCAGTAGGTGCCCCTGTGTATGGGTCTAGTTACCCCTATGTTGGATTCCCCCCAGTAGGTGCCCCTGTGTATGGGTCTAGTTACCCCTAGGTTGGATTCCCCCCCAGTAGGTGCCCCTGTGTATGGGTCTAGTTACCCCTAGGTTGGATTCCCCCCAGTAGGTGCCCCTGTGTATGGGTCTAGTTACCCCTATGTTGGATTCCCCCCAGTAGGTGCCCCTGTGTATGGGTCTAGTTACCCCTAGGTTGGATTCCCCCCAGTAGGTGCCCCTGTGTATGGGTCTAGTTACCCCTAGGTTGGATTCCCCCCCAGTAGGTGCCCCTGTGTATGGGTCTAGTTACCCCTAGGTTGGATTCCCCCCAGTAGGTGCCCCTGTGCATGGGTCTAGTTACCCCTATGTTGGATTCCCCCCAGTAGGTGCCCCTGTGTATGGGTCTAGTTACCCCTAGGTTGGATTCCCCCCAGTAGCTGCCCCTGTGTATGGGTCTAGTTACCCCTAGGTTGGATTCCCCCCAGTAGGTGCCCCTGTGTATGGATCTAGTTACCCCTAGGTTGGATTCCCCCCAGTAGTTGCCCCTGTGTATGGATCTAGTTACCCCTAGGTTGGATTCCCCCCAGTAGGTGCCCCTGTGTATGGATCTAGTTACCCCTAGGTTGGATTCCCCCCAGTAGTTGCCCCTGTGTATGGATCTAGTTACCCCTAGGTTGGATTCCCCCCAGTAGCTGCCCCTGTGTATGGATCTAGTTACCCCTAGGTTGGATTCCCCCCAGTAGTTGCCCCTGTGTATGGGTCTAGTTACCCCTAGGTTGGATTCCCCCCAGTAGTTGCCCCTGTGTATGGGTCTAGTTACCCCTAGGTTGGATTCCCCACCGGTAGCTGCCCCTGTGTATGGATCTAGTTACCCCTAGGTTGGATTCCCCCCAGTAGTTGCCCCTGTGTATGGGTCTAGTTACCCCTAGGTTGGATTCCCCCCAGTAGCTGCCCCTGTGTATGGATCTAGTTACCCCTAGGTTGGATTCCCCCCAGTAGTTGCCCCTGTGTATGGGTCTAGTTACCCCTAGGTTGGATTCCCCCCAGTAGTTGCCCCTGTGTATGGATCTAGTTACCCCTAGGTTGGATTCCCCCCAGTAGTTGCCCCTGTGTATGGATCTAGTTACCCCTAGGTTGGATTCCCCCCAGTAGCTGCCCCTGTGTATGGATCTAGTTACCCCTAGGTTGGATTCCCCCCAGTAGTTGCCCCTGTGTATGGGTCTAGTTACCCCTAGGTTGGATTCCCCCCAGTAGCTGCCCCTGTGTATGGATCTAGTTACCCCTAGGTTGGATTCCCCCCAGTAGTTGCCCCTGTGTATGGATCTAGTTACCCCTAGGTTGGATTCCCCCCAGTAGCTGCCCCTGTGTATGGATCTAGTTACCCCTAGGTTGGATTCCCCCCAGTAGTTGCCCCTGTGTATGGATCTAGTTACCCCTAGGTTGGATTCCCCCCAGTAGCTGCCCCTGTGTATGGATCTAGTTACCCCTAGGTTGGATTCCCCCCAGTAGTTGCCCCTGTGTATGGGTCTAGTTACCCCTAGGTTGGATTCCCCCCAGTAGTTGCCCCTGTGTATGGGTCTAGTTACCCCTAGGTTGGATTCCCCACCGGTAGCTGCCCCTGTGTATGGATCTAGTTACCCCTAGGTTGGATTCCCCCCAGTAGTTGCCCCTGTGTATGGGTCTAGTTACCCCTAGGTTGGATTCCCCCCAGTAGTTGCCCCTGTGTATGGATCTAGTTACCCCTAGGTTGGATTCCCCCCAGTAGGTGCCCCTGTGTATGGGTCTAGTTACCCCTAGGTTGGATTCCCCCCAGTAGCTGCCCCTGTGTATGGGTCTAGTTACCCCTAGGTTGGATTCCCCCCGTGTATGGGTCTAGTTACCCCTAGGTTGGATTCCCCCCAGTAGTTGCCCCTGTGTATGGGTCTAGTTACCCCTAGGTTGGATTCCCCCCAGTAGTTGCCCCTGTGTATGGGTCTAGTTACCTGCGTCGCCCCTCCCCCCCCCGCCTTGGCAACATTTAGTAGCAACGCGGTTGGCTGGGCGGTCTGGGGGGGGGGGGGGCGTCGGGGGGAATTGTTACATCCGCATCTACGGACTTCCTGCCTCCGATTGGCGCGGCTGCCGGTCGGGGCCGTTGCGTGCTGGGGCACCGTGCTGATTAGAGATGGGCTGCACTTGTGCCATCGAGCTCTTCCCAGCTATTTAAATTGGACCAACACCCAGGGGGGATCGGCCCGGGAATCTATAGGATCCGAAATCGGGATGTCCCGCGGGGTGAAACCCCCCAGAAACCTTACTTTATCCCCGCTCCAACGGCGCATGCGCGGGCCGCGTCTCACGCTTCCCTCTAGCATGGCGCGCACCTGCCGTTTGTGAATGGCGGGCGAGCTCCCTGTTAGAGGGAAGCACAAGACGCGGTCTCCGGCGCTCAGAGCCGCTTGTACGTGCATACCACAGCGGCTCTGAGCGCTATGATTGGACGAGCGCACGTGTAGGAGTGTGGTGAGGTGAGTTCTCGGGGGTTTCCCACAGTGGGGTGCCCCACCGAAGTGGACCAAGACCCAGGATAGTCAAAATCCTGGGTGTTGGTCCACTTTAAGGTATGTGAATACAGGCTTTGTTCTCTGGCACCTTTTGTGAAGTGAGCGCGTGGGGGATCAGGACGCCGGGACCCCTCCCAGCCCTTCAATTTGCACCAGACACTTTACATTCATGTACCATATTTAGCATGGGAGGGGTTTATTTTAAAAGGGGAGGAGGGATGGTTGTTGTGTCCCTGCTATTGAATTGGTTTTAACTTGTATGTGATGATATATATATATATATTTTTTTTTTTTTTTTTTTTAATTATCAATAAATATTGGAGTCATTTATGATAATTTTTTGATGTAATCTATTTGATTTGGTGGTGCTTGAGGCGTCTCCGGTGGCTGCTGGGGCCACATATTTCGTGTATGTTTGGATACATTCTATTAGAGACTCCTTTAAAGTGGACCAACACCCAGGATTTTGACTATCCTGGGTTTTGATCCACTTCGGCCCCGCTGTGTGAAACCCCCCAGAAAGCCCCGAAAACTCACCTCTCCCCGCTCCCACGTGACCGCCGCAGGCAATCCCCGCCGCCGGACAAGAGAGTGTGCCTGCCGCAGCCGCCTCCCGAGCGTCACTCTTACAGGGCGCAGGCCCGCGCCGGACATTCACAAAAGGCGGGTGCGCGTCCTGCCAGAGGGACGCGCGGGAGGTGGCGGCGGGCGCCGCTGGAACGAGGATCAGGTAGGGATTTAGGGGTTTCACACAGCGGGGCACCCCGATCGGTCAGGGGGCTGATCGCTCCAGGAATCTTCTAGATTCCCGGGCGGATCACGGGAGGGTGTTGGTCCAATTTAAAACACACTTCAGATAATATATTGTGGGCGGTGCTGTGATATTCCCATTTTCAAAAGGTCTAGCTACCCCTATGTTGGATTCCCCCCAGTAGGTGCCCATGTGTATGGGTCTAGTTACCCTTAGGTTGGATTCCCCCTGTGTATGGGTCTAGTTGCCCCCTGTGTTGGATCTGCCCTCACCCCAGGCTATTAGCCCCCATTAGTTGCCCCTATGTATGGATGTAGCTGCCCTCCGGGGCCCCTTTGCCCCCATAGTTGCCCCCTGTGTTGGATCTGCCCTCACCCCAGGCTATTAGCCCCCATTAGTTGCCCCTATGTATGGATGTAGCTGCCCTCCGGGGCCCCTTTGCCCCCATAGGTGCCCCGTGTTGGATTTTCCCTCACCCCAGGCTATTAGATCCCCTTAGTTGCCCCCTATGTATGGATGTAGCTGCCCTCCTAGGCCCCTTTGCCCCCATAGGTGCCCCGTGTTGGATTTGCCCTCACCCCAGGCTATTAGATCCCCTTAGTTGCCCCCTATGTATGGATGTAGCTGCCCTCCTAGGCCCCTTTGCCCCCTGTGTTGGATCTGCCCTCACCCCAGGCTATTAGCCCCCATTAGTTGCCCCTATGTATGGTTGTATTTGCCCCCTTAGAGCAACACGGAGAGCCCAAGCGGGAAGTAAACAAACGCTCCGGCGTCCCGGAAGTCGCCCGGTGCACGTGACCCGCCCCCTGCGCACTTCCGCCCGTGTCCCCGCCCCACATACCAGCTCGTCAGGGCCCAGCACCCCGAACTGGACGCGCTTGATGATGCGCTGCGGGCAGGCGCTGTCTCCGGTCGGCGGGCCGTGCATGGCGGCGGTGGCGGTGTCCCCGGAAGTGACGCGGTTAATCTGTTTTATACACCCGGAGGGTCCGTCAGACCCGAGAGCAGCGCTTCCCCCTCTCAGAGGTCCGTCGCCGCCGCGCTCTTCGCGCTTCTGAAGCTTCGCAGCTAGCGGCGCCTGATTATATAGACTGAGGAGCTGCCTACGGGGTGGCCCAGGATGCTTTCCAGGGGCTGACCGCCAAGCTCTGCCCGCTGATTGGCGGACGAGTTCCTCGGATCGTGACGTGGAAAGACGTGTTCGCGCAGGCGCAGTGGCGGGCGCCTTACGTAACGCTCTCGGGGATTTCCGGCTATTTCCGTGATAAGTGGCAGAATCGCTGTGTTACCGAACGGCGCCGTCTGAGAGGAATCCCGGGGATTATCTGTGACGTATGAGGATTACCGGGAGCGCTAGCGCCGTGCTAGGCCGCCAATCCCCGGGCTGGAGTAATGTCTGGGGACGGAGAAGATGGTGACAGGCCGGGCTTCCCGCGCCGTACTAGGCCGCCAGTCCCCGGGATGGAGTAATGTCTGGGGACGGAGAGAGATGGTAACAGGACAGGCCGAGGCTTCCCGTGCCGTGTAGGCCGCCAGTCCCCGGGCTGGAGTAATGTCTGGGGGGGGGAGATGGTAACAGGACAGGCCGAGGCTTCCCGTGCCGTACTACGCCGCCAGTCCCCGGGCTGGAGTAATGTCTGGGGGGGGAGATGGTAACAGGACAGGCCGAGGCTTCCCGTGCCGTGTAGGCCGCCAGTCCCCGGGCTGGAGTAATGTCTGGGGGGGGAGAGATGGTAGCAGGATAGGCCGAGGCTTCCCGCGCCGTGTAGGCCGCCAGTCCCCGGGCTGGAGTAATGTCGGGGGGGGGGGGAGAGATGGTGACAGGCCGAGGCTTCCTGCGCTGTGTAGGCCGCCAGTCCCCGTGCTGGAGTAATGTCTGGGGGGGGGAGATGGTAACAGGACAGGCCGAGGCTTCCCGCGCCGTGTAGGCCGCCAGTCCCCGGGCTGGAGTAATGTCGGGGGGGGGGGGGGAGAGATGGTGACAGGCCGAGGCTTCCTGCGCAGTGTAGGCCGCCAGTCCCCGGGCTGGAGTAATGTCTGGGGGGGGGAGATGGTAACAGGACAGGCCGAGGCTTCCTGCACCGTTTAGGCCGCCAATCCCCGGGCTGGAGTAATGTCTGGGGGGGGGGAGATGGTAACAGGACAGGCCGAGGCTTCCCGCACCGTGTAGGCCGCCAGTCCCCGGGCTGGAGTAATGTCTGGGGGGGGAGATGGTAACAGGACAGGCCGAGGCTTCCCGCACCGTGTAGGCCGCCAGTCCCCGGGCTGGAGTAATGTCTGGGGGGGGGGGAGATGGTAACAGGACAGGCCAAGGCTTCCTGCGCCATGTAGGCCGCCAGTCCCCGGGCTGGAGTAATGTCTGGGGACGGAGAGATGGTAACAGGACAGGCCGAGGCTTCCTGCACCGTGTAGGCCGCCAGTCCCCGGGCTGGAGTAATGTCTGGGGGGGGGGGGGAGATGGTAACAGGACAGGCCGAGGCTTCCCGCACCGTGTAGGCCGCCAGTCCCCGGGCTGGAGTAATGTCTGGGGGGGGGGGAGATGGTAACAGGATAGGCCGAGGCTTCCTGCGCTGTGTAGGCCGCCAGTCCCCGGGCTGGAGTAATGTCTGGGGGGGGGGGAGAGATGGTAACAGAACAGGCCGAGGCTTCCCGCACCGTGTAGGCCGCCAGTCCCCGGGCTGGAGTAATGTCTGGGGGGGGAGATGGTAACAGGACAGGCCGAGGCTTCCCGCACCGTGTAGGCCGCCAGTCCCCGGGCTGGAGTAATGTCTGGGGGGGGGGGGAGATGGTAACAGGACAGGCCAAGGCTTCCTGCTCTGTGTAGGCCGCCAGTCCCCGGGCTGGAGTAATGTCTGGGGGTGGGGGGGAGATGGTAACAGGACAGGCCGAGGCTTCCCGCGCCATGTAGGCCGCCAGTCCCCGGGCTGGAGTAATGTCGGGGGGGGGGGGGGGGGGGGGATGGTAACAGGACAGGCCGAGGCTTCCTGCGCTGTGTAGGCCGCCAGTCCCCGGGCTGGAGTAATGTCTGGGGGGGGGGGGGATGGTAACAGGACAGGCCGAGGCTTCCTGCGCTGTGTAGGCCGCCAGTCCCCGTGCTGGAGTAATGTCTGGGGGTGGGGGGGAGATGGTAACAGGACAGGCCGAGGCTTCCCGCGCCATGTAGGCCGCCAGTCCCCGGGCTGGAGTAATGTCGGGGGGGGGGGGGGGATGGTAACAGGACAGGCTGAGGCTTCCTGCGCCATGTAGGCCGCCAGTCCCCGGGCTGGAGTAATGTCTGGGGACGGAGAGATGGTAACAGGACAGGCCGAGGCTTCCTGCACCGTGTAGGCCGCCAGTCCCCGGGCTGGAGTAATGTCTGGGGGGGGGGGGGGAGATGGTAACAGGACAGGCCGAGGCTTCCCGCACCGTGTAGGCCGCCAGTCCCCGGGCTGGAGTAATGTCTGGGGGGGGGGGAGATGGTAACAGGATAGGCCGAGGCTTCCTGCGCTGTGTAGGCCGCCAGTCCCCGGGCTGGAGTAATGTCTGGGGGGGGGGGGAGAGATGGTAACAGAACAGGCCGAGGCTTCCCGCACCGTGTAGGGCCGCCAGTCCCCGGGCTGGAGTAATGTCTGGGGGGGGGGAGATGGTAACAGGACAGGCCGAGGCTTCCTGCACCGTGTAGGCCGCCAGTCCCCGGGCTGGAGTAATGTCTGGGGGGGGAGAGATGGTAACAGGACAGGCCGAGGCTTCCTGCACCGTGTAGGCCGCCAGTCCCCGGGCTGGAGTAATGTCTGGGGGGGGGGGGGGAGATGGTAACAGGACAGGCCGAGGCTTCCCGCACCGTGTAGGCCGCCAGTCCCCGGGCTGGAGTAATGTCTGGGGGGGGGAGAGATGGTAACAGGATAGGCCGAGGCTTCCTGCGCTGTGTAGGCCGCCAGTCCCCGGGCTGGAGTAATGTCTGGGGGGGGGGGGGAGATGGTAACAGGATAGGCCGAGGCTTCCTGCGCTGTGTAGGCCGCCAGTCCCCGTGCTGGAGTAATGTCTGGGGGGGGAGATGGTAACAGGACAGGCCGAGGCTTCCCGCACCGTGTAGGCCGCCAGTCCCCGGGCTGGAGTAATGTCTGGGGGGGGGGGGAGATGGTAACAGGACAGGCCAAGGCTTCCTGCGCCATGTAGGCTGCCAGTCCCCGGGCTGGAGTAATGTCTGGGGACGGAGAGATGGTAACAGGACAGGCCGAGGCTTCCTGCACCGTGTAGGCCGCCAGTCCCCGGGCTGGAGTAATGTCTGGGGGGGGGGGGGGAGATGGTAACAGGACAGGCCGAGGCTTCCCGCACCGTGTAGGCCGCCAGTCCCCGGGCTGGAGTAATGTCTGGGGGGGGGGGAGATGGTAACAGGATAGGCCGAGGCTTCCTGCGCTGTGTAGGCCGCCAGTCCCCGGGCTGGAGTAATGTCTGGGGGGGGGGGAGAGATGGTAACAGAACAGGCCGAGGCTTCCCGCACCGTGTAGGCCGCCAGTCCCCGGGCTGGAGTAATGTCTGGGGGGGGGGAGATGGTAACAGGACAGGCCGAGGCTTCCCGCACCGTGTAGGCCGCCAGTCCCCGGGCTGGAGTAATGTCTGGGGGGGGGGGAGATGGTAACAGGACAGGCCAAGGCTTCCTGCTCTGTGTAGGCCGCCAGTCCCCGGGCTGGAGTAATGTCTGGGGGTGGGGGGGAGATGGTAACAGGACAGGCCGAGGCTTCCCGCGCCATGTAGGCCGCCAGTCCCCGGGCTGGA
Organism: Gastrophryne carolinensis; assembly: GCA_027917425.1. Classification (NCBI taxonomy): domain Eukaryota; kingdom Metazoa; phylum Chordata; class Amphibia; order Anura; family Microhylidae; genus Gastrophryne; species Gastrophryne carolinensis. Next base: position 453,940,010 of record CM051238.1, read on the forward strand.
GTAATGTCGGGGGGGGGGGGGGGGGGGGATGGTAACAGGACAGGCCGAGGCTTCCTGCGCTGTGTAGGCCGCCAGTCCCCGTGCTGGAGTAATGTCTGGGGGTGGGGGGGAGATGGTAACAGGACAGGCCGAGGCTTCCCGCGCCATGTAGGCCGCCAGTCCCCGGGCTGGAGTAATGTCGGGGGGGGGGGGGGATGGTAACAGGACAGGCTGAGGCTTCCTGCGCCATGTAGGCCGCCAGTCCCCGGGCTGGAGTAATGTCTGGGGGGGGGGGGATGGTAACAGGACAGGCCGAGGCTTCCCGCGCCATGTAGGCCGCCAGTCCCCGGGCTGGAGTAATGTCTGGGGACGGAGAGATGGTAACAGGACAGGCCGAGGCTTCCTGCACCGTGTAGGCCGCCAGTCCCCGGGCTGGAGTAATGTCTGGGGGGGGGGGGGGAGATGGTAACAGGACAGGCCGAGGCTTCCCGCACCGTGTAGGCCGCCAGTCCCCGGGCTGGAGTAATGTCTGGGGGGGGGGGAGATGGTAACAGGATAGGCCGAGGCTTCCTGCGCTGTGTAGGCCGCCAGTCCCCGGGCTGGAGTAATGTCTGGGGGGGGGGGAGAGATGGTAACAGAACAGGCCGAGGCTTCCCGCACCGTGTAGGCCGCCAGTCCCCGGGCTGGAGTAATGTCTGGGGGGGGGGAGATGGTAACAGGACAGGCCGAGGCTTCCTGCACCGTGTAGGCCGCCAGTCCCCGGGCTGGAGTAATGTCTGGGGACGGAGAGATGGTAACAGGACAGGCCGAGGCTTCCTGCGCCATGTAGGCCGCCAGTCCCCGGGCTGGAGTAATGTCTGGGGGGGGAGAGATGGTAACAGGACAGGCCGAGGCTTCCTGCACCGTGTAGGCCGCCAGTCCCCGGGCTGGAGTAATGTCTGGGGGGGGGGGGGAGATGGTAACAGGATAGGCCGAGGCTTCCTGCGCTGTGTAGGCCGCCAGTCCCCGGGCTGGAGTAATGTCTGGGGGGGGGGGGGGGGGGGGATGGTAACAGGACAGGCCGAGGCTTCCTGCGCCGTGTAGGCCGCCAGTCCCCGGGCTGGAGTAATGTCTGGGGGGGGAGATGGTAACAGGACAGGCCGAGGCTTCCTGCGCTGTGTAGGCCGCCAGTCCCCGGGCTGGAGTAATGTCTGGGGGGGGAGAGATGGTAACAGGATAGGCCGAGGCTTCCTGCGCTGTGTAGGCCGCCAGTCCCCGGGCTGGAGTAATGTCTGGGGGGGGAGAGATGGTAACAGGATAGGCCGAGGCTTCCTGCGCTGTGTAGGCCGCCAGTCCCCGGGCTGGAGTAATGTCTGGGGGGGGGGGGGGGATGGTAACAGGACAGGCCGAGGCTTCCTGCGCCGTGTAGGCCGCCAGTCCCCGGGCTGGAGTAATGTCTGGGGGGGGAGATGGTAACAGGACAGGCCGAGGCTTCCCGTGTAGGCCGCAGCAGGGCTGGTGTGACTCGGGAAGCCGGAGCCCGAGCAGAGGCGGCATAGAGCTTCCCCACCGGGGGTGGGAGAATAGATATAGCGCCGACATACACTGTGGTGGGGGGGGGTGATAATAGGGGGGTGCTCCTCTGAGGTCATGTGATGCAGCCACCTCAGCTCTTGTACATTAGGAGCCCTTCGCCATGTTTGCAGGCTTCAGCGTTGGGCTCTGGTTGCCTTCAGTGGGGACACGAGCTCACGTGTGCACCCCCCCCAATTGTAATTAAAGTGGACCAAAATTGGGGATGCCCCACTGATGTTGGCCAGCAGGGTTCCCTCCACTTCTCCCTTAGTGATCGTACGGATCCGCTTAGCACGAGTGAAAATGGGGGGGGGGGGGAGAAAAAAAGGTCAGCCATGGTGAAATGTGCCTCACATAAGGAAAAGCTCCTCTTGTTGTTTGATGCCTCTTCCGCCTATAAAGAGCGTCCGTCCAGACGCAATAGTATCAACTTTAATCAAGCAGGCGATCGACTTAACCTATGTCTCACGGGTGAAGTGAACGTCAAATTAACCGGTCCAGGTTTAAGTGTTACCGCATTAGCAACAAACCAAAGACCCCTCTCGCCGGAAGACTCAAGGGAATCGCCCAGAGGAGCAAACCAGCGCGCATCAAGACCCTAGAGGGCGCGCTATCTAGCAACCCAGCAAGAGTGGTATCAACCTTCGGGAAGCAGCTAGAGGAGCTTTACAAACCCAAGACTACGCTAGATGAGCGCCTGGCAGAAAAGTTGTCGGGCCAACTTTCTCTATTTTCTCTACCGTTGGAGGCTCAGACCTTCTTAGACAAGCCGGTCGATCTGTCTGAAGTCCAGGATGCCATTAATTCTTTAAAGATCGGTAAACAACCGGGCCCAGATGGGTTCACCGCCCTTTACTATAAAAAGTTTGCCCAGGTACTTTTCCCCACGCCTGGTCCGGATGTTTAATTCGCTTAGCAAAGGTGACTCCTGGAGCGCGGAGGCGCTCGCAGCGGCTGTCAGCATGATACCCAAACCCAATGTTGATACCACCGTCTGGTCCAACTATAGGCCCATATTAAATATTGATGTCAAATTGCTAGCAAAGGTCCTAGCGGCGCGTCTCAATAGTTATATATCTTCTTTAATCTCCAAAGAGCAGGCCGGATTTATCCCCCAGCGTCAACATTCGCGAGGTCATTCATTCGGTCCACCATGTGAGAAAGGAGGGACGACAGGCCATGCTGCTTACTCTAGACATCCGAAAATCATTCGATACGGTAGCCTGGGACTACCTACAATTTATATTGAAAAATTGGGGCTTGGGTCCCCCCTTCACTACTTGGATCTCCTCGTTATACTCTAATCCGGGGGCGTTCGTTAGATATTCAGGGTATTCCTCCAAGCGGTTCTCTTTGGGTAGAGGCACAAGACAAGGTTGCCCCCTTTTCCCTCTACTTTTTGCGATTGAGCCCCTATCCAGGCTAATACAGGCCAACACCAATATTGCGGGAAACACTATAGGGGGATACGAGCATAAGATTTCTTTATTCACTGATAACATCTTGATGCTCGTATCTAACCCAATCGCATCCCTCCCAAATCTCTTTCAAACTTTAGATGTTTTCTCTAAGATATCGGGCCTGCGGATTAATACTTCGAAATCCCAAGCCCTTAACGTCTCTCTTCCCGAAAGCTCACTAGCGGCTCTTAAAGCTTCTTTTAACTTCTCCTGGCAAGAGAGATATATATCAAATATCTAGGTATCGACCTGACAGCAAATTATGAATCCCGTTATACCGCCAATTACCCCGCTATGTTTAAGGACCTCTGCTCCCTGTTGACTTCTTGGGCCAGGCTGCACCTTCCGTGGCTCGGAAGAATAGCCGACTTGAAAATGACGTGGCTCCCCAAAATGCTCGACTTTTTTTTTTTAGGGTTTTGCCGGTTCCGATCGCAGACGTATGTTTGAATCCGCCTTAAACTGCTTTATTTGGGGTAAGCAAAAGCCAAGGATCAACCGTTGAACTATGTACAGATCCAAACAGCAGGGTGGTCTTGGGGTCTCTAACATGGCCCGCCTGTCGGATCGCACAAATGACTGTTCATGCCGGGGATGATAGACCTTTATGGCTAGACATTGAGCAGGCCAGTTGTGCCCCGATGGCAATCTCAAATTTACTCTGGTTGCCCCCAACAGATTTTCAAGGGCATAGACAACCTGATGCTCCAAACACTCTCTCAGAATCTGGAAAACAAACAGGCTGAAAGGCCATCTTATCTCCCCCCCAGGCCCCTCTTCTTTCGGTTCTAGGTAACCCCGAATTTCCCCCGGCCTTGCTGGAACCAGCCGGGTTTAGCTGGTGGAAAAACGCAAAATCTGACGAGGGTTAAGGATTTTGTTGTGCGTAGAAGAATAATCGCATTCTCTGATCTCAAGTCCTTTAGGAATATCCCGAACAGGGATAACCCAATATATAGCCTCCAAACTGCTGCGCCAGGGCCATCTACACCATTTGAGTTCGCATGTGGGGCATATCCTCTGGGGAAGGGGATGATAGCCACGGGTTATAAGGCGTTGTGCGAGCAGGCAGAGGCGCCCCTCCCCGCATACACAGTCAGATGGGAAAAGGATCTAGCTACGAAACTATAGCCGAGCGATTAGAAAAATGGCACGGCGGAATTCGTCCTCATGGTTCCTGAACACCGGTGCCCAAGAGGTCAACACTAAAGTTCTACTCCGTTGGTATCTTGTCCCGGATATGATTTCACAGATTTTGTCCCTCTTACCCACCGGAGTGCTTTAGAGAACGCCGGTTCCAGGGATCTTTTACATCCATATCTGGTGGGGAGTGTAGGGTAGTCCGCCACTTCTGGGCTAAGGTCTACTATCTTCTAAGGAAGGCAACAGGGTTACACCTGACCCCCTTGAAGCGGCATGGGAGCCGCGGGCGCGGTGGTTGATTTATGATGACCCCCTGGTTGCTGACTCTATGTGCGATGTTCTACTTTTGAATATTCAGGTTTGCTGGTGTCATTTAGCACGCGCACGTGCACTTCGAGTGTGTTTTCTTTTTGTCTTCATTCACTTATTATAACTGTTTGATTTTGGGCAACAATTGCCAATATATTTTCTGTGCAAAATAGGTTATTATATTTATTTTAACACATGGGATATTGTTATTAGTTGACACACATAGGAACACGGTATTATTAAGTAATTTGTAACAACAACAAAAGACTAAAGTAATGCACAACTATTCAAATATATATGTGGGTGCAGGCCTCCAAGGTACACAGTACCACCTCGTGAATACGCCAAAGTAGTGAGCTAGCCAGCACAAGCTCAAAATGAGGCCGCACAAACCAGAATAAATATAAAATAGTTTGTATATTTTAATATCAAATAAGTACCATTACAATGAAGACAAAACTATACAAACACACATAAACAGATCATTTAAAAAAACATAAAAGACAACGCCCTCTGGTGGCAAACCTTATTATGACTCTAGCCAATTAATAACTCTTATTATAACTCCCCACACTATGTGAGAACTGCCTGTCTAAACGATATATAAATACCGTATATACTCGAGTATAGGCCGACCCGAATATAAGCCGAGGCACCTAATTTTACCCCAAGAACCTGGAAAAAAGTTATTGACCCGAATATAAGCCGAGGCACCTAATTTTACCCCAAAAACCTGGAAAAAAGTTATTGACCCGAATATAAGCCGAGGCACCTAATTTTACCCCAAAAACCTGGAAAAAAGTTATTGACCCGAATATAAGCCGAGGCACCTAATTTTACCCCAAAAACCTGGAAAAAAGTTATTGACCCGAGTATAAGCTGAGGCGGCTTTTTTCAATTGGAATTGGAGTTGATTTGAGGAATCACCCCTGACCACGCCCCCAGCCATCACCTAAGAATTAAATAAAAATAAATAATAATAATACAGTGAGGGGCATCCCTTGTTACAGCCAGTTAGGGGCATCCCTCATTACAGCCATTCAGGTGTAACACAGCACACACACAACATACACACAACACAGCACACATACAATGCACACATACACACACACTCACCAGTTCAGCTCCTGCAGAATCTTCAGCGAGGCTCCTTCCAGCGACGGTGCGGGACAGAGTGAGGACGGCGCGGGACGACGGCATGGGTCCATCTAGTCGCAATGCCCCTGGACGCGGGGCAGAAGAGCCGCCTCAGAGGCTTCAGAACTCGGCGGGGAGATCAGTACACCCAGCGCGAGGTGGGTGTACCAAGATGGCGGCCGGCGCGCTCCGCGCCGCCACGTCACTGAGGCCCGGGCCGCCATCTTGGTACACCCACCTCGCGCTGGGTGTACTGATCTCCCCGCCGAGTTCTGAAGCCTCGGCGGCTCGTCTGCCGCCTCGGAGGCTCTTCTGCCCTCGCTCAGGTAAGTCACTGACTCGAGTATAAGCCGAGGCTGCTTTTTTCAGCCCAAAAAGTGGGCTGAAAAACTCGGCTTATACTCGAGTATATACGGTATATAATAAATGGGGACAACCTCAATACATGATAGATAACCAATTCATCATAATAAATAAATACAATAATAAAAATAGTGATTAGAATAAAGTGTATATACAAAAAGAAAAAGATTAAACACACAACCCCACATGAATCAAAGCATCTTATAAAAGTGTATATAAACTAAGTTCGCCAATAAGCCAATATTTGACACAGAAAAGTGCAATGTGCTATAAATTGTTTGTGCCAAAGAGCTGGCGCTGACAAAAAAAGTGCAATGTGCTGTAAGCTATCAGAGCCAAGTGAACCAATCTGTGCAAATATATCGTGTATAAGTGATCCTGTTGATAATACAAAGCCTAATCCAATTACAAGTATATAGGATAGAAACCAGGCATAGATAAGTATGTCACAGGTGCCATCGAGGGGTAGTATCAGCATCAACGCGTTGCGTGGGCGTAGCCCCGCCCACTTCCTCAGGATGCAAGTATTCCTTGGGTGTAATCCATCCTACCTTATATCCCCCACAATCACCAATCATGAGACGCCAGGCCGTCCTCGCTCGCCCTCCCTGCCGGAAGTGTGTGTGTAGGCGGCTCAATGCAGCCATCGTAAGCCAGGGTGTGTGTGATGCGGCCTGACGTCGGGTCGACGCGCGCGCTCCCGCCGGGCGCCCGCCCCTGCAGTAGGCGGCGTCCGGGCGCGAGCACCGAAACCGACGGCAAGCCCCATCACTCCCTGTCAGCATATACATGGGGCAATGAATTGGATCTTAAAGCGGACCTTCACTCTGAATAAGAGTCTATCTTATATGTTTCCCACACCCTGTACATACAGATTGCCCACATTAATCCGGACCCTCACCCTGAATAAGAGCCTATCTTATATGTTTCCCACACACTGTACATACAGATTGCCCACATTAATCCGGACCTTCACCCTGAATAAGAGCCTATCTTATATGTTTCCCCCCCTGTACATACAGATTGCTCACATTAAAAATCATCCTACCTGCATCTACTGCATTTTATAAGCCTTTAAACATCCAAGATGGCGGCTTATGGAAGCCGCCATCTTATCAGGCAGCCTGCAAACAGGAAGTGACTGTGCTGCTCTGCATTCTGGGACTGCTGACCTTTCCCTGACCCCAGCTCTGCTCTGTCTGAGCAAAGCACAGCTATAACCCCGCCCCCCTGTACCTTTATCCCACTCTCCTCTCCTCAGTAAGTGTGATGCTTCTGAGTCAAGATGGCGGCGCCCGTATCCTAAATTCCCGAACAGAGTTGCAGCCCAGTGGGGGAAGGAATAATAAATTAGTGACTAAACATGTAAAATATATTAATTTTAGATGCTGAGGAATTGTTTTTTAAGAGTTTGGGCTTTTCATTAAATCATGGTGAAGGTCCGGTTTAAGTAATTTGTGGTTTATATTTAGTAGATATAGGTTGTTTATATAGAGGGTTTTCTATTTATTTTTATGCCGGCATAAAATGAATTAATATAACTAGGGGGGTTTTTATACTTATTACTGCGACCACGTTGTTATCCATGTGATTTTAATTGTCCGCTGTGTTTTTGTGTATTTTAACATATCTCCTCTTGTCACAATAAAGTATTTTGGTATTTGTAATTGTATTGGGGCTCCTTTTTGAAGAAAGGTGTGTGTGTGTGTGTGTGTGTGTGTGTGTGTGTGTGTGTGTGTGCGCTTAGACATGTCCACTTCAGTCTAGTCTCGTTACACCTGACCCCCCCCCCCCCCCCACGCCCCACCTCCCCCTGCTCGATTTGAACCCCTCCCCCGATTGCACTAGATCACAATTTGAGCTTATAAGACACATCCCGACGGCTGCCAAACTCCTAAATAGCTCACTCATGGAAGAAAAGCGCGAGCCCTAGTGCGAGTCTGCTCCCTCGCATCAACCAAGTAACGCTTTTTGAGAAGATGGCAGCTGTAAGGGGACCTCACCATGGGAGGGCTGGATCCCTCCTTACATCAGTGATGCTCGGCACTCGTCTCAGACCCCCATTCCCCCCCCTCCCTGTTCCCGCCCTTCTGCTCCTCTCTTCTCTCACCTTCTGCTCCTCTCTTCTCTCACCTTCTGCTCCTCTCTTCTCTCACCTTCTGCTCCTCTCTTCTCTCACCTTCTGCTCCTCTCTTCTCTCACCTTCTGTTCCTCTCTTCTCTCACCTTCTGCTCCTCTCTTCTCTCACCTTCTGCTCCTCTCTTCTCTCACCTTCTGCTCCTCTCTTCTCTCACCTTCTGTTCCTCTCTTCTCTCACCTTCTGCTCCTCTCTTCTCTCGCCTTCTGCTCCTCTCTTCTCTCGCCTTCTGCTCCTCTCTTCTCTCGCCTTCTGCTCCTCTCTTCTCTCGCCTTCTGCTCCTCTCTTCTCTCGCCTTCTGCTCCTCTCTTCTCTCGCCTTCTGCTCCTCTCTTCTCTCGCCTTCTGCTCCTCTCTTCTCTCGCCTTCTGTCCCTCTCTTCTCTCGCCTTCTGTTCCTCTCTTCTCTCGCCTTCTGTCCCTCTCTTCTCTCGCCTTCTGTCCCTCTCTTCTCTCGCCTTCTGCTCCTCTCTTCTCTCGCCTTCTGCTCCTCTCTTCTCTCGCCTTCTGCTCCTCTCTTCTCTCGCCTTCTGCTCCTCTCTTCTCTCGCCTTCTGCTCCTCTCTTCTCTCGCCTTCTGCTCCTCTCTTCTCTCGCCTTCTGCTCCTCTCTTCTCTCGCCTTCTGCTCCTCTCTTCTCTCGCCTTCTGCTCCTCTCTTCTCTCGCCTTCTGCTCCTCTCTTCTCTCGCCTTCTGCTCCTCTCTTCTCTCGCCTTCTGCTCCTCTCTTCTCTCGCCTTCTGCTCCTCTCTTCTCTCGCCTTCTGCTCCTCTCTTCTCTCGCCTTCTGCTCCTCTCTTCTCTCGCCTTCTGCTCCTCTCTTCTCTCGCCTTCTGTCCCTCTCTTCTCTCGCCTTCTGTTCCTCTCTTCTCTCGCCTTCTGTCCCTCTCTTCTCTCGCCTTCTGTCCCTCTCTTCTCTCGCCTTCTGCTCCTCTCTTCTCTCGCCTTCTGCTCCTCTCTTCTCTCGCCTTCTGCTCCTCTCTTCTCTCGCCTTCTGCTCCTCTCTTCTCTCGCCTTCTGCTCCTCTCTTCTCTCGCCTTCTGCTCCTCTCTTCTCTCGCCTTCTGCTCCTCTCTTCTCTCGCCTTCTGCTCCTCTCTTCTCTCGCCTTCTGCTCCTCTCTTCTCTCGCCTTCTGCTCCTCTCTTCTCTCGCCTTCTGCTCCCTCTCTTCTCTCGCCTTCTGCTCCCTCTCTTCTCTCGCCTTCTGCTCCCTCTCTTCTCTCGCCTTCTGCTCCCTCTCTTCTCTCGCCTTCTGCTCCTCTCTTTTCTCGCCTCGCGGACCTTTATATTCTGTCTGAATCTACACTGTTTTTTATGGGTGAACAAGATTACATCTTTTTGCATGTCTTTATATATTTTACAAATTGTGATATATGATTGTAAGACATTGTACCTTTTAATATAACTTTAATAAAAATATTGATTTAAAAAAAAAAAAGGCTCTTATTCAGAGTGAAGGTCCGGATTAATGAGAGCAATCTGTATGTACAGGGTGGGGGAAACATATAAGATAGGCTCTTATTCAGGGTGAGGGTCCGGATTAATGAGAGCAATCTGTATGTACAGGGTGGGGGAAACATATAAGATAGGCTCTTATTCAGGGTGAAGGTCCGGATTAATGTGGGCAATCTGTATGTACAGGGTGTGGGAAACATATAAGATAGGCTCTTATTCAGGGTGAGGGTCCGGATTAATGTGAGCAATCTGTATGTACAGGGTGTGGGAAACATATAAGATAGGCTCTTATTCAGAGTGAAGGTCCGGATTAATGAGAGCAATCTGTATGTACAGGGTGGGGGAAACATATAAGATAGGCTCTTATTCAGGGTGAGGGTCCGGATTAATGAGAGCAATCTGTATGTACAGGGTGGGGGAAACATATAAGATAGGCTCTTATTCAGGGTGAAGGTCCGGATTAATGTGGGCAATCTGTATGTACAGGGTGTGGGAAACATATAAGATAGGCTCTTATTCAGGGTGAGGGTCCGGATTAATGTGAGCAATCTGTATGTACAGGGTGTGGGAAACATATAAGATAGGCTCTTATTCAGAGTGAAGGTCCGGATTAATGAGAGCAATCTGTATGTACAGGGTGGGGGAAACATATGATAGGCTCTTATTCAGGGTGAGGGTCCGGATTAATGTGAGCAATCTGTATGTACAGGGTGGGGGAAACATATAAGATAGGCTCTTATTCAGGGTGAAGGTCCGGATTAATGTGGGCAATCTGTATGTACAGGGTGTGGGAAACATATAAGATAGGCTCTTATTCAGGGTGAGGGTCCGGATTAATGTGAGCAATCTGTATGTACAGGGTGTGGGAAACATATAAGATAGGCTCTTATTCAGAGTGAAGGTCCGGATTAATGAGAGCAATCTGTATGTACAGGGTGGGGGAAACATATGATAGGCTCTTATTCAGGGTGAGGGTCCGGATTAATGTGAGCAATCTGTATGTACAGGGTGTGGGAAACATACAAGATAGGCTCTTATTCAGGGTGAGGGTCCGGATTAATGTGGGCAATCTGTATGTACAGGGGGGGAAACATACAAGATAGGCTCTTATTCAGGGTGAGGGTCCGGATTAATGTGAGCAATCTGTATGTACAGGGTGTGGGAAACATACAAGATAGGCTCTTATTCAGGGTGAGGGTCCGGATTAATGTGGGCAATCTGTATGTACAGGGGGGGAAACATATAAGATAGGCTCTTATTCAGGGTGAAGGTCCGGATTAATATGGGCAATCTGTATGTACAGGGGGGGAAACATATAAGATAGGCTCTTATTCAGGGTGAGGGTCCGGATTAATGTGGGCAATCTGTATGTACAGGGGGGGAAACATATAAGATAGGCTCTTATTCAGGGTGAGGGTCCGGATTAATGTGAGCAATCTGTATGTACAGGGTGTGGGAAACATACAAGATAGGCTCTTATTCAGGGTGAGGGTCCGGATTAATGTGAGCAATCTGTATGTACAGGGTGTGGGAAACATACAAGATAGGCTCTTATTCAGGGTGAGGGTCCGGATTAATGTGGGCAATCTGTATGTACAGGGTGTGGGAAACATATAAGATAGGCTCTTATTCAGGGTGAAGGTCCGGATTAATGTGGGCAATCTGTATGTACAGGGTGTGGGAAACATATAAGATAGGCTCTTATTCAGGGTGAGGGTCCGGATTAATGTGAGCAATCTGTATGTACAGGGTGTGGGAAACATACAAGATAGGCTCTTATTCAGGGTGAGGGTCCGGATTAATGTGAGCAATCTGTATGTACAGGGTGTGGGAAACATATAAGATAGGCTCTTATTCAGGGTGAGGGTCCGGATTAATGTGGGCAATCTGTATGTACAGGGTGTGGGAAACATATAAGATAGGCTCTTATTCAGGGTGAGGGTCCGGATTAATGTGGGCAATCTGTATGTACAGGGTGTGGGAAACATATAAGATAGGCTCTTATTCAGAGTGAGGGTCCGGATTAATGTGAGCAATCTGTATGTACAGGGTGTGGGAAACATATAAGATAGGCTCTTATTCAGAGTGAGGGTCCGGATTAATGTGAGCAATCTGTATGTGCAGGGTGTGGGAAACATATAAGATAGACTCTTATTCAGGGTGAAGGTCCGGATTAATGTGAGCAATCTGTATGTACAGGGTGTAGGGAACATAAGATAGGCTCTTATTCAGGGTGAAGGTCCGGATTAATGTGGGCAATCTGTATGTACAGGGTGTGGGGAACATATAAGATAGGCTCTTATTCAGGGTGTAGGACCGCTTTAAAGCACAATAAAACCCAATGTGTGTGGCCCTGGAGACTTTCCCCTGGGGCATCCCCAATGAGAATTCTCAGCAATGTTACCCCCCCCCCCCCCAGGTTGGTGCGGGTCTCACCTTTTGCCCCGGCTCTCCCGCTAATGGTAAAAATGGGGAGCAAGTGCAGCAGCAGCAGCATCTCTGGGCTGTGCGCACTCCCGCCAGTCACATGGTGTCCGGGGGGGGGGGGGGGTCCCTGGCTCCTCATTGCTGATCATTAGTATACACAGCACTGATTGGATGAGAGCCCGCATATGTGTCATGTGACCGGGGAGCTTCCTAAATTGGGATGCCCCCGGGCAAGAGACGAAAGTGTTTTGTTCTGCTTTAAAGTGGAACTAGGTCAGCCCTGGAATCTGGCCGCCCTGCCCCCACCGGGGCTTCCTAAATTGGGATACCCCTAGGGGCAACAGACAAACTTGGGTTATGAAACTGGTTATGTTCTGCTTTAAAGCAGAACAAAACAGTTTCCATAACCCCAAAGCGGAAAAAACCCCACCTACGCTGGCCCTGGAATCTTGCTGCTGCCCCCTCCCCCCCCCCCCCCCCACCAGGGCATCCTGAATTGCCCCACTGTGTGAACCCCTCCTGGGTGCCCGTAGACACTGACCTTTCCCTGCTCCAGCGGTGCATGTGCGGGCTCTCGTCCAATCAGAAGCGCCTGCTCATTGTTGCGCCCCTGGGGATGCTCCCACATTCAGCTCTCATTGGACGAGAGGCCGCGCATGTGCCGCTGAAATGAGGGGGGGGGGCGTGTCACTCAGCGGGAGGACGTCCCAAGATGGGATGCCCGGGACAAGTGTCTAATACCCGGGCTTTGTTCCCCACAGTGATTGGCCCGGGAATCTACAAGTGATTCCGATTGGGGACCAAAGCCCGGGACAGTCACAATCCAGGGTTTTGCTCCACTTTAAGGAAAGCCAACTGATCTATGGTCTAAAGGCGAGGGGGCGGGGCACACACAGGTCAGATCCAGGAATGCAGGCTCCGCCCCCTCCAGGAACCAGTGTGGACCCCTGCGTTCAGGTCAGGGGGCGGGGCACACACAGGTCAGATCCAGGAATGCAGGCTCCGCCCCCTCCAGGAACCAGTGTGGACCCCTGCGTTCAGGTCAGGGGGCGGGGCACACACAGGTCAAATCCGGCAATGCAGGCTCCGCCCCCTCCAGGAGCCAATGTGGACCCCTGCATTCAGGTCAGGGGGCGGGGCACACACAGGTCAGATCCAGGAATGCAGGCTCCGCCCCCTCCAGGAACCAGTGTGGACCCCTGCGTTCAGGTCAGGGGGCGGGGCACACACAGGTCAGATCCAGGAATGCAGGCTCCGCCCCCTCCAGGAACCAGTGTGGACCCCTGCGTTCAGGTCAGGGGGCAGGGCACACACAGGTCAGATCCAGGAATGCAGGCTCCGCCCCCTCCAGGAACCAGTGTGGACCCCTGCGTTCAGGTCAGGGGGCGGGGCACACACAGGTCAGATCCAGGAATGCAGGCTCCGCCCCCTCCAGGAACCAGTGTGGACCCCTGCGTTCAGGTCAGGGGGCGGGGCACACACAGGTCAGATCCGGCAATGCAGGCTCCGCCCCCTCCAGGAAACAGTGTGGACCTCTGCGTTCAGGTGGGGGCGGAGCACACACAGGTCAGATCTGGCAACGCAGGCTCCGCCCCCTCCATGAAGCAGTGTGGACCCCTGCGTTAAGGTCAGGGGGCGGGGCACACACAGGTCAGATCCAGGAATGCAGGCTCCGCCCCCTCCAGGAACCAGTGTGGACCTCTGCGTTCAGGTGGGGGCGGAGCACACACAGGTCAGATCCAGGAATGCAGGCTCCGCCCCCTCCAGGAAGCAGTGTGGACCCCTGCGTTCAGGTCAGGAGGCGGGGCACACACAGGTCAGATATAGGAATGCAGGCTCCGCCCCCTCCAGGAACCAGTGTGGACCTCTGTGTTCAGGTGGGGGCGGAGCACACACAGGTCAGATCCGGCAATGCAGGCTCCGCCCCTCCAGGAACCAGTGTGGACCCCTGCGTTCAGGTCAGGGGGCGGGGCACACACAGGTCAGATCCGACAATGCAGGCTCCGCCCCCTCCAGGAACCAGTGTGGACCCCTGCGTTCAGGTCAGGGGGCGGGGCACACACAGGGCAGATCCAGGAATGCAGGCTCCGCCCCCTCCAGGAACCAGTGTGGACCCCTGCGTTCAGGTCAGGGGGCGGGGCACACACAGGTCAGATCCAGGAAAGCAGGCTGCGCCCCCTCCAGGAAACAGTGTGGACCTCTGCGTTCAGGTCAGGGGGCGGAGCACACACAGGTCAGATCTGGCAATGCAGGCTCCGCCCCTCCATGAACCAGTGTGGACCTCTGCGTTCAGGTCAGGGGGCTTTTCCAAGCTTCTATGTAAGACTTGCTTGGAGGAGGAGGTCGCCGGGGGCAACTTCCAATGTATGATGAAGAGTTTCCTTGAACCTTTAGTTTCCAGAATGGCCGATACATTCAATTTGTATAAAAGCCATTCGGCCCAGGAGACTGGTGCCTTCCTCCCAGCCAGAACCTCAGTCACTTCTTACTCCTGACCTGACACTAGGGGCAGCCAGGGGAGGCTGATATCTTTGGAAGAAGAGGTATGTGCCTCTATTCATCGGGCACAGGGAGAGGACCAGAGGCATCGGCCTCCTTCCCTCCCTAGTAGGTTTAATTTTTCTTTTTGAGGATACGTCTGCCCTGATTAGGGGCATTTTATCCTCCCTTAAGACTGAATCAGAAGATAAGCCCCTCTCCATTCGGTATTCCCTCTACCATCATCCTGCATCATGGCATAGGACGTTCTTCCCTTTGCTCCGTCTGAGGAGAATTTGGAGAACATTGTGAGGATAACGTTGTCCCTCTTTTCAGATGTGGGGTGGATCATAAACAGGGAGACGTCAAAACCGTCCTCTCAGTCTTCTTGCATTTACCTGGTGTGACGGAACGATCAGAAACCTCACTTAACCAGGTCCAGAGTTTCCCTTTATTCCCCCTGTTCTAAATGCACAAGTCCTTAGCTATTCAGGAAGAGATAATTAGCATATATGTGTTGAAAAGCACAGAGCACAGACCCCCGGCTGATCCCGTCACACCTTAGGCTGAGAAGATGGTCGACCCCTTGCTGTGAATTTGTCATAGCAAGGATAAGAACCACAGACGATCCGGCACCAACAGAAACTGGACCATAACTGCGCGCCCATGTGTCGCAGCACCAAACCAGTTACAGAATCAGAACCGGCTCACAAAACCGCATAAGGGGATATGTAATTGCGTTAATAGAAATAAAGGAAAAGGCCGTAAACGGAGATCTAAGGTTCTGGTCAGCTTAGGGACCCAATTTCTGGACTCATTGCGTGCACGGCGTCCAGCCCGATAGTTTGGGACCGCTTCCATGGCCATACTACCCCCCTGCTCCACGTTATAACCTCTAAAGGGTTTTAGGGCAAAAACACACGCCAGAACCATAGGAGGTGACGGCCCATCCCACAGAGGGGAGGGGGGCAGAGAGCCCTTGCAGCATAAATAGGGTGGTCTGGAACTAGGTAATGGTCACTCATCTGGAGGGGATATGCGGTCAGCATACTGGGGGTGACCATCATCATCGATAAGCTCTTGACACACCCCTTGTGAGAGCTCCCTATCATCACTACTACTCTGCAACTGCAGACTAAGGTAACTGCTTATTGTTTCTCTGTGTAATGCACTCAATCCTGTAACCATCTCAGAATAGCATAATTGTATCATCTGTATCATATTATATTACATCATAGTTACATGCTTGTTATCAGTGCCTAGTGTGCTTATAGCATTAAAACTTACATTTAACCTGAGCGATCTGTTGCCTTAAACCAAGAATCTGTGTGTCCGTGGCTTCGGGCCTTGTATCCCTGGTAGGAGGGGTCGGACAAAGGGTTTTGGGGAACGCGGTCTTTGTGTTGGGAGGTCCCTGGTTTGTAGTGGGACCACGTGACCGCGGTTCCCTGACACCTAGGGTATCAGACAACAGCTCCCTAGAGAGAACCTTCCTTCCCCAAACCAAGATCAGAAGGATTGTCTCTCTGTCCTCTAGTGTTCTGGATCATCCCAAAATCTCCCTAAGACAGATTTTGGTTCTGCTGGGCCTTATGTCTTCAGCCCTCCCAGCGGTCATTTGGGCCCAGCTACATTCTATAGCCCTCCAGACCTTATTTTTACGCACCTAGATCAGAGATCCAAGAACATTGTACTCTTGGGTTCCACTTTCAGATCAGGTTTGTCAGTCCATTCAGTGGTGGTCGGATCATGGGAATCTATCCAAAGGGAGGCCGTGGCATCGGGCTCATCACGACAGACGCACGTGCCCAAGGTTGGGTGGCCCACACTCTTTAATGCCAGGTTCAAGGAACGTGGTCCGGAACCATGACCCAAAAATCTTTGAACTTTTGGAAACGAAAGGAAGTTCAGTTGGCCCTAAACCATTTTGAGCACATAAGGAATCATGTTCTTATCATCTCGGACAATGGCACGGTGGTGGCTTATCTCAACCATCGGGGGCACAAGATCAATCGAGTTGATGTCTCTCCTGAGACAATCTGTACCAAGATGGAAAGATCATGCGAGCCGTCCACATCAAGGGGCAACTAAATGTTCTGGTGGACCTCCTCAGTTCACTTCAGCTCAGACAGGCAGAGTGGGCGTTAAGCCAGATTGTCTTCATGCAACTGATAGACCTTTGGGGCTCCCCTGAGCTGCATCTCTTCACCACAAGAGAAAATTCCATATGCCGACTCTGACTCTTAGGAGCCAGGAAGGGGGGTTAGGGTTAGCATTTAATTTATGTTATGCCTTCCCCTATTCTAGATTCTCTGGTCATAAGGAAGATCAGGTTAGTCCAGGCAAGGGGCATCCTGATTGGCCCCTGTTGGCCCAGGAGACTGTGGTTCTCCCTGCTAAGGCAGATATCAGTAGGGACTTGGTACGAATTCCTCTGACCTCAGATCTGCTGCATCAAGGACCAATGTTCCACCCCCCAGGTTCAGAGCCTCCACCTGACAGCCTGGATCCTGAATGGGGCCTGCTAAGGAGTGAAGGGCTTTCCAGCAGGGTCATTAAGACCCTTCTCCACAGCAGGAAGATAGAAGGATCTGATCCAAAAGGTTTTTCTGTTTCTCTGTCTAGAGGAAGACCAGTGATTCCTAAGGCTTTCCCTCTCTGGGACCTTTCCATAGTCCTGAATGTCTTTATATATAAATCCTATAGATTGTAATATAAATCCTTTGGATTGTAAGTGGTCACATCACACCCATTATAGCCTGTGTATTCTACGTATTTTATATGTTTTTCTACCTCGTACAGGATAACGATGTTGGAGCTTTATAACTAAATAATCATATTAATATAATATATTCTTGCTTGGCACTGGCATGTAAAGCAATACTAGAATATGTCCACTGGGTGGCGCCAGATTCCTTCTCCTGTGTGGAACTCAGCAATAAGCCTGTTCGGCGTATCGGACTATCTGTGGCAATTTCGTCTTTAAAGTGGACCAAAACCCAAGACTATGCTGCGTTTTGCTCCTTGCCCCGGGGCCCCCCGATCAGGGTGTGAAACTCCCCAGGTTGCCGAAATAAACTCACCTCTTCCCGGTCCTACGGCGCATGCAAATCACTTTTCCAATCAGGACGCTCGGAGCGGCTGATGTCACGTCGTCTAAAGTGAGCAGTTTCAAGCGCGCTGGCGGCCGCATCCCCCGCTTCCCTCTAACAGGGAGCGCTCCCGCACCGGCCATTCACAAATACCTAGAGGGATAGCGGGGATGCGGCTCGCACATGTGCTGTTGGACCAGGATTAAGGTAAGTGTATGGGGCGACCTGGTGGGTTTCACACAGCGGGCACCCCGATTCCGGATCCCCCGGGGGGAGGGAATCGATCTTATAGACTCCCAGACTGATTGCTGTGGGTTTTGCCGGAGACACACTTACCTGGCGCTACCTATCGCTCGCTGCAGCGCTGTCCTGTTGTTAGATGTAGAGTCTTGGTCGCTATGACCTCGGGACACCACCTAACGTTCTCCATTGGCTCTGCAGTGAATCAGGGAGAAGCTTCTACAGCGCCCCTACAGACATCGCATTCATCAATACCAGACAGGTAACTACAGTGCCCGACCCCTGCTTACACGTATCATCTGCTGATACCTGGCGCTAGCAGTGAATCGGCCTCTCAGTAACTTTCTTAGGACCTTTCAAACATTGTGACGTCAAGTGTAGAAAACTCGGAAGTGTTACTGAAATAGGGGGAAATATGATTTGTAAATTAATATTTGCTGCACATTAATCTCCAATATTTCTATTAGAGATTAATATTATAAATATCGCAAATACTAACAATGACCATCAATCTGATACAAACCAATGGTGGCTGAGGCTCCTCCCACATCCAGTGACATGTCCTAAGAGGAAATATATTTAATAGCTTAAATACTTTGCAACTACAAGCTATTGTCTGAGAAATTATCCACCACACACAGAGTAAGATGTATAAATGAAAACGGGTATAATTCACCAGAACAGTAAATAACCTTCACTAACCCGAAGTTTCCCCAAGATAACGTTAGATATTACAGGCAGTTATTACATAATGTAAGTAAGTTTACAGTACAATAAATGTTATAATGGTAAGAGAGATATAGCGGAGATACAGATAGATATACGTTATACATTAGTTACAATAAATGTTATAATGGTAAGAGAGATATAGTGGAGATACAGAGAGATTTAAGTTATACATCAGTTACAATAAATGTTATAATGGTGAGAGAGATATAGTGGAGATACAGAGAGATATTAGTTATACATCAGTTACAATAAATGTTATAATGATAAGAGAGATATAGTGGAGATACAGATAGATATAAGTTATACATCAGTTACAATAAATGTTATAATGATAAGAGAGATATAGTGGAGATACAGAGAGATATAAGTTATACATCAGTTACAATAAATGTTATAATGATAAGAGAGATATAGTGGAGATACAGATAGATATAAGTTATACATCAGTTACAATAAATGTTATAATGGTGAGAGAGATATAGTGGAGATACAGATAGATATTAGTTATACATTAGTTACAATAAATGTTATAATGATAAGAGAGATATAGTGGAGATACAGATAGATATAAGTTATACATCAGTTACAATAAATGTTATAATGGTGAGAGAGATATAGTGGAGATACAGAGAGATATTAGTTATACATTAGTTACAATAAATGTTATAATGGTAAGAGAGATATAGTGGAGATACAGAGAGATATTAGTTATACATTAGTTACAATAAATGTTATAATGGTAAGAGAGATATAGTGGAGATACAGATAGATATAAGTTATACATTAGTTACAATAAATGTTATAATGATAAGAGAGATATAGTGGAGATACAGATAGATATTAGTTATACATTAGTTATAATAAATGTTATAATGGTAAGAGAGATATAGTGGAGATACAGATATATATTAGTTATACGTTAGTTACAATAAATGTTATAATGGTAAGAGAGATATAGTGGAGATACAGAGAGATATTAGTTATACATTAGTTACAATAAATGTTATAATGGTGAGTGAGATATAGTGGAGATACAGATAGATATTAGTTATACGTTAGTTAAAATAAATGTTATAATGATGAGAGAGATATAGTGGAGATACAGATAGATATAAGTTATACATTAGTTACAATAAATGTTATAATGGTGAGAGATATAGTGGAGATAAAGAGAGATATTAGTTGTACATTAGTTACAATAAATGTTATAATGGTAAGAGAGATATAGCGGAGATACAGAGAGATATTAGTTATACATTAGTTACAATAAATGTTATAATGATAAGAGAGATATAGTGGAGATACAGAGAGATATAAGTTATACATCAGTTACAATAAATGTTATAATGGTAAGAGAGATATAGTGGAGATACAGAGATATATGTTATACATTAGTTACAATAAATGTTATAATGATAAGAGAGATATAGTGGAGATACAGAGAGATATAAGTTATACATCAGTTACAATAAATGTTATAATGGTGAGAGATATAGCGGAGATACAGAGATATATGTTATACATTAGTTACAATAAATGTTATAATGATAAGAGAGATATAGTGGAGATACAGATAGATATTAGTTATACATTAGTTACAATAAATGTTATAATGGTGAGAGAGATATAGCGGAGATACAGAGATATATGTTATACATTAGTTACAATAAATGTTATAATGATAAGAGAGATATAGTGGAGATACAGATAGATATTAGTTATACATTAGTTACAATAAATGTTATAATGGTGAGAGAGATATAGTAGAGATACAGAGATATATGTTATACATTAGTTACAATAAATGTTATAATGGTAAGAGAGATATAGTGGAGATACAGATAGATATGTTATACATCAGTTACAATAAATGTTATAATGGTAAGAGAGATATAGTGGAGATACAGATAGATATGTTATACATCAGTTACAATAAATGTTATAATGATAAGAGAGATATAGTGGAGATACAGAGAGATATTAGTTATATATTAGTTACAATAAATGTTATAATGGTAAGAGAGATATAGCGGAGATACAGATAGATATGTTATACATCAGTTACAATAAATGTTATAATGATAAGAGAGATATAGTGGAGATACAGACATATATTAGTTATACGTTAGTTACAATAAATGTTATAATGATAAGAGAGATATAGTGGAGATACAGATAGATATTAGTTATACATTAGTTATAATAAATGTTATAATGGTAAGAGAGATATAGTGGAGATGCAGAGAGATATTAGTTATACATTAGTTACAATAAATGTTATAATGGTAAGAGAGATATAGTGGAGATACAGATAGATATAAGTAAGATGTGCGTGTCCAAACCCTGACAGCTCTAAATCCCCTTTAGGAAAGAGCCCCTGGGAGCAGGGAGGATCTCTGTAAATCCAAAGAAAGTACCGCACGTTATATCCGGCTCACCATGTAACTTTTACTCTAACGGTTAAAATCATACGCGTTCAGCGCAATGATGTGCCATCCGATCGCCCCCCTCCAGATTACGCGTTTTGGGGGTCAAAACCCCTTAGTCTTACCTTTTCGAAGAGGGAACCACTCCAAAACACTGCAAAATATCAAATAGTGGTCCCACATCCTGCCATGTCTATAAGAAAACAGACAACAAGAAAGAATGACCTTGCACCACCCAAGAAATATCTAAAACAAATGGGAAAGGTGTGCCAAGAAGGGATGCCCTACTGACCAAGCAATTCCAGAAACCAGCAATTGTGGCCCCAATAACCACAAAAACTGCAATTCAAGTCAGCACCACCAACCCGAAGAGAAATCGCAAGCCAATAATCTACATGATATTCACAAATTTATTTACATTAAAAATTAAATCATAACAATTTAAAAATCATCAGAAAAACAATCTCCCCGCAGGGACATCAAAGTACATGAGTGAAACATATAAAAATACCAATGCTGTGTAATCAGTACAATTAATCCATAATATATGACACAAAGTGCTGGTGCCTATTTAAAGTGCCTAAATAAGATGCTAATATTAATCCACAAATCCAGAAAGAGAAACTCTTTAAAGTGCATAGAAGAGAGAAAGCAACATGGAATAAAATCACCCTTTAGCGTTGGTCAATGATGTCCCTGCTGTACTCCTGGTATCCCTTCCCTACGCGTTCCGTGACACTGACTCACTTTCCCAAGAAAACAGACCACGCCCCATGAATACAATATACAATATTCACACCTAGCTGGCAACAAGCTGGACTTTTGTAAAGGAATCCTCGAATTCCTAATTAAGTCCCCAGACTCAGACGTTCCAATACACGTTGGGCATATGGGCATTGGCTGTTATTTCTGGGAAGTATTGTAATTCTTGTAATATGTCAGTTATGACTATATTAATGAGAGGGTCGTATTCAGGACTATGAGACCTATCATTTGATATCAAACATGGCGTATATGTATTGTCCAGAACCTGATAATCCACATAGTATCGGACTCTGTATGATATACATTTGGTGTTTGGGTTCATTTAACTAAGAAATTAATGGGGATCATGAATTTATTGGTTACAATATGATAACATGCATATTGTGGGAGTTATACCCTTTATGAAATACTGTATATATCTAATCTCATAGAGACCTGATATGGGCCGACCTTGGCAGACACACCCAGGAGGCGGGGAATGCTGGCCACTCCCCCTAGTGCTCAATACATTAGGAAGCTGTGTACATGGGGGGAGGCAGTCGATGAATGGAATTCTGCCTTAATTCTTCTTATTATGGTATGAGGCTTTTATTTATAGCCTTATGCCCATTCATGTGTGATTGCCATTAGTATTGTCATCGCTATGATAGCGGACTGTTTCAATAAGGTAGCAGATCTAATTTTCCGTTATGTTACACATGAATGGAGTGTGGTTACTTAGATATAAAATTTTTTCATTAGCATCCCAATTGTAAATGGTTAAATGTACCGATGTGTGAGTCATTTGCATGTCTAATTAATTGGATTTTTCACCTGGCGAGCTGCCTTGCACGAGGGGATGGGATTCTGCCCTCATGTATTTAAACCTCATGTTATTTGCTAACTCTCATGTCATGAATAAGGACCCTGAGTCCGAAACGCGTTGACGCTATATGATATATATTTTTATACTGCCTATTTTGTGTAAGGCTTTTTAACATGGATGCAATAAATATAGAAAAATGTTATCTTCAATCGCTGGCTGGCTTTGCTTCTTTGAGTCGATGAATGGACGCCTTACCTGAATGACCATGGAACCATAAGTATCTCTATTTGTCTCTGCATTATCTCTCTCTATTTCTCTCTATATTCTCTCGTTACCATTATAACATTTATTGAACTGTAAACTTACTTTACAGTATGTAACAACTGCCTATATATAAGGTTATCTTGGGGAAACTTTAGGAACATATTGGGTTAGTAAAGGTTAGTTACTGTGCTGGTAATTAAACCCATTTTTAATTGATACATCTTAGTGTGTGTGGTGGATAATTTCTCACACAATAGATTGTAGTTGCAAAGTATTTAAAGTGGACCAACACCCAGGATTTTCACTATCCTGGGTTTTGGTCCACTTCCGCGATGCACCCCGATTGGGGATGCCCCGCTGCGTGAAACCCTCCAGATCGCCCTAAAAAACTCACCTTACCCCGCTCCTACGCGAACGCTCGTCCATTCAGAGCGCTCAGAGCCGCTGTGGTATGTACGGACAAGCGACAGACAACCACAGCGGCTCTGAGTGCGCTGGAGGCCGCATCTCGCGCTTCCCTCTAACAGAGAGCGCGCCCGCGCCGGCCATTCACAGACGGCGCCCTGCTAGAGGGAAGCACAAGATGCGGCTCACGCATGTGCCGTTGGAACGGGGATAAGGTAAGGTTTCTGGGCGTCCTGCGGGGTTTCACACAGCGGGGCATCCAGATTTCGGATGCCCCACGGGGAGGGATCTGATCGGCCGGGAATCTTATAGATCCCCCCTGGGTGTTGGTCCACTTTAAGGCATAACCTATTTCTTCCTTAGGACATGTCACCGGATGTGGGAGGAGCCTCAGCGACCATTGTTTTGTGTCAGATTAGTGGCCGCTGAGCCGATATGATTATTAGTATTTGCAATATTTATCATATTAATCTCTAGTAGAAATATTGGAGATTAATGCGCAGCAAATATTAATAGAAATCATATTTTCCTATTTCAGAACTGATACCACCTTAAAATCAGATCCAACCAATATGTTTAGGCCGGTGTTTGAGAAACTTCTGGATGAAGATATGGCCCTGGGGGTTCTCACAAATGATTAACCCATATCCCTCTATTCCAATTTTCCATCATCTTCCAAAAGTACATAAAGGGGAATTCCCCCCTGAGGGTCGCCCACTTGTGTCTGGCATAGGGGGACAATGGGTGGACTCCCAGCTCCAGCCCCTCGGGAGTTCCCTTCCAGGGTTCATTAGGGATTTTACCCAGGTTCTAATAGCAATGGAACATTGGTCAGGGCATGATAGTTTTATGTCACTGTACTCCTCTATCCCACACAATCTCGCTATTATTGCACTATGACAATACGACATATGAGGGGGATCGAATTATATATTTATGTCTTTGTGTAGAGCATCTATTAACCCATAACCACTTCATGTTTGATGGGACTTTCTTCCTGCAGAGGTCCCCTTCTCACCATCCCTGGCCGACATCTATATGGGGTGGTGGGAGGAGCACCACATTTTGAGGGAGGGGAACCCCCATCACCATAACATGGAGTTTTATGGGTGGTACATAGGTGATATGATATGTATTTACAATTCAAGATTTTCTAGATCATCTAAATCAGTGGTCCTCAACCCTGTCCTCAAGGCTCACCAACATGTCATGTTTTTTGGATCTCCAAATAGCCAGCTCTATTGCTCTGCAGCTGCACTAATTACTCCACCTGTGCATCTTTGTGGAGATCTGCAAAACCTGGCCTGTTGGTGGCCCTTGAGGACAGGGTTGGGGACCCCTGATCTAAATAGTAATGATTGCAATTTGAAATTCTCAGGCCAGTGGCACAAGAAAGAAACTGAATTTTTAGATTCATATAAACTATCCCTCTTTGTAAGATGTCAGGTGATCAGTCATTGCATAGGCGTGGCCATGACACCATCGCCACAGACAACAGTGGAAATGAATGAAGGAGGAGGCGGAGCTTCACAGCTAAAACAGGCGCCATTATCTGAGATTCGAGTGGAGCAGGAGCAGTGAGGATTGACAAAAGGTTCCATTCAGTCATTCAGGGGATGCTAGGTAAAAATGTGGGTTTTGGTCCGCTTTAAATGGACTTGGTCCCGGGAAAAAAGTAGATACAGCTGGAACCCTGCAAGTGCTCAGAGCTCAGACAGAAATCTTCATTACTGTCTTAATGAACTGTGAGATTAATGGCTCCCACACCCCCTGATTGCTGCCCACTACAGGCATATGGCTGAGATATGGAACCTTATTGTTCTTAGCGCAAGACCCTCGTCAAAACCCGCCTGCAAGAAATACAGAATAACAGACCTTCCAACATTTCACGGTGGGAAAGAAGGACATTTGTTACATTAGGCCACGCCCCCTCATTGAGGGATGGATGAAGCCACGCCCCCTCATTGAGGGATGGATGAAGCCACGCCCCATCATTGAGGGATAGATAGGAGATACATTGTAACAGTTACAATAGAAACACTTTGAATAGGCAAATGAATCATTTATTGCTGCAGATCTGCATGTTACACCTCAAAAAGGGACAGTATGTAAATGAAGCCATGCCCCCTCATTGGGGGATGATGAGGCCACGCCCCTTCATTGAGGGATGGATGAAGCCACGCCCCCTCATTGAGGGATGGATAGGAGATACATTGTAACAGTTACACTAATAGAAACACTTTGAATAGGCAAATGAATCATTTATTGCTGCAGATCTTCATGTTACAACTCAAAGAGGGACAAATAAGGACAATGAGGGACAGGGAGACATGGACTCAGAAGAGGGACAATTGGGAGTTGTGCCCTCGAGCAAGGTCCCCCTTCCCCAGTGATTGTGGTTAGGTGACAGTTGGGAGCTTGGCCATGACGCCCTCAGGTCTTCCTGGTTCCAGTTACACAAGAGATAAACAGAATTGCGGGAACATCGGTGTCCTGGAAATCCTGAGTCACAGGGGCGTGCGCACCTAGAAATACAGCGCTCTATGGGAGTGAGCCTCATCACAGCAGGAAGCGTGCACACATATCTACCACTGGCTGCCAGCAGGAAGCGTGCACACATATCTACCACTGGCTGCCAGCAGGGGGTGCACACACATATCTACCACTGGCTGCCAGCAGGGGGTGCACACACATATCTACCACTGGCTGCCAGCAGGAAGCGTGCACACATATCTACCACTGGCTGCCAGCAGGGGGCGCACACACATATCTACCACTGGCTGCCAGCAGGAAGCGTGCACACATATCTACCACTGGCTGCCAGCAGGGGGCGCACACACATATCTACCACTGGCTGCCAGCAGGGGGCGCACACACATATCTACCACTGGCTGCCAGCAGGGGGCGCATACACATATCTACCACTGGCTGCCAGCAGGGGGCGCACACACATATCTACCACTGGCTGCCAGCAGGGGGCGCACACACATATCTACCACTGGCTGCCAGCAGGGGGCGCACACACATATGTACCACTGGCTGCCAGCAGGGGGCGCACACACATATCTACCACTGGCTGCCAGCAGGGGGCGCACACACATATCTACCACTGGCTGCCAGCAGGGGGCACGCATACATATCTACCACTGGCTGCCAGCAGGGGGCGTGCACACATATCTACCACTGGCTGCCAGCAGAGGGCGCACACACATATCTACCACTGACTGCAAGCAGGGGGCGCACACATAACTACCACTGGCTGCCAGCAGGGGGCGCACACACATATCTACCACTGGCTGCCAGCAGGGGGCGCACACACATATCCACCACTGGCTGCCAGCAGGGGGCGCACACATATCTACCACTGGCTGCCAGCAGGGGGCGCACACACAAATCCACCACTGGCTGCCAGCAGGGGGCGCACACACATATCTACCACTGGCTGCCAGCAGGGGGCGCACACATATCTACCACTGGCTGCCAGCAGGGGGCGCACACACAAATCCACCACTGGCTGCCAGCAGGGGGCGCACACACATATCTACCACTGGCTGCCAGCAGGAGGCGCACACACATATCTACCACTGGCTGCCAGCAGGGGGCGCACACACATATCTACCACTGGCTGCCAGCAGGGGGCGCACACACATATCTACCACTCGCTGCCAGCAGGGGTTGCACACACATATCTACCACTGGCTGCCAGCAGGGGGCACACACATATCTACCACTGGCTGCCAGCAGGGGGCGCACACACATATCTACCACTGGCTGCCAGCAGGGGGCGCACACACATATCTACCACTGGCTGCCAGCAGGGGGCACACACACATATCTACCGCTGGCAGCCAGCAGGGGGCGCACACACATATCTACCGCTGGCTGCCAGCAGGGGGCGCACACATATATCTACCACTGGCTGCCAGCAGGGGGCGCACACACATATCTACCACTGGCTGCCAGCAGGGAGCGCACACACATATCTACCACTGGCTGCCAGCAGGGGGCGCACACACATATCTACCACTCGCTGCCAGCAGGGGTTGCACACACATATCTACCACTGGCTGCCAGCAGGGGGCACACACATATCTACCACTGGCTGCCAGCAGGGGGCGCACACACATATCTACCACTGGCTGCCAGCAGGGGGCGCACACACATATCTACCACTGGCTGCCAGCAGGGGGCACACACACATATCTACCGCTGGCAGCCAGCAGGGGGCGCACACACATATCTACCGCTGGCTGCCAGCAGGGGGCGCACACATATCTACCGCTGGCTGCCAGCAGGGGGCACACACATATCTACCACTGGCAGCCAGCAGGGGGCGCACACATATCTACCACTGGCTGCCAGCAGGGGGCGCACACACATATCTACCACTGGCTGCCAGCAGGGGGCACACACACATATCTACCGCTGGCAGCCAGCAGGGGGCGCACACACATATCTACCGCTGGCTGCCAGCAGGGGGCGCACACATATCTACCACTGGCTGCCAGCAGGGGGCGTGCACACATATCTACCACTGGCTGCCAGCAGGGGGCGCACACACATATCTACCACTGGCTGCCAGCAGGGGGCGCACACACATATCTACCACTGGCTGCAAGCAGGGGGTGCACACATATCTACCGCTGGCTGCCAGCAGGGGGCGCACACACATATCTACCGCTGGCTGCCAGCAGGGGGCGCACACACATATCTACCACTGGCTGCCAGCAGGGGGCGCGCACACATATCTACCACTGGCTGCCAGCAGGGGGCGCACACACATATCTACCACTGGCTGCCAGCAGGGGGCGTGCACACATATCTACCACTGGCTGCCAGCAGGGGGCGCACACACATATCTACCACTGGCTGCCAGCAGGGGGCGCGCACACATATCTACCACTGGCTGCCAGCAGGGGGCGCGCACACATATCTACCACTGGCTGCCAGCAGGGGGCGCACACATATCTACCACTGGCTGCCAGCAGGGGGCGCACACACATATCTACCACTGGCTGCCAGCAGGGGGCGCACACACATATCTACCACTGGCTGCCAGCAGGGGGCGCACACACATATCCACCACTGGCTGCCAGCAGGGGGCGCACACACATATCTACCACTGGCTGCCAGCAGGGGGCGCGCACACATATCTACTACTGGCTGCCAGCAGGGGGTGCGCACACATATCTACCACTGGCTGCCAGCAGGGGGCGCACACACATATCTACCACTGGCTGCCAGCAGGGGGCGCACACACATATCTACCACTGGCTGCCAGCAGGGGGCGCACACATATCTACCACTGGCTGCCAGCAGGGGGCGCACACATATCTACCACTGGCTGCCAGCAGGGGGCGCACACACATATCTACCACTGGCTGCCAGCAGGGGGTGCACACATATCTACCGCTGGCTGCCAGCAGGGGGCGCACACATATCTACCGCTGGCTGCCAGCAGGGGGCGCACACACATATCTACCGCTGGCTGCCAGCAGGGGGCGCACACATATATCTACCACTGGCTGCCAGCAGGGGGCGCACACACATATCTACCACTGGCTGCCAGCAGGGGTTGCACACACATATCTACCACTGGCTGCCAGCAGGGGGCGCACACACATATCTACCGCTGGCTGCCAGCAGGGGGCGCACACACATATCTATCACTGGCTGCCAGCAGGGGGCGCACACACATATCTACCACTGGCTGCCAGCAGGGGGCGCGCACACATATCTACTACTGGCTGCCAGCAGGGGGTGCGCACACATATCTACCACTGGCTGCCAGCAGGGGGCGCACACACATATCTACCACTGGCTGCCAGCAGGGGGCGCACACACATATCTACCACTGGCTGCCAGCAGGGGGCGCACACATATCTACCACTGGCTGCCAGCAGGGGGCGCACACATATCTACCACTGGCTGCCAGCAGGGGGCACACACACATATCCACCACTGGCTGCCAGCAAGGGGCGCACACACATCCACCACTGGCTGCCAGCAGGGGGCGCACACACATATCTACCACTGGCTGCCAGCAGGGGGCACACACACATATCCACCACTGGCTGCCAGCAAGGGGCGCACACACGTCCACCACTGGCTGCCAGCAGGGGGCGCACACACATATCTACCACTGGCTGCCAGCAGGGGGTGCGCACACATATCTACCACTGGCTGCCAGCAGGGGGCGCACACACATATCTACCACTGGCTGCCAGCAGGGGGCGTGCACACATATCTACCACTGGCTGCCAGCAGGGGGCGCACACACATATCTACCACTGGCTGCCAGCAGGGGGCGCGCACACATATCTACCACTGGCTGCCAGCAGGGGGCGCGCACACATATCTACCACTGGCTGCCAGCAGGGGGCGCACACATATCTACCACTGGCTGCCAGCAGGGGGCGCACACACATATCTACCACTGGCTGCCAGCAGGGGGCGCACACACATATCTACCACTGGCTGCCAGCAGGGGGCGCACACACATATCCACCACTGGCTGCCAGCAGGGGGCGCACACACATATCTACCACTGGCTGCCAGCAGGGGGCGCGCACACATATCTACTACTGGCTGCCAGCAGGGGGTGCGCACACATATCTACCACTGGCTGCCAGCAGGGGGCGCACACACATATCTACTACTGGCTGCCAGCAGGGGGTGCGCACACATATCTACCACTGGCTGCCAGCAGGGGGCGCACACATATCTACCACTGGCTGCCAGCAGGGGGCGCACACATATCTACCACTGGCTGCCAGCAGGGGGCGCACACACATATCTACCACTGGCTGCCAGCAGGGGGTGCACACATATCTACCGCTGGCTGCCAGCAGGGGGCGCACACATATCTACCGCTGGCTGCCAGCAGGGGGCGCACACACATATCTACCGCTGGCTGCCAGCAGGGGGGGCACACACAAATCTACCACTGGCTGCCAGCAGGGGGCGCACACACATATCTACCACTGGCTGCCAGCAGGGGGCGCACACATATATCTACCACTGGCTGCCAGCAGGGGGCGCACACACATATCTACCACTGGCTGCCAGCAGGGGGCGCACACACATATCTACCACTGGCTGCCAGCAGGGGGCGCACACACATATCTACCGCTGGCTGCCAGCAGGGGGCGCACACACATATCTATCACTGGCTGCCAGCAGGGGGCGCACACACATATCTACCACTGGCTGCCAGCAGGGGGCGCGCACACATATCTACTACTGGCTGCCAGCAGGGGGTGCGCACACATATCTACCACTGGCTGCCAGCAGGGGGCGCACACACATATCTACCACTGGCTGCCAGCAGGGGGCGCACACACATATCTACCACTGGCTGCCAGCAGGGGGCGCACACATATCTACCACTGGCTGCCAGCAGGGGGCGCACACATATCTACCACTGGCTGCCAGCAGGGGGCGCACACACATATCTACCACTGGCTGCCAGCAGGGGGCACACACACATATCCACCACTGGCTGCCAGCAAGGGGCGCACACACATCCACCACTGGCTGCCAGCAGGGGGCGCACACACATATCTACCACTGGCTGCCAGCAGGGGGCACACACACATATCCACCACTGGCTGCCAGCAAGGGGCGCACACACGTCCACCACTGGCTGCCAGCAGGGGGCGCACACACATATCTACCACTGGCTGCCAGCAGGGGGCGCACACACATATCTACCGCTGGCTGCCAGCAGGGGGCGCACACATATCTACCACTGGCTGCCAGCAGGGGGCGCACACACATATCTACCACTGGCTGCCAGCAGGGGGCGCGCACACATATCTACTACTGGCTGCCAGCAGGGGGTGCGCACACATATCTACCACTGGCTGCCAGCAGGGGGCGCACACACATATCTACCACTGGCTGCCAGCAGGGGGCGCACACACATATCTACCACTGGCTGCCAGCAGGGGGCGCACACATATCTACCACTGGCTGACAGCAGGGGGCGCACACATATCTACCACTGGCTGCCAGCAGGGGGCGCACACACATATCTACCACTGGCTGCCAGCAGGGGGCACACACACATATCCACCACTGGCTGCCAGCAAGGGGCGCACACACATCCACCACTGGCTGCCAGCAGGGGGCGCACACACATATCTACCACTGGCTGCCAGCAGGGGGCACACACACATATCCACCACTGGCTGCCAGCAAGGGGCGCACACACGTCCACCACTGGCTGCCAGCAGGGGGCGCACACACATATCTACCACTGGCTGCCAGCAGGGGGCGCACACACATATCTACCGCTGGCTGCCAGCAGGGGGCGCACACATATCTACCACTGGCTGCCAGCAGGGGGCGCACACACATATCTACCACTGGCTGCCAGCAGGGGGCGCACACACATATCTACCACTGGCTGCCAGCAGGGGGCGCACACACATATCTACCACTGGCTGCCAGCAGGGGGCGCACACACATATCTACCACTGGCTGCCAGCAGGGGGCGCACACACATATCTACCACTGGCTGCCAGCAGGGGGCGCACACACATATCCACCACTGGCTGCCAGCAGGGGGCGTGCAGCCACATATTGTCCCTCTTTGATGTGGGGCCCAGGAGTTTCTGCCCGGCCCAGTTTGGTTGATAGAGGAGGGGAGGGAGGCCCTCTCATAAAATAACTGCTGTGTACCATGGACGCCCTTAAAGTGGACTTAAACTCTGTATTTTGACTATCCTGGGTTTTGGTCCCCGATCGGTGACGCCCCGCTGTGTGACACCCCCCAGATCAGAGCGCAACTCACCTGTTCCCGGTCCTACGGCGCATGTGCAGCCTCTCATCCAATCAGCTCCCTCCGAGCCGCTGAGGTCACGCCATCTAAGGCCGGTGTCTCCCAGCACACTGCAGGCTGTATCCCCCGCTTGTCATTCACAGATGGCGGGTGCGGGATGCACCGCTGGACCAGGCAAGAAGGTAAGTGTAGGGGGCGGCCCGGGGGGTCTCACACAGCGGGGTATCCCCATTCTGGATGCCCCCGGGGGGGAGGGAATCGATCAGCCTGGGAATCCGTTATAATCAGCCTCTGATAATAATTTCCGTGTAAATCATAGACAGGCAGAAGCGCTGTGAGAGGGTTGGATGGGAGTAAGTGGGGCCTCCGCAGTGATCCCTGGCTGTAGGAATCATCATGTACCAGGAAGGACACACATTCCTCTCCCGCGTCTCTCACCCAAACCTGTCAGATCCGGAGCTTTTTGCTCTTCATGATGCGGAACCTCCAAGAAGCTCATTCCTGGAATTGTGCAGCTACTAAATATAGGCGACTCTGTAACCAGTCTGACGAGAGGCCGGAATTATTATTATTATTATTATGTTATTATTAGCTGCTCGTTATATCGCTGCATCTCATCATCTCGCCCACAGCACAACTGCAATGCGAGTCTATGGGCAGCGCAAAAGTGTGGTGCCAGTGTATTGTCTGGCCCCGCCCACTTACTGGAACAGGGCCGGCGTCAGCAGCTGATAAGGTGGGGCAGCTGCCAGGGGCACCCACTCTCTGGGGGGCCCACTGACAGGGCCGGCCTTTGGGCTGTGCGATGGCGCTTGACTGGGAGGGGACCGCCACAGCTGGCGCACACATCTCCTCGGGTTCCACACAATGGGACATCTTGATTTAGATTCCAGGGGAGGAGCCTCCCAATCTGTGATACCCTAATGTGTGACACCCACTGGCGTAGCCACTATACAAGCAATTCCAACCCCTGGGTTTTGGTCCTCTTTTTTTCTCAATTTTGGATGCCCCTGATTGTGAAGGAACCCCCCTGGTTCGGCTGTTAACTTAAACTGGCGACACAGCGCATTCACCAGTTCCAGGAAAGTAATGAACAATGGGGGGGGGGGGGTCACACACAGGGGCATCCCAAATCAGGAGGATCTAGATTCGTTTAGACTCCGAGGTCAGGTTTAAAGGCGTTTGGTGCTCTTCAAAGTAGAACGAAACTAGAGCTTTGCTCCAAATAGCCTGATCCTTAGGGGGCATCCAGATTTGGGACGTCCCTTGTTGATGTGACGAGACTCTTCCCCACAAAGGGGCCCCACTGAGACCATGACGCACAAGGGCCCACATAATCCTGAAGCCGGCCCTGTACTGGAACGTCAGATCGAGTCCCTTGTGCCACCCTTGTGCAGGTGCTGCTTTTCCATTCTGGGTGGGGGGGGAGGTAGTGTAGTCGCCCCCGGTTGGTCCAGCAGATCCTGCATTGAGCTGCCAGTGGCTGTGCTTGGCGGCTTATGTGCAGTGACAGCTCTGCACCCATCACTGTAGCGTTGCTGGCGCCGGCTTTAGACTCTCCGTCCTGCCCTGTGTTGGCTTTGGCTGCACCCCCACTGCCTCCCATAGCTTTGTTGCCGGCCCTGAAAGACTGAAAAGCCATCCGGACCAGATCATTACCCAAAGGTTGGTGGAGGGTGCACCCCCCTCATATTCCAGCCCTGAAAGACTGAAAAGCCATCCGGACCAGACCATTACTCAAAGGCCCCCTTTGCAGGGAAAGCGGTGGAGGCCCCTGGGCGTGCGCCCCCTCATATTCCAGCCCTGAAAGACTGAAAAGCCATCCGGACCAGATCATTACCCAAAGGTTGGTGGAGGGTGCACCCCCCTCATATTCCAGCCCTGAAAGACTGAAAAGCCATCCGGACCAGATCATTACCCAAAGGTTGGTGGAGGGTGCACCCCCCTCATATTCCAGCCCTGAAAGACTGAAAAGCCATCCGGACCAGACCATTACTCAAAGGCCCCCTTTGCAGGGAAAGCGGTGGAGGCCCCTGGGCGTGCGCCCCCTCATATTCCAGCCCTGAAAGACTGAAAAGCCATCCGGACCAGATCATTACCCAAAGGTTGGTGGAGGGTGCACCCCCCTCATATTCCAGCCCTGAAAGACTGAAAAGCCATCCGGACCAGACCATTACTCAGAGGCCCCCTTTGCAGGGCAAGTGGTGGAGGCCCTTGGGCCTCACGTCTCTCACCCAAACCTGTCAGATCCGGAGCTTTTTGCTCTTCATGATGCAGAACCTCCAAGAAGCTCATTCCTGGAATTGTGCAGCTACTAAATATAGGCGGGGGCGTGGCGGGGGAGCGCAACACTGTAACTAGTCTGATGATAACCTGTAATTATTATTATGTTATTATTAGCTCCTCGTTATATCGCTGCATCTGATTGTCCCTCCCGCAGCACAACTGCAATGCAAGTCTATGGGCAGCGCAGCCAGGGCCGGACAAGTGATGTGGGGCCCCTGGGCACAGAATCTGCTGGAGGCCCCAGATACAGTATAAGTAACTGATTGGTGGTTGTCTGGCGCTGCCCACTTACTGGAAGGTCAGATTGAGCCCCTTGTGCCCCCCTTGTGCGGGGGCGTGTAGTGTAGTTGCCCAGCAGATCCTGCATTGAGCAGAAAGACTAAAAAGCCATCCGGACCAGATCATTACCCAAAGGTTGGTGGAGGCCCCTTTGTAGAGCAAGCGATGGAGGCCCCTGGGCGCGCGCCCCCCTCATATTCCAGCCCTGAAAGACTGAAAAGCCATCCGGACCAGACCATTACTCAGAGGCCCCCTTTGCAGGGCAAGTGGTGGAGGCCCCTGGGCGTGCGCCCCCTCATATTCCAGCCCTGAAAGACTGAAAAGCCATCCGGACCAGACCATTACTCAGAGGCCCCCTTTGCAGGGCAAGTGGTGGAGGCCCCTGGGCGTGCGCCCCCTCATATTCCAGCCCTGAAAGACTGAAAAGCCATCCGGACCAGACCATTACTCAGAGGCCCCCTTTGCAGGGCAAGTGGTGGAGGCCCCTGGGCGTGCGCCCCCTCATATTCCAGCCCTGAAAGACTGAAAAGCCATCCGGACCAGACCATTACTCAGAGGCCCCCTTGGCAGGGCAAGCGGTGGAGGCCCCTGGGTGTGCGCCCCCTCATATTCCAGCCCTGAAAGACTGAAAAGCCATCCGGACCAGATCATTATTCAGAGGCCCCGGACACCACTTCTGCCACATCCACCTTTGCTGCTTCCGCTTTGTCCTCCGCCATCTCCTGCACCACTCCTTCTCCAGGGTCTAGAGAACTCCAGGGCCGGCTGATTCCCTCTCCCTGGCATCCTGATCTGTGAACTCCCCCATTTGCTTGATAAACGTATCTCCCCCGCAGCGCATGTGCAGCAGCAGCAGCAGCACTCGCATCCTATGGCTGTGCCAAGCAGAACAAAACTCTCAAGGCACAGCCCTGGAATCTAAGGAACTCAAGTGCTGGCCGCTGGCCCTCCCCCCTGGGCATCCCGGATCTGGATGCCCCACTGTGTAACTCTCACCTGCTTCTGGGCTCCATCACCTATGTAACCACCTGCTTCCTACCTACCTGGATTTTTGGGCTGTGCGCACGCTCCCGCCATTCTCATAGGCCTGGGCTGCGAGTGATGTGGTCGCCCTCGCTCCGATTGCCATTAACAAGAGCCGTCTGCTGAATATTTAATATGCACCGCTGCCCCATTGTCTTCTATGGAGAGGAGAAGGGAGGGGGCGGGGCTTTGTCTCATACATCTCAATAGAAGACAATGGGGTGGCATGCCGCAGTAATTCCATCATGAACAATAGGTCTTAGTTAGACTGGACTGGCCCTTAAACTGTATAATTGTTACAATTCTATTCACCTCATCCCAATTCCTTTTATTCAGTTATAATGTGTGGCGGGGGCGTGCAGTGGGCGGGGCCTGCTATAAATAGTGTTCTAGGAAGTAAATAGGAAGTATGGGAGTAAATAGTAAGTTCTAGGAAGTAAATAGGAAGTATGGGAGTATATAGGAAGTATGGGAATACATAGGAAGTTCTAGGAAGTAAGTGGCAAGTTCTAGGAAGTAAATAGGAGGTCATAGGAAGTAAATAGGAAGTATGGGAGTGTATACGAAGTATGGGAATACATAGGAAGTTCTAGGAAGTAAATAGGAAGTATGGGAGTAAATAGAAAGTAAATAGGAAGTTCTAGGAAGTAAATAGGTAGTATGGGAGTACATAGGAAGTAAATTGGAAGTATGGGAGTAAATAGAATGTAAATAGGAAGTTCTAGGAAGTAAATAGGTAGTATGGGAGTAAATAGGAAGTAAATAGGAAGTATGGGAGTAAATAGGAAGTAAATAGGAAGTATGGGAGTAAATAGAAAGTAAATAGGAAGTTCTAGGAAGTAAATAGGTAGTATGGGAGTAAATAGGAAGTAAATAGGAAGTATGGGAGTAAATAGAAAGTAAATAGGAAGTTCTAGAAAGTAAATAGGTAGTATGGGAGTAAATAGGAAGTAAATAGGAAGTTCTAGGAAGTAAATAGGATGTTCTAGGAAGTAAATAGGAAGTTCTAGGAAGTAAATAGGACGTTCTGGGAAGTAAATTGGAAGTTCTAGGAAATAAATAGGAAGTATGGGAGTGTATAGGAAGAATGGGAAGTAAATAGGAAGTTCTAGGAAGTAAATAGGAAGTATGGGAGTAAATAGGAAGTAAATAGGAAGTTCTAGGAAGTAAATAGGAAGTATGGGAGTAAATAGGAAGTAAATTGGAAGTTCTAGGAAGTAAATAGGTAGTATGGGAGTAAATAGGAAGTAAATAGGAAGTTCTAGGAAGTAAATAGGAAGTATGTGAGTGTATAGGAAGTATGGGAATACATAGGAAGTTCTAGGAAGTAAATAGGAAGTTCTAGGAAGTAAATAGGAAGTATGGGAGTAAATAGGAAGTCCTAGGAAGTAAATAGGTAGTATGGGAGTAAATAGAAAGTAAATAGGAAGTTCTAGGAAGAAAATAGGAAGTATAGGAGTAAATAGGACATTCTAGGAAGTAAATAGGAAGTATGGGAGTAAATAGGACGTTCTAGGAAGTATGGGACTGAATAGGAAGTAAATAGGAAGTAGGGAAGTAAATAAGAAGTAGAGGTGCTCTAGTAGGACATCTCGGGGACCTCCTGGTAACCTAGTAATGTAGCGATGGCCCTGGCCCCCCCTGCAGTCAGCGCTGGCACTAGGGAAAGCACCGGGGCCCCTGTCCTCTATAGGGCCCCACTCAGGCTCAGACTGGGCTGCAGAATGATTCCCCGGTGGGCCCCATGTACAGTCCTGCTCATGGTTGGCTTTAGCGCTAGAGGATGATCAGCGGGAATTAGAGGGCGGGTAGCAGCGGAGGACCCTACAGTAGGGTGACAGGGTGCGTCCGGGGGCCCACATAAGCCTGGAGCCGGCCCTGGCATCAGCCATTAGATCAGTTGCTAGAGGACGGCATCACCTTCAGCTGATTTTCCATGACTCGCGTATCAGGAGCCTGATCTTCCAGCAGAACAATGCGGCCATGCAGCGCAGGAAATGCGACACTCTGCGGGGCCGGACTGGACACACGGAGCACTGGGAGATTTCCCGGCAACGCTGCCCACCTCTCCCGGAGCCTACACATTGCTCTCCTCCAACACGCCCCCTCCCCCCCTGCTTCCCAATGGGCCCCATTGTAACACCTGCCGGCCATGACACCCCTGCCCAGGTTTCCCGCTTTATTTCTGGCCTTCCTTTTATTAGATGGGTGGGGCCGGTCTGCAAATCTGCATAAATCTGAATAAAATCACACTAGTCCCTCCCACAACACCCCATGTGACTTGGGGGCCCCGCTCTCACTCAGGGGCCCAGACTGGGACTTACGGACAACCTCCAGTGATTGGACGGAACAATCTATAAATAGATCACAATCTATAAATAGCAGTAATGAAATCTCCATATTATGCCCCGCCCACCTTTCCCTGTAAACAATAGTAAACACCTGAGCTGAGCTCCGCCCACTCCCCCCGCCTCTCATGTGTCTGCTGCTTTGTCATAAATAAGAATAAATCAGAGGCCAGATAACGGGAAGACCCCTAAACCCGCTGCGCGTCCCTGTAATCTGCTGCACACCCCTGTAATACCCCTCCTCTAATCCCTGCTCCAATCTGTTCTGTCCTGAGGACGCCGTCTGGGAGCGACTCAGTGTCTCTACTGCCTCCCCTGTGGTGTGATAGCAGAGGACCCCTTTATGTTGCTATGCGGGTGGCAGTGGAGGACCCCTTTATGTTGCTATGTGGGTGGCAGTGGAGGTCCCCTTTATGTTGCTATGCGGGTGGCAGTGGAGGACCCCTTTATGTTGCTATGTGGGTGGCAGTGGAGGACCCCTTTATGTTGCTATGTGGGTGGCAGTGGAGGACCCCTTTATGTTGCTATGTGGGTGGCAGTGGAGGACCCCTTTATGTTGCTATGCGGGTGGCAGTGGAGGACCCCTTTATGTTGCTATGTGGGTGGCAGTGGAGGACCCCTTTATGTTGCTATGCGGGTGGCAGTGGAGGTCCCCTTTATGTTGCTATGCGGGTGGCAGGGGAGGTCCCCTTTATGTTGCTATGTGGGTGGCAGTGGAGGACCCCTTTATGTTGCTATGCGGGTGGTAGTGGAGGACCCCTTTATGTTGCTATGCAGGTGGCAGTGGAGGACCCCTTTATGTTGCTATGCGGGTGGCAGTGGAGGACCCCTTTATGTTGCTATGCGGGTGGCAGTGGAGGACCCCTTTATGTTGCTATGTGGGTGGCAGTGGAGGTCCCCTTTATGTTGCTATGCGGGTGGCAGTGGAGGACCCCTTTATGTAGCTATGCTGGTGGCAGTGGAGGACCCCTTTATGTTGCTATGCGGGTGGCAGTGGAGGTCCCCTTTATGTTGCTATGTGGGTGGCAGTGGAGGTCCCCTTTATGTAGCTATGCTGGTGGCAGTGGAGGACCCCTTTATGTTGCTATGCGGGTGGCAGTGGAGGTCCCCTTTATGTTGCTATGTGGGTGGCAGTGGAGGACCCCTTTATGTTGCTATGTGGGTGGCAGTGGAGGACCCCTTTATGTTGCTATGCGGGTGGCAGTGGAGGACCCCTTTATGTTGCTATGTGGGTGGCAGTGGAGGTCTCCTTTATGTTGCTATGCGGGTGGCAGTGGAGGTCCCCTTTATGTTGCTATGCGGGTGGCAGTGGAGGTCTCCTTTATGTTGATATGTGGGTGGCAGTGGAGGACCCCTTTATGTTGCTATGCGGGTGGCAGTGGAGGACCCCTTTATGTTGCTATGTGGGTGGCAGTGGAGGACCCCTTTATGTTGCTATGTGGGTGGCAGTGGAGGTCCCCTTTATGTTGCTATGTGGGTGGCAGTGGAGGACCCCTTTATGTTGCTATGCGGGTGGTAGTGGAGGACCCCTTTATGTTGCTATGCAGGTGGCAGTGGAGGACCCCTTTATGTTGCTATGCGGGTGGCAGTGGAGGTCTCCTTTATGTTGCTATGCGGGTGGCAGTGGAGGTCCCCTTTATGTAGCTATGCGGGTGGCAGTGGAGGTCCCCTTTATGTTGCTATGCGGGTGGCAGTGGAGGACCCCTTTATGTTGCTATGCGGGTGGCAGTGGAGGACCCCTTTATGTTGCTATGCGGGTGGCAGTGGAGGACCCCTTTATGTTGCTATGCGGGTGGCAGTGGAGGACCCCTTTATGTAGCTATGTGGGTGGCAGTGGAGGACCCCTTTATGTTGCTATGTGGGTGGCAGTGGAGGACCCCTTTATGTTGCTATGCGGGTGGCAGTGGAGGTCTCCTTTATGTTGCTATGTGGGTGGCAGTGGAGGACCCCTTTATGTTGCTATGTGGGTGGCAGTGGAGGTCTCCTTTATGTTGCTATGTGGGTGGCAGTGGAGGTCCCCTTTATGTTGCTATGTGGGTGGCAGTGGAGGACCCCTTTATGTTGCTATGTGGGTGGCAGTGGAGGACCCCTTTATGTTGCTATGCGGGTGGCAGTGGAGGACCCCTTTATGTTGCTATGTGGGTGGCAGTGGAGGACCCCTTTATGTTGCTATGCGGGTGGCAGTGGAGGACCCCTTTATGTTGCTATGCGGGTGGCAGTGGAGGACCC
The DNA here is from genome assembly GCA_027917425.1 of Gastrophryne carolinensis. Taxonomy (NCBI): domain Eukaryota; kingdom Metazoa; phylum Chordata; class Amphibia; order Anura; family Microhylidae; genus Gastrophryne; species Gastrophryne carolinensis. The sequence goes on from CM051238.1 coordinate 453,980,121, forward strand.
CTTTATGTTGCTATGTGGGTGGCAGTGGAGGTCCCCTTTATGTTGCTATGTGGGTGGCAGTGGAGGTCTCCTTTATGTTGCTATGTGGGTGGCAGTGGAGGTCCCCTTTATGTTGCTATGTGGGTGGCAGTGGAGGACCCCTTTATGTTGCTATGCGGGTGGCAGTGGAGGTCCCCTTTATGTTGCTATGCGGGTGGCAGTGGAGGACCCCTTTATGTTGCTATGCGGGTGGCAGTGGAGGACCCCTTTATGTAGCTATGTGGGTGGCAGTGGAGGTCCCCTTTATGTTGCTATGCGGGTGGCAGTGGAGGTCCCCTTTATGTTGCTATGCGGGTGGCAGTGGAGGTCCCCTTTATGTTGCTATGCGGGTGGCAGTGGAGGTCCCCTTTATGTTGCTATGTGGGTGGCAGTGGAGGTCCCCTTTATGTTGCTATGCGGGTGGCAGTGGAGGTCCCCTTTATGTTGCTATGTGGGTGGCAGTGGAGGTCCCCTTTATGTTGCTATGTGGGTGGCAGTGGAGGTCCCCTTTATGTTGCTATGCAGGTGGCAGTGGAGGTCTCCTTTATGTTGCTATGTGGGTGGCAGTGGAGGTCTCCTTTATGTTGCTATGTGGGTGGCAGTGGAGGTCTCCTTTATGTTGCTATGTGGGTGGCAGTGGAGGACCCCTTTATGTTGCTATGTGGGTGGCAGTGGAGGTCCCCTTTATGTTGCTATGCGGGTGGCAGTGGAGGTCTCCTTTATGTAGCTATGTGGGTGGCAGTGGAGGTCTCCTTTATGTTGCTATGCGGGTGGCAGTGGAGGACCCCTTTATGTTGCTATGTGGGTGGCAGTGGAGGTCCCCTTTATGTTGCTATGCGGGTGGCAGTGGAGGTCCCCTTTATGTTGCTATGCGGGTGGCAGTGGAGGTCCCCTTTATGTTGCTATGCGGGTGGCAGTGGAGGTCCCCTTTATGTTGCTATGCGGGTGGCAGTGGAGGTCCCCTTTATGTTGCTATATGGGTGGCAGTGGAGGACCCCTTTATGTTGCTATGTGGGTGGCAGTGGAGGACCCCTTTATGTAGCTATGTGGGTGGCAGTGGAGGTCCCCTTTATGTTGCTATGTGGGTGGCAGTGGAGGACCCCTTTATGTTGCTATGTGGGTGGCAGTGGAGGTCCCCTTTATGTTGCTATGTGGGTGGCAGTGGAGGTCCCCTTTATGTTGCTATGTGGGTGGCAGTGGAGGACCCCTTTATGTTGCTATGCGGGTGGTAGTGGAGGACCCCTTTATGTTGCTATGCAGGTGGCAGTGGAGGACCCCTTTATGTAGCTATGTGGGTGGCAGTGGAGGACCCCTTTATGTTGGTATGTGGGTGGCAGTGGAGGTCTCCTTTATGTTGCTATGCGGGTGGCAGTGGAGGTCCCCTTTATGTTGCTATGCGGGTGGCAGTGGAGGACCCCTTTATGTTGCTATGCAGGTGGCAGTGGAGGACCCCTTTATGTAGCTATGTGGGTGGCAGTGGAGGACCCCTTTATGTTGGTATGTGGGTGGCAGTGGAGGTCTCCTTTATGTTGCTATGCGGGTGGCAGTGGAGGACCCCTTTATGTTGCTATGCGGGTGGCAGTGGAGGTCTCCTTTATGTTGCTATGCGGGTGGCAGTGGAGGTCCCCTTTATGTAGCTATGCGGGTGGCAGTGGAGGTCTCCTTTATGTTGGTATGTGGGTGGCAGTGGAGGACCCCTTTATGTTGGTATGTGGGTGGCAGTGGAGGTCTCCTTTATGTTGCTATGCGGGTGGCAGTGGAGGTCCCCTTTATGTAGCTATGCGGGTGGCAGTGGAGGACCCCTTTATGTTGGTATGTGGGTGGCAGTGGAGGTCTCCTTTATGTTGCTATGCGGGTGGCAGTGGAGGTCCCCTTTATGTAGCTATGCGGGTGGCAGTGGAGGATCCCTTTATGTTGCTATGCGGGTGGCAGTGGAGGACCCCTTTATGTTGCTATGCGGGTGGCAGTGGAGGACCCCTTTATGTTGCTATGCGGGTGGCAGTGGAGGTCCCCTTTATGTTGCTATGCGGGTGGCAGTGGAGGACCCCTTTATGTTGCTATGCGGGTGGCAGTGGAGGACCCCTTTATGTAGCTATGTGGGTGGCAGTGGAGGTCCCCTTTATGTTGCTATGCGGGTGGCAGTGGAGGTCCCCTTTATGTTGCTATGCGGGTGGCAGTGGAGGACCCCTTTATGTTGCTATGCGGGTGGCAGTGGAGGTCTCCTTTATGTTGCTATGCGGGTGGCAGTGGAGGACCCCTTTATGTTGCTATGCGGGTGGCAGTGGAGGATCCCTTTATGTTGCTATGCGGGTGGCAGTGGAGGTCCCCTTTATGTTGCTATGTGGGTGGCAGTGGAGGATCCCTTTATGTTGCTATGCGGGTGGCAGTGGAGGACCCCTTTATGTTGCTATGCGGGTGGCAGTGGAGGACCCCTTTATGTTGCTATGTGGGTGGCAGTGGAGGACCCCTTTATGTTGCTATGCGGGTGGCAGTGGAGGATCCCTTTATGTTGCTATGCGGGTGGCAGTGGAGGTCTCCTTTATGTTGCTATGTGGGTGGCAGTGGAGGACCCCTTTATGTTGCTATGTGGGTGGCAGTGGAGGTCCCCTTTATGTTGCTATGCGGGTGGCAGTGGAGGTCCCCTTTATGTTGCTATGTGGGTGGCAGTGGAGGACCCCTTTATGTTGCTATGCGGGTGGCAGTGGAGGTCCCCTTTATGTTGCTATGTGGGTGGCAGTGGAGGTCCCCTTTATGTTGCTATGCGGGTGGCAGTGGAGGACCCCTTTATGTTGCTATGCGGGTGGCAGTGGAGGTCTCCTTTATGTTGCTATGTGGGTGGCAGTGGAGGTCCCCTTTATGTTGCTATGTGGGTGGCAGTGGAGGACCCCTTTATGTTGCTATGCGGGTGGCAGTGGAGGTCCCCTTTATGTTGCTATGCGGGTGGCAGTGGAGGTCCCCTTTATGTTGCTATGCGGGTGGCAGTGGAGGTCTCCTTTATGTTGCTATGTGGGTGGCAGTGGAGGTCCCCTTTATGTTGCTATGCGGGTGGCAGTGGAGGTCCCCTTTATGTTGCTATGTGGGTGGCAGTGGAGGTCCCCTTTATGTTGCTATGCGGGTGGCAGTGGAGGACCCCTTTATGTTGCTATGCGGGTGGCAGTGGAGGTCCCCTTTATGTTGCTATGTGGGTGGCAGTGGAGGTCTCCTTTATGTAGCTATGTGGGTGGCAGTGGAGGTCCCCTTTATGTTGCTATGCGGGTGGCAGTGGAGGAGCCCTTTATGTTGCTATGTGGGTGGCAGTGGAGGACCCCTTTATGTTGCTATGCGGGTGGCAGTGGAGGACCCCTTTATGTTGCTATGCGGGTGGCAGTGGAGGACCCCTTTATGTTGCTATGCGGGTGGCAGTGGAGGACCCCTTTATGTTGCTATGCGGGTGGCAGTGGAGGACCCCTTTATGTTGCTATGCGGGTGGCAGTGGAGGACCCCTTTATGTTGCTATGCGGGTGGCAGTGGAGGACCCCTTTATGTTGCTATGCGGGTGGCAGTGGAGGACCCCTTTATGTTGCTATGTGGGTGGCAGTGGAGGTCCCCTTTATGTTGCTATGCGGGTGGCAGTGGAGGACCCCTTTATGTTGCTATGTGGGTGGCAGTGGAGGTCCCCTTTATGTTGCTATGCGGGTGGCAGTGGAGGACCCCTTTATGTTGCTATGTGGGTGGCAGTGGAGGACCCCTTTATGTTGCTATGCGGGTGGCAGTGGAGGACCCCTTTATGTTGCTATGCGGGTGGCAGTGGAGGTCCCCTTTATGTTGCTATGTGGGTGGCAGTGGAGGTCCCCTTTATGTTGCTATGCGGGTGGCAGTGGAGGACCCCTTTATGTTGCTATGCGGGTGGCAGTGGAGGTCCCCTTTATGTTGCTATGCGGGTGGCAGTGGAGGACCCCTTTATGTTGCTATGTGGGTGGCAGTGGAGGACCCCTTTATGTTGCTATGCGGGTGGCAGTGGAGGACCCCTTTATGTTGCTATGCGGGTGGCAGTGGAGGTCCCCTTTATGTTGCTATGCGGGTGGCAGTGGAGGAGCCCTTTATGTTGCTATGTGGGTGGCAGTGGAGGACCCCTTTATGTTGCTATGCGGGTGGCAGTGGAGGACCCCTTTATGTTGCTATGCGGGTGGCAGTGGAGGACCCCTTTATGTTGCTATGCGGGTGGCAGTGGAGGAGCCCTTTATGTTGCTATGTGGGTGGCAGTGGAGGTCCCCTTTATGTTGCTATGCGGGTGGCAGTGGAGGACCCCTTTATGTTGCTATGTGGGTGGCAGTGGAGGTCCCCTTTATGTTGCTATGCGGGTGGCAGTGGAGGACCCCTTTATGTTGCTATGCGGGTGGCAGTGGAGGACCCCTTTATGTTGCTATGCGGGTGGCAGTGGAGGACCCCTTTATGTTGCTATGCGGGTGGCAGTGGAGGTCCCCTTTATGTTGCTATGCGGGTGGCAGTGGAGGACCCCTTTATGTTGCTATGCGGGTGGCAGTGGAGGACCCCTTTATGTATCTATGTGGGTGGCAGTGGAGGTCCCCTTTATGTTGCTATGCGGGTGGCAGTGGAGGAGCCCTTTATGTTGCTATGTGGGTGGCAGTGGAGGACCCCTTTATGTTGCTATGCGGGTGGCAGTGGAGGACCCCTTTATGTATCTATGTGGGTGGCAGTGGAGGTCCCCTTTATGTTGCTATGCGGGTGGCAGTGGAGGTCCCCTTTATGTTGCTATGTGGGTGGCAGTGGAGGAGCCCTTTATGTTGCTATGTGGGTGGCAGTGGAGGACCCCTTTATGTTGGTATGTGGGTGGCAGTGGAGGTCCCCTTTATGTTGCTATGCGGGATGCCTGGGGGCGGTGAGTATATCAGGCAGAGTTCAGATACCAGCATGTCGCAGTTTATTCTCCGCCCTGCAGCAGCCGCAGATTCCTGTCCAACCAGATGATCCGGCCGCAGCCCAGCCAGGAATGTGACGACCAGCCAGAACCAGAGCGATGCAGCCCAGCACCCAGCACCCAGCTCCCAGCACCCTGCACCCTGCACCCAGCACCCTGCACCCAGCACCCTGCACCCAGCACCCAGCACCCTGCACCCAGCACCCAGCACCCAGCACCCTGCACCCAGCACCCTGCACCCAGCACCCAGCACCCAGCACCCTGCACCCAGCACCCAGCACCCTGCACCCAGCACCCTGTACCCAGCACCCTGCACCCAGCACCCAGCACCCTGCACCCAGCACCCTGCACCCTGCACCCAGCACCCAGCACCCTGCACCCTGCACCCAGCACCCAGCACCCTGCACCCTGCACCCAGCACCCAGCACCCTGCACCCTGCACCCTGCACCCAGCACCCAGCACCCTGCACCCAGCACCCAGCACCCTGCACCCTGCACCCAGCACCCAGCACCCTCCTCCATCATCCTGCACCCTGCACCCTGCACCCAGCACCCTGCACCCAGCACCCAGCACCCTCCTCCATCATCCTGCACCCTGCACCCAGCACCCAGCACCCTGCACCCAGCACCCGGCACCCTGCACCCAGCACCCAGCACCCTGCACCCTGCACCCAGCACCCAGCACCCTGCACCCAGCACCCAGCACCCTGCACCCAGCACCCTGCACCCTGCACCCAGCACCCAGCACCCTGCACCCAGCACCCTGCACCCAGCACCCTGCACCCTGCACCCAGCACCCAGCACCCTGCACCCAGCACCCTGCACCCAGCACCCAGCGCCCTGCACCCAGCACCCTCCTACATCACCCTACAGCCAGCACCCAGCACCCTGCACCCAGCACCCAGCACCCTGCGCCCTGCACCCTGCACCCAGCACCCAGCACCCTGCACCCAGCCCTGCACCCTGCACCCAGCACCCAGCACCCAGCACCCTGCACCCAGCCCTGCACCCTGCACCCAGCACCCTGCACCCAGCACCCTGCGCCCTGCACCCTGCACCCAGCACCCTGCACCCAGCACCCTGCACCCAGCCCTGCACCCTGCACCCAGCACCCTGCACCCAGCACCCAGCGCCCTGCACCCTGCACCCAGCACCCTGCACCCAGCACCCTGCACCCAGCACCCAGCACCCTGCACCCAGCACCCAGCACCCTCCTCCATCATCCTGCACCCAGCACCCTGCACCCAGCACCCTGCACCCAGCACCCTGCACCCAGCACCCTCCTACATCACCCTACAGCCAGCACCCGGCACCCTGCACCCAGCACCCTGCACCCAGCACCCTGCACCCGGCACCCTGCACCCAGCACCCTGCACCCAGCACCCAGCACCCTGCACCCAGCACCCTCCTCCATCATCCTGCACCCTGCACCCAGCACCCAGCACCCTCCTCCATCATCCTGCACCCTGCACCCAGGAGCACCCAGCACCCCCCTACATCACCCTGCACCCAGCAGCACCCTCCTACATCACCCAGCACCCAGCAGCACCCAGCACCCTCTTCCATCATCCTGCACCCAGCACCCTGCACCCAGGAGCACCCAGCACCCTCCTACATCACCCTGCACCCAGCAGCACCCAGCACCCTCCTACATCACCCAGCACCCTCCTACATCACCCAGCACCCAGCAGCACCAGCACCCTCCTACATCATCCTGCACCCAGCACCCTGCACCCATCACCCTGCACCCAGGAGCACCCAGCACCCTCTTCCATCACCCTGCACCCAGGATCACCCTGCACCTTCCTCCATCACCCTGCGCCTAGCAGCACCCTGCACCCAGCACCCTCCTACATCACCCTACAGCCAGCACCCGGCACCCTGCACCCAGCACCCTGCACCCTGCACCCAGCACCCCGCACCCAGCACCCTGCACCCAGCACCCTCCTCCATCATCCTGCACCCTGCACCCAGCACCCAGCACCCTCCTCCATCATCCTGCACCCTGCACCCAGGAGCACCCAGCATCCCCCTACATCACCCTGCACCCAGCAGCACCCTCCTACATCACCCAGCACCCAGCAGCACCCAGCACCCTCTTCCATCATCCTGCACCCAGCACCCTGCACCCAGGAGCACCCAGCACCCTCCTACATCACCCTGCACCCAGCAGCACCCAGCACCCTCCTACATCACCCAGCACCCTCCTACATCACCCAGCACCCAGCAGCACCAGCACCCTCCTACATCATCCTGCACCCAGCACCCTGCACCCATCACCCTGCACCCAGGAGCACCCAGCACCCTCTTCCATCACCCTGCACCCAGGATCACCCTGCACCTTCCTCCATCACCCTGCGCCTAGCAGCACCCTGCACCCAGCACCCTCCTACATCACCCTACAGCCAGCACCCGGCACCCTGCACCCAGCACCCTGCACCCTGCACCCAGCACCCCGCACCCAGCACCCAGCACCCTGCACCCAGCACCCTCCTCCATCATCCTGCACCCTGCACCCAGCACCCAGCACCCTCCTCCATCATCCTGCACCCTGCACCCAGGAGCACCCAGCACCCCCCTACATCACCCTGCACCCAGCAGCACCCTCCTACATCACCCAGCACCCAGCAGCACCCAGCACCCTCTTCCATCATCCTGCACCCAGCACCCTGCACCCAGGAGCACCCAGCACCCTCCTACATCACCCTGCACCCAGCAGCACCCAGCACCCTCCTACATCACCCAGCACCCTCCTACATCACCCAGCACCCAGCAGCACCAGCACCCTCCTACATCATCCTGCACCCAGCACCCTGCACCCATCACCCTGCACCCAGGAGCACCCAGCACCCTCTTCCATCACCCTGCACCCAGGATCACCCTGCACCTTCCTCCATCACCCTGCGCCTAGCAGCACCCTGCACCCTCCTCCATCACCCTGCACCCAGCAGCACACTCCCTCCATAACCCTGCACCCAGCAGCACCCTGCACCCTCCTGCATCACCCTGCACCCAGCAGCACCCTGCACCGTCCTCCATCACCCTGCGCCCAGCAGCACCCTGCACCCTCCTCCATCACCCACCACCCAGCAGCACCCTGCACCCTCCTCCATCACCCAGCTACCAGCAGCACCCTCCTCCATCACTCTGCACCCAGCAGCACCCTCCTCCATCACCCTGCACCCATCACCCTCCTCCATCACCCTGCGCCCATCACCTTCCTCCATCACGCAGCACCCTCCTCCATCACCCAGCACCCAGCAGCACCCTCCTCCATCACCCTGCACCCAGCACCCTCCTCCGTCACCCTGCACCCAGCACCCTCCTCCAACACCTAGCACCCTGCACCCAACAGCACCATCCTCCATCACCCTGCACCCTCCTCCATTACCCAGCACCACCCTCCTCCATCACCCTGCACCCTGCATCCGCCTCCATCATACTGCACCCAGCACCCTCCTACATCACCCTGCACCCTCCTACATCACCCAGCACCCTCCTACATCACCCTGCACCCTCCTCCATCACCCAGCTACCAGCAGCACCCTCCTCCATCACTCTGCACCCAGCAGCACCCTCCTCCATCACCCTGCACCCATCACCCTCCTCCATCACGCAGCACCCTCCTCCATCACCCAGCACCCAGCAGCACCCTCCTCCATCACCCTGCGCCCATCACCCTCCTCCATCACGCAGCACCCTCCTCCATCACCCAGCACCCAGCAGCACCCTCCTCCATCACCCTGCACCCAGCACCCTCCTCCGTCATCCTGCACCCAGCACCCTCCTCCAACACCTAGCACCCTGCACCCAGCAGCACCTTCCTCCATCACCCTGCACCCTCCTCCATTACCCTGCACCCTCTTCCATCACCCAGCACCACCCTTCTCCATCACCCTGCACCCTCCTCCATCACCCTGCACCCAGCAGCACCCTGCACCCTCCTCCATCACCCAGCTACCAGCAGCACCCTCCTCCATCACCCTGCACCCAGCAGCACCCTGCACCCTCCCCCATCACCCTGCACCCAGCAGCACCCTCCTCCATCACCCTGTACCCAGCACCCTCCTCTATCACCCTGCACCCAGCAGCACCCTCCTGACATCACCCTGCACCCAGGAGCACCCTGCACCCTCTTCCATCACCCGGCACCCAGCAGCACCCTGCACCCTCCTCCATCACCCTGCACCCAGCAGCAGCCAGCACCCTCCTCCATCACCCTGCACCCAGTAGCACCCAGCACCCTCCTCCATCACCCTACACCCAGAACCCTCCTCTATCACCCTGCACCCAGCAACACCCTCCTGACATCACCCTTCACCCAGGAGCACCCTTCACCCTCCTCCATCACCCGCCACCCAGCAGCACCCGGCATCCTCCTCCATCACCTTGCACCCAGCAGCACCCTGCACCCTGCTCCATCACCCTGCACCCAGCAGCACCCTCCTCCATCACCCTGCACCCATCACCCTCCTCCATCACCCTGTATCCATCACCCTCCTCCATCACCCTGCACCCTCCTCCATCACCCTGCACCCTCCTCCATCACCCTGCACCCATCACCCTCCTTCATCACCCAGCAGCACCCTGCACCCTCCTCCATCACCCAGCAGCACCCTCCTCTATCACCCTGCACCCAGCACCCTCCTCTATCACCCTGACCCAGCAGCACCCTCCTGACATCACCCTTCACCCAGGAGCACCCTGCACCCTCCTCCATCACCCGCCACCCAGCAGCACCCTGCATCCTCCTCCATCACCCTGTACCCAGCAGCATCCTCCTCCATCACCCTGCACCCATCACCCTCCTCCATCACCCTGTATCCATCACCCTCCTCCATCACCCTGTATCCATCACCCTCCTCCATCACCCTGCACCCAGCACCCTCCTCCATCACCCTGCACCCTCCTCCATCACCCTGCACCCATCACCCTCCTTCATCACCCAGCAGCACCCTGCACCCTCCTCCATCACCCAGCAGCACCCTCCTCTATCACCCTGCACCCAGCACCCTTCTCCATCACCCTGCACCCAGCACCCTCCTCCATCACCCTGGAGACCATAGAGGAAGCTCAGGAGGACCTAGCATGGAGACCATAGAGGAAGCTCAGGAGGACCTAGCATGGAGACCATAGAGGAAGCTCAGGAGGACCTAGCATGGAGAACATAGAGGAAGCTCAGGAGGACATAGCATTGAGACCATAGAGGAAGCCCAGGAGGACCCAGCATGGAGACCATAGAGGAAGCTCAGGAGGACCCAGCATGGATAACATAGAGGAAGCTCAGGAGAACACAGAGGAAGCTCAGGAGGACCAAGCATGGATAACATAGAGGAAGCTCAGGAGAACATAGAGGAAGCTCAGGAGGACCTAGCATGGAGAACATAGAGGAAGCTCAGGAGAACCTAGCATGGAGAACATAGAGGAAGCTCAGGAGGACCTAGCATGGAGACCATAGAGGAAGCTCAGGAGGACCCAGCATGGAGAACATAGAGGAAGCTCAGGAGGACCTAGCATGGAGACCATAGAGGAAGCTCAGAAGGACCTAGCATGGAGAACACAGAGGAAGCTCAGGAGGACCTAGCATGGAGAACATAGAGGAAGCTCAGGAGAACATAGGGGAAGCTCAGGAGGACCTAGCATGGAGACCATAGAGGAAGCTCAGGAGGACCTAGCATGGAGACCATAGAGGAAGCTCAGGAGGACCTAGCATGGAGAACATAGAGGAAGCTCAGGAGGGCCCAGCATGGAGAACATAGAGGAAGCTCAGGAGGACCTAGCATAGATAACATAGAGGAAGCTCAGGAGAACAGAGATGAAGCTCGGGAGGACCTAGCATGGAGACCATAGAGGAAGCTCAGGAGGACCCAGCATGGATAACATAGAGGAGGCTCAGGAGGACCTAGCATGGAGACCATAGTGGAAGCTCAGGAGGACCTAGCATGGAGACCATAGAGGAAACTCAGGAGGACCCAGCATGGAGAACATAGAGGAAGCTCAGGAGGACCTAGCATGGAGACCATAGAGGAAGCTCAGGAGGACCTAGCATGGAGAACATAAAGGAAGCTCAGGAGGACCTAGCATGGAGACCATAGAGGAAGCTCAGGAGGACCTAGCATGGATAACATAGAGGAAGCTCAGGAGAACATAGAGGAAGCTCAGGAGGACCTAGCATGGAGAACATAGAGGAAGCTCAGGAGGACCTAGCATGGAGACCATAGAGGAAGCTCAGGAGAACCTAGCATGGAGAACATAGAGGAAGCTCAGGAGGACCTAGCATGGAGACCATAGAGGAAGCTCAGGAGGACCCAGCATGGAGAACATAGAGGAAGCTCAGGAGGACCTAGCATGGAGACCATAGAGGAAGCTCAGAAGGACCTAGCATGGAGAACACAGAGGAAGCTCAGGAGGACCTAGCATGGAGAACATAGAGGAAGCTCAGGAGAACATAGGGGAAGCTCAGGAGGACCTAGCATGGAGACCATAGAGGAAGCTCAGGAGGACCTAGCATGGAGACCATAGAGGAAGCTCAGGAGGACCTAGCATGGAGAACATAGAGGAAGCTCAGGAGGGCCCAGCATGGAGAACATAGAGGAAGCTCAGGAGGACCTAGCATAGATAACATAGAGGAAGCTCAGGAGAACAGAGATGAAGCTCGGGAGGACCTAGCATGGAGACCATAGAGGAAGCTCAGGAGGACCCAGCATGGATAACATAGAGGAGGCTCAGGAGGACCTAGCATGGAGACCATAGTGGAAGCTCAGGAGGACCTAGCATGGAGACCATAGAGGAAACTCAGGAGGACCCAGCATGGAGAACATAGAGGAAGCTCAGGAGGACCTAGCATGGAGACCATAGAGGAAGCTCAGGAGGACCTAGCATGGAGAACATAAAGGAAGCTCAGGAGGACCTAGCATGGAGACCATAGAGGAAGCTCAGGAGGACCTAGCATGGATAACATAGAGGAAGCTCAGGAGAACATAGAGGAAGCTCAGGAGGACCTAGCATGGAGACCATAGAGGAAACTCAGGAGGACCCAGCATGGAGAACATAGAGGAAGCTCAGGAGGACCTAGCATGGAGACCATAGAGGAAGCTCAGGAGGACCTAGCATGGAGAACATAAAGAAAGCTCAGGAGGACCTAGCATGGAGACCATAGAGGAAGCTCAGGAGGACCCAGCATGGAGACCATAGAGGAAGCTCAGGAGGACCTAGCATGGATAACATAGAGGAAGCTCAGGAGAACATAGAGGAAGCTCAGGAGGACCTAGCATGGAGACCATAGAGGAAGCTCAGGAGGACCTAGCATGGAGAACATAGAGGAAGCTCAGGAGGGCCCAGCATGGAGAACATAGAGGAAGCTCAGGAGGACCTAGCATAGATAACATAGAGGAAGCTCAGGAGAACAGAGATGAAGCTCGGGAGGACCTAGCATGGAGACCATAGAGGAAGCTCAGGAGGACCCAGCATGGATAACATAGAGGAAGCTCAGGAGGACCTAGCATGGAGACCATAGTGGAAGCTCAGGAGGACCTAGCATGGAGAACACAGAGGAAGCTCAGGAGAACATAGAGGAAGCGCAGGAGGACCTAGCATGGAGACCATAGAGGAAGCTCAGGAGGACCTAGCATGGAGACCATAGAGGAAACTCAGGAGGACCAAGCATGGAGAACATAGAGGAAGCTCAGGAGGACCTAGCATGAAGACCATAGAGGAAGCTCAGGAGGACCTAGCATGGAGAACATAAAGGAAGCTCAGGAGGACCTAGCATGGAGACCATAGAGGAAGCTCAGGAGGACCCAGCATGGAGACCATAAAGGAAGCTCAGGAGGACCTAGCATGGATAACATAGAGGAAGCTCAGGAAAACATAGAGGAAGCTCAGGAGAACCTAGCATGGAGAACATAGAGGAAGCTCAGGAGGACCTAGCATGGAGAACATAGAGGAAGCTCAGAAGGACCTAGCATGGAGAACAAAGAGGAAGCTCAGAAGGACCTAGCATGGAGAAAATAGCGGAAGCTCAGGAGGACCCAGCATGGAGACCATAGAGGAAGCTCAGGAGTACCCAGCATGGATAACATAGAGGAAGCTCAGGAGAGAATAGAGGAAGCTCAGGAGGACCTAACATGGAGGACATAGAGGAAGCTCAGGAGGACCCAGCATGGAGACCATAGAGGAAGCTCAGGAGGACCCAGCATGGAGACCATAGAGGAAGCTCAGGAGGACCCAGCATGGATAACATAGAGGAAGCTCAGGAGGACCTAGCATGGAGAACATAGAGGAAGCTCAGGAGGACCTAGCATGGAGAACAGAGAGGAAGCTCAGGAGGACCTAGCATGGAGAACATAGAGGAAGCTCAGGAGGACCTAGCATTGAGAACATAGAGGAAGCCCAGGAGGACCTAGCATGGAGACCATAAAGGAAGCTCAGAAGGACCTAGCATGGAGAACATAGAGGAAGCTCAGAAGGACCTAGCATGGAGAACATAGTGGAAGCTCAGGAGGACCTAGCATGGAGACCATAGAGGAAGCTCAGGAGGACCCAGCATGGATAACATAGAGGAAGCTCAGGAGAGAATAGAGGAAGCTCAGGAGGACCTAGCATGGAGGACATAGAGGAAGCTCAGGAGGACCCAGCATGGAGACCATAGAGGAAGCTCAGGAGGACCCAGCATGGATAACATAGAGGAAGCTCAGGAGGACCCAGCATGGATAACATAGAGGAAGCTCAGGAGGACCTAGCATGGAGAACAGAGAGGAAGCTCAGGAGGACCTAGCATGGAGAACATAGAGGAAGCTCAGGAGGGCCTAGCATGGAGAACAGAGAGGAAGCTCAGGAGGACCTAGCATGGAGACCATAGAGGAAGTTCAGGAGAACATAGAGGAAGCTCAGGAGAACCTAGCATGGAGAACATAGAGGAAGCTCAGGAGGACCTAGCATTGAGACCATAAAGGAAGCTCAGAAGGACCTAGCATGGAAAACATAGAGGAAGCTCAGAATGACCTAGCATGGAGAACATAGAGGAAGCTCAGGAGGACCCAGCATGGAGAACATAGAGGAAGCTCAAGAGGACCTAGCATGGAGAACATAGAGGAAGCTCAGGAGGACCCAGCATGGATAACATAGAGGAAGCTCAGGAGAATAGAGGAAACTCAGGAGGACCTAGCATGGAGGACATAGAGGAAGCTCAGGAGGACCCAGCATGGAGACCATAGAGAAAGCTCAGGAGGACCCAGCATGGATAACATAGAGGAAGCTCAGGAGGACCTAGCATGGAGAACATAGAGGAAGCTCAGGAGGACCTAGCATGGAGAACATAGAGGAAGCTCAGGAGAACATAGAGGAAGCTCAGGAGGACCTAGCATGGAGAACATAGAGGAAGCTCAGGAGAACATAGAGGAAGCTCAGGAGGACCTAGCATGGAGAACAGAGAGGAAGCTCAGGAGACCATAGAGGAAGCTCAGGAGGACCTAGAATGGAGAACACAGAGAAAGCTCAGGAGAACATAGAGGAAGCTCAGGAGGACCCATCATGGAGACCATAGAGGAAGCTCAGGAGGACCTAACACTCCCGGGCTCAGGAGATGGTATTAGAGCGTCAGCTCCTGGGATCAGGGTGATGGTATTAGAGTGTCAGCTCCTGGGATCAGGGTGATGGTATTAGAGTGTCAGCTCCTGGGATCAGGGTGATGGTATTAGAGTGTCAGCTCCTGGGCTCAGTGTATATATATATATATATATTGTGCTGATAGAGGAATGCTATGGGGGCGGTGGCATCGGATCGTCAGCTCTTGGGCTCAGGGTGATGGTATTAGAGCTTCAGCTCCTGGGCCGAGGGTGATGGTATCAGATTGTCAGCTCCTGGGCTCAGTGTACATATATATTGTGCTGATAGAGGAATGCTATGGGGGCGGTGGTATCGGAGCATCAGCTCCTGGGATCAGGGTGATGGTATTAGAGCATCAGCTCCTGGGATCAGGGTGATGGTATTAGAGTGCCAGCTCCTGGGCTCAGGGTGATGGTATTAGAGTGCCAGCTCCTGGGATCAGTATATATATATATATTGTGCTGATAGAGGATTATTATGGAGCGGTGGTATCGGATCGTCAGCTCTTGGGCTCAGTATATATATATATTGTGCTGATAGAGGAATGCTATGGGGGCGGTGGTATCAGAGTGTCAGCTCCTGGGATCAGGGTGATGGTATTAGAGCGTCAGCTCCTGGGCTCAGGGTGATGGTATTAGAGTGTCAGCTCCTGGGCTCAGGGTGATGGTATTAGAGTGTCAGCTCCTGGGCTCAGTGTATATATATATATTGTGCTGATAGAGGAATGCTATGGGGGCGGTGGTATCGGATCGTCAGCTCCTGGGCTCAGGGTGACTGCGGAGCTGCGGGTGCGGGTGAGGGGTAATGAGGGAGTGAGGAGAGATCCGGTCAGCTCCTGATGAAGTTGTCGGGCCGGTTGGGCCGGGAAGGGCCAGGAAGGGCCGGGAGGGGCCGTCGCCCTGTTCTCAGAGACACAGAACATTCTGCCCCAGGAACCAGCCTCATCCAGCCCTGGCTGCTCACCCCACCCGGCCCTTTGTTATGCAGGTGGCCCCCGAAACCTGCCCTGGTGGGGGGGGGTCTGTGGTATCAGCGGCTCGGGGGCCACATTATTATTATGGCCGGGGGGGGGGGGGCTTATTCTCAGAGGTTTTTCTCTCCCCATATTGTGACCCTACATCAGTCGTGATATAATTCCTATTACAGACAAGCGCTGACTGATTATATAACATAGGGAACTAAATGTGACGGGGCCCCGGTGCAAACGCCCCTCTGCATATGTCCTCAGCAAAACAGAACAACTGCTAAGTAATAAGAGGAGAAATAATGGATTGTGTTCTAATGATATAATCACAGCGCGAGAATTAGCCTTATTATCATTATTATGATTATTTATATTAATAATAAGTTATAATTTTACATTAAACAGTAATAACAATGACTGAAGTGGAATCTTCTGCCTCTGTACTATATGTTTCTTCCCTGTGTGTGATCACAGCTTTGTACATTGCTCCGGCAGATGATGGTGCTATATACAAAAAAATATTATTATTATTATTATTATTATTATTATTATTATTATTATTAATAAATTATTATTTTACTTTAAACAGTAATAACAATGACTGAAGTGGAATCTTCTGCCTTTGTACTATATGTTTCTTCCCTGTGTGTGATCATGGCTTTGTACAGCACTCCGGCAGATGATGGTGCTATATAAAAAAACAATAATTATTATTCATTTTTTAATATTTTCTTTTGTTAAGCAGTAATAACAATGATTGCAGCGGAATCTTCTGCCTCTGTACTGTATGTTCTTCCAGGTTTGTGATCGTGGCTTTGTACATTGCTCCGGCAGATGATGGTGCTATATAAAAAAATAATAATATTATTATTATTATTAATAATAATAATAATAAATTATTTTTTTTTACAGTAAACAGTAATAACAATGACTGAAGTAGAATCTTCTGCCTTTGTACTTTATATTTCTTCCTTGTGCGTGATCAGAGCTTTGTACATTGCTCCGGCAGATAATGGCGCTATATAAATAAGCAATAATTATTATTATTAATAAATAATTATTTTCCATTAAGCAATAATAACAATGATTGATGCAGAATCTTCTGCCTCTGTACTATATGCTTCTTCCCTGTGTGTTATCTTAGCTTTGTACATTGCTCCGGCAGATGATGGTGCTATATAATAAAATAATAATAATAATAATAATTATTATTATTACATGATTACTTTCCATTAACCAGTGATAACAATGATTGATGCAGAATCTTCTGCCGATGTGCTGTATGTTCCTCCCTGTGTGTGATCACGGCTTTGTACGTTGCTCCGGCGTACGATGGCGCTTCATGAATATTAATGAGCTGCGCTCTGATCGCTCCGGGGCCGATTGTTTTCACACACAACACAATAAATCGCTCAGTGTTTCCACTTTGTGTTTATGGGAAAACTCCGCAGCGACGGGAGAGCGGCCCCGGGGCCCCAAACAATGGAACCATCCAGAGATTGTGATCGGACCTGAGATCCCCCAACGATCAATCGCCCCAATGTGTCACCCTATTGGGGCGTACATACCATAGAGGGGGTCCTGAATGATCGATGTGTCACCCTATTGGGGCGTACATACCATAGAGGGGGTCCTGAATGATCGATGTGTCACCCTATTGGGGCGTACATACCATAGAGGGGGTCCTGAATGATCGATGTGTCACCCTATTGGGGCGTACATACCATAGAGGGGCCCCTGAATGATCTCCCGCCCCCCTCCCCCTATGTGTCACCCTATTGGGGCGTACATACCATAGAGGGGGTCCTGAATGATCTCTCGCCCCCCTCCCCCTATGTGCCACCCTATTGGGGCGTACATACCATAGAGGGGCCCCTGAATGATCTCTCGCCCCCTCCCCCTATGTGCCACCCTATTGGGGCGTACATACCATAGAGGGGGTCCTGAATGATCTCTCGCCCCCCTCCCCCTATATGTCACCCTATTGGGGCGTACATACCATAGAGGGGCCCCTGAATTATCTCTCGCCCCCTCCCCCTATGTGTCACCCTATTGGGGCGTACATAGCATAGAGGGGGCCCCTGAATGATCTCTCGCCCCCTCCCCCTATGTGTCACCCTATTGGGGCGTACATACTATAGAGGGGGTCCTGAATGATCTCTCGCCCCCCTCCCCCTATATGTCACCCTATTGGGGGGTACATAGCATAGAGGGGGCCCCTGAATGATCTCTCGCCCCCTCCCCCTATGTGTCACCCTATTGGGGCGTACATACTATAGAGGGGGTCCTGAATGATCTCTCGCCCCCCTCCCCCTATATGTCACCCTATTGGGGCGTACATAGCATAGAGGGGGCCCCTGAATGATCTCTCGCCCCCTCCCCCTATGTGTCACCCGATTGGGGCGTACATACTATAGAGGGGGTCCTGAATGATCTCTCGCCCCCCTCCCCCTATATGTCACCCTATTGGGGGGTACATAGCATAGAGGGGGCCCCTGAATGATCTCTCGCCCCCTCCCCCTATGTGTCACCCTATTGGGGCGTACATAGCATAGAGGGGGCCCCTGAATGATCTCTCCCCCCCTCCCCCTATGTGTCACCCTATTGGGGCGTACATACCATAGAGGGGGCCCCTGAATGATCGATGTGTCACCCTATTGGGGCGTACATACTATAGAGGGGGCCCCTGAATGATTGATGTGTCACCCTATTGGGGCGTACATACGATAGAGAGGCCCCTGAATGATCGATGTGTCACCCTATTGGGGCGCACATACCATAGAGGGGGTCCTGAATGATCGATGCGTCACCCTATTGGGGCGTACATACGATAGAGGGGCCCCTGAATGATCGATGCGTCACCCTATTGGGGCGTACATACCATAGAGGGGGTCCTGAATGATCGATGCGTCACCCTATTGGGGCGTACATAGCATAGAGGGGGCCCCTGAATGATCGATGTGTCACCCTATTGGGGCGTACATACGATAGAGGGGGTCCTGAATGATCGATGTGTCACCCTATTGGGGCGTACATACGATAGAGGGGGTCCTGAATGATCGATGTGTCACCCTATTGGGGCGTACATACTATAGAGGGGGCCCCTGAATGATCGATGTGTCACCCTATTGGGGCGTACATACCATAGAGGGGGTCCCTGAATGATCGATGCGTCACCCTATTGGGGCGTACATACCATAGAGGGGGTCCCTGAATGATCGATGTGTCACCCTATAGGGGTGAGGGGTCAGAGGTTTCTATGGGTGACTCCTCCTGGTTTCCATGGTAACTATCACACAGATCGGGATGCCCCTGTAAAGTGAAACAAGACCCGGGTTTGGGAGCGAAGCTCGGCGATCGTTCCATACAGAACATGAATATTGGGGCTGCTGAGTTCTGATTGGACGATGGCCCCGCATGCACCACGGGATGGGGGATCGAGGAAAGCAAACAGCCAATCCCGGGGCTTTCACACAGAAGGGGATCCCAAATCCGGATGTCCCATAAAGCTGACCAAAACCCCCTCATACTGGCCCTAGAGGCTCACAAGGGGCATCCCCGGCTTCTATGGCGCATGCGCGGCCTCTGTATCCCCCGGATGATGGTCGCTGGAGGACGCCGCACATGCGCCATGGGAGTGAGTATATATAATATATTCCAGGGCTCTCTCACACACACACAGGGGCATCCCAAGCTGCAGCAGAGCATTGGTGGCTCCATTTCTGGGGCAGAAGGGCATTATGGGGGGTGTGTGACATGAGGCAGATGAGGTGATACATGCTGCTGAGAAGGGGGCGGGTCCTCGCTGGTGAATATGCATGAGGTGGGCGGGTCCTCGCGGGTGAATATGCATGAGGTGGGCGGGTCCTCGCGGGTGAATATGCATGAGGTGGGCGGCTCCTCGCTGGAGAATATGCATGAGGTGGGCGGGTCCTCGCGGGTGAATATGCATGAGGTGGGCGGGTCCTCGCGGGTGAATATGCATGAGGTGGGCGGCTCCTCGCTGGAGAATATGCATGAGGTGGGCGGGTCCTCGCGGGTGAATATGCATGAGGTGGGCGGGGCGGGGCCGCATATAAGCAGGTTGCGGCTCGGGGCAGAGGCTCAGAGTCTCGGGTGAAGCAGCAGAGATGGCGGCGCTGACACAGAAGAGAAGCTGCTCCCAGATAATGGACGAGTGGAAGGAATTCATGTGGAACCCCCGCACCCGAGAGTTCATGGGACGCACCGCCACCAGCTGGGGTAACACACGGGGCAATTACC
The DNA here is from genome assembly GCA_027917425.1 of Gastrophryne carolinensis. Taxonomy (NCBI): domain Eukaryota; kingdom Metazoa; phylum Chordata; class Amphibia; order Anura; family Microhylidae; genus Gastrophryne; species Gastrophryne carolinensis. Next base: position 453,999,890 of record CM051238.1, read on the forward strand.
TGCCTGGGATATAGGAGATGGGGCATCACATGGGGAGAGGGGCAATTACTGGGCATCGCATGGGGAGAGAGGCAATTACTGGGCATCACATGGGGAGAGGGGCAATTACCTGCCTGGGATATAGGAGATGGGGCATCACATGGGGAGAGGGGCAATTACCGGGCATCACATGGGGAGAGAGGCAATTACTGGGCATCACATGGGGAGAGGAGCAATTACCTGCCTGGGATATAGGAGATGGGGCATCACATGGGGAGAGGGGCAATTACCGGGCATCGCATGGGGAGAGGGGCAATTACCGGGCATCACATGGGGAGAGGGCCAATTACCTGCCTGGGATATAGGAGATGGGGCATCACATGGGGAGAGGGGCAATTACCTGCCTGGGATATAGGAGATGGGGCATCACATGGGGAGAGGGGCAATTACCGGGCATCGCATGGGGAGAGGGGCAATTACCGGGCATCACATGGGGAGAGGGCCAATTACCTGCCTGGGATATAGGAGATGGGGCATCACATGGGGAGAGGGGCAATTACCGGGCATCGCATGGGGAGAGGGGACAATTACCGGGCATCGCATGGGGAGAGGGGCAATTACCGGGCATCGCATGGGGAGAGGGGCAATTACCGGGCATCGCATGGGGAGAGGGGCAATTACCTGCCTGGGATATAGGAGATGGGGCATCACATGGGGAGAGGGGCAATTACCTGCCTGGGATATAGGAGATGGGGCATCACATGGGGAGAGGGGCAATTACCTGCCTGGGATATAGGAGATGGGGCATCGCATGGGGAGAGGGGCAATTACCGGGCATCGCATGGGGAGAGGGGCAATTACCGGGCATCGCATGGGGAGAGGGGCAATTACCGGGCATCGCATGGGGAGAGGGGCAATTACCTGCCTGGGATATAGGAGATGGGGCATCACATGGGGAGAGGGGCAATTACCGGGCATCACATGGGGAGAGGGGCAATTACCGGGCATCACATGGGGAGAGGGGCAATTACCGGGCATCACATGGGGAGAGGGGCAATTACCGGGCATCACATGGGGAGAGAGGCAATTACTGGGCATCACATGGGGAGAGGGGCAATTACCTGCCTGGGATATAGGAGATGGGGCATCACATGGGGAGAGGGGCAATTACCGGGCATCGCATGGGGAGAGGGGCAATTACCGGGCATCACATGGGGAAAGAGGCAATTACCGGCATCACATGGGGAGAGGGGCAATTACCGGACATCACATGGGAGAGGGCAATTACCGGGCATCACATGGGGAGAGGGGCAATTACCTGCCTGGGATATAGGAGATGGGGCATCACATGGGGAGAGGGGCAATTACTGGGCATCACATGGGGAGAGGGGCAATTACCTGCCTGGGATATAGGAGATGGGGCATCACATGGGGAGAGGGGCAATTACCGGGCATCACATGGGGAGAGGGGCAATTACCGGGCATCACATGGGAGAGGGGTAATTACCGGGCATCGCATGGGGAGAGGGGCAATTACCGGGCATCACATGGGGAGAGGGGCAATTACCGGGCATCACATGGGGAGAGGGGGCCGAAGAGGTTCTCACGTATACAGGACACGGGGCTGGGGTAACACATGGAGAGGGGCAATTACCTGCCTGGGATAGTGCCGGGGAGGGTCCCACCTATGCAGGACACCCGCTGGGGTAACACACGGGGGCAATTACCTGTCTGGGATAGTGCCGGGGAGGGTCCCACCTATGCAGGACACCCGCTGGGGTAACACACGGGGGCAATTACCTGTCTGGGAGATGGGGCATCACTGGGCAGGTGCCGGGGAGGGTCCCACCTATGCAGGACTAAGGGGCAGATTGGCCACCGGGAGAGACTTTCTTTCTCTCCATCTATTATATGATTATTATTACTATTGTTTCTTTATATATATTTATATATTATTACTAAATCCTAGACGCACAGAGATGAGAGAGTTTGGGGATTTATTGGTGGGACAGAAGCTTCGCACGTGGAGCTTTATAATTAATAATTGATGTTTGTAAGATATTAGTGATTTATTTTCAGTTATAATTTTATATTATATATATATTATTGTTTGGTTATATTTCCTGCTATTCTTTCTGTCAGTACTTCTATCCTTTGCTTCTTTCTTCTGTTCTATTTGTTTTGCCTTTCCCTTTCTTTTTTCTTCCCTTTCTTTCCTTTGTTCTCTTTTTATTTTTTGCCATTGCTTTTATTTTTTGTCTGTTTCTGTCATTTCTCTTTCTTTCCAACTGTTCTTTCTGCAGTTCGTTTCTTTCTTTCTTCTTAACCTTCTATTATTTATGTCAGTACTTATATCATTTCTTTCTTTCTATTGTGGAATTGCTTTTATTTTGTGTCTGTTTCTGTCATTCGTCCTATGATTTTGCTTTCTCTTTCTTTCCATCTGTTCTTTGTCTTTTTTCTTTCTTTCTTCTTTCCGTTTATTCTTTCTGTCAGTACTTCTTACCTTTGTTCTCTTCTTTTTTTTCTGCCATTGCTTTTATTTTGTGTCTGTCTCTGTCATTCCTCCTATTATTTTGCTTTCTCTTTCTTTCCATCTGTTCTTTGTCTTTTTTCTTTCTTTCTTTCCGTTTATTCTTTCTGTCAGTACTTCTTACCTTTGTTCTCTTCTTTTTTTTTCTGCCATTGCTTTTATTTTGTGTCTGTTTCTGTCATTCCTCCTATTATGTTGTTTTCTCTTTCTGTCATTTTCTTCTTTCCATCTCTCTCTTCTTCTTTATGTTATTCCTTCTATTGTTATTTTCCTTTCAATTCTTTGCCAGTTTTCAGCTTATATGCAACTTTATCATGTATAACGTGTCATAGGGGGGGCCACTGACACACCCAGGGGCCCGCATAGACCCAGAGCCATATAGGGGGCCCCTCCTCACCTAACTCTAGGTAAAGAAATGCTCTCCCTATTCCAGGAGACCTCTTTTTGCCCCCCCCAGAGACGTCTCGCACCTTCTCATTGGCTGTGCTGGCGTCAGGCCCACTCGAGCGCTCTCTTGAGCACTTCTCTTGAGCACTTCTCTTGAGCAGTCACATGATCCTCTCCTGAATGGCTCTGGTTAAATTCCTCTCTCCATTTCTTTTAACTATAGCAGGAAGAGCGCACTCTATATCACGCCCCCCCAGCAAGTGGCCGCCCTAGGCACAGGCCTAGGTTTGCCTAATGGTAAATACGGCCCTGCACATAGGGTGACAAGAGACTGCGGACAGAGAGGCTGCTGGAGAACCATCGCTGATCACCCCCCCGCCGCCGTCTCTCCTGAGAACCATCGCTGGCCCCCCCCCCCCCGCTATCTCTCCTGATCGGATTAGCGAGGTCGGATTTAGGCTCTGCCAATGCTGGAGGTGAAATGAAAGTTTTTGCTGATTATCCGGCAGATGCTTCTCTGTGTCTCTTCCGATTGCTGGGCCGGGGGTAGATTGCGGATGTCTCTCTGGAGTATGGGGGGGGGGGGGCAGGGGGTCTCTCTGGGGGTTAGTGCCTTCCTAGAGTCAGGGTAGGTCACGTGGTGTCTCTCTGGGTTATTGCAGATGCCTATTAGGGGGCAGATTAGGGTTTGGTGTCCTCTATGGGGTCAGGGTAGGTCTCTGGGGTGACGAGACATCCAGGTTATAGTCAGAGTAGGTTTTGTGTCTCAGAAGTCACCCTGGGGTCAGGGTAAGTCTTGTATTTTCTCTATGGGTTATTGCAGACGCCTCTCAGGGGACAGATGAGGGTTTGGGGTCCTCTTTAGGGTCAGGGTAGGTCATGTGGTGTCTCTCTGGGTTGTTGCAGATGCCTCTCAGGAGGCAGATGAGGGTTTGGGGTCCTCTATGGGGTCAGGGCAGGACTTGTGGTGTCTCTCTGGGGTGAAGAGACATCTGGGTTATAGTCCGGGTATGTTTTGTGTCTCTCAGGGTTATTTCAGAAGTCACTCTGGGGCAGATTAGGGTTTGGGGTCCAGGTGGGTTATGTGGTGTCTCTCTGGGTTATTGCAGATGCCTCTCAGGGGGCAGATGAGGGTTTGGTGTCCTCTCTGGGGTCAGGGTAGGTCATTTAGTGTCTCTCTGGGTTATTGCTGATGTCTTATTGGGGGCAGATGAGGGCTTGGGGTCCTTATGGGGTCAGGGTAGGTCTTGTATTTTCTCTCTGGGTTATTGCAGATGCCTCTCTGGGGTCAGATTAGGGTTTAGTGTCCTCTCTGGGGTCAGATTAGGGTTTAGTGTCCTCTCTGGGGTCAGATTAGGGTTTAGTGTCCTCTCTGGGGTCAGATTAGGGTTTAGTGTCCTCTCTGGGGTTAGATTAGGGCTTGTGCTGTCTCTCTGGGATCAGAATAGGGTTTGGGGTCCTCATGGGGTCAGGGTAGGTCTTATGGTTTCTCTCAGGGTTGTTGGAGATGCCTCTCAGGGGTCAGATAGGGTTTGGGGTCCTCTCTGGGGTCACGGTAGGTCATGTGGTGTCTCTCTGGGTTATTGCTGATGTCTTATTGGGGGCAGATGAGGGCTTGGGGTCCTTATGGGGTCAGCGTAGGTCTTGTATTTTCTCTCTGGGTTATTGCAGATGCCTCTCTGGGGTCAGATTAGGGTTTAGTGTCCTCTCTGGGGTCAGATTAGGGGTTTAGTGTCCTCTCTGGGGTCAGATTAGGGTTTAGTGTCCTCTCTGGGGTCAGATTAGGGTTTAGTGTCCTCTCTGGGGTTAGATTAGGGCTTGTGCTGTCTCTCTGGGATCAGAATAGGGTTGGGGTCCTCATGGGGTCAGGGTAGGTCTTATGGTTTCTCTCAGGGTTGTTGGAGATGCCTCTCAGGGGTCAGATTAGGGTTTGGGGTCCAGGTGGGTTATGTGGTGTCTCTCTGGGTTATTGCAGATGCCTCCCAGGGGGCAGATGAGAGTTTGGGTTCCTCTCTGGGGTCAGAATAGGGTTTGGGTTCCTCTTTGGGGTCATGGTAGGTCATGTGGTGTCTCTCAGAGGTCAGGGGTAGGTCATGGGGTGTCTCAGGGCTACGATGGAGGGTGGGGAGACATTGTAGATACCCCGGGGTCTGGTGGAGGATCTGAGGCCTTGGATTGGTCTCAGTCATTCTCCCTGTAGCTCCCCCTGGTGGACACTCATGTTATTGCCCCTTTCCTCCACTCCCCCCGGTGGACACTCATGTTATTACCCCTTTCCTCTGCTCCCCTGGTGGACACTCATGTTATTACCCTTTTCCTCTGCTCCCCCCGGTGGACACTCATGTTATTGCCCCTTTCCTCCGCTCCCCCTGGTGGACACTCATGTTATTGCCCCTTTCCTCCGCTCCCCCTGGTGGACACTCATGTTA